>CM031235.1:332107130-332494630 GCA_018340775.1 Taxus wallichiana var. yunnanensis | reverse complement strand
ATGAAACAACCTTTCTACTCAAGATGTAGGGTAAAAACAAAACCTCGTAAGATGGGCTTAAGTACCCATAGAGATGGATGATGATGTTGATGGATGAAATATCCTTCCTTCTTTCGTCGATGGAGGAACCTGCAAATCATAGACACTTAGAAGAAGATGGGATTAGATAGATATATGGTGGATTGCCTCATAAGGCCAGTCCTCGGAAGTCAATGGACTTCCTTACAAGGGTGTCAATCCATGTTCAAGAAATTAATCTGATAATGATAAGATAACATATAGAATTTGATATAAAATGGAAGTTGAAAATGCCGATACACAACAAAAGCAACATGTATGAAAAATAGATGTAAATAAACCAAACACAATGGTTCAATGGTGAAAATCGGGTTGATGCGAAGAACTTGTAAAAACAAACATAAGATTTTGTGTTAGATGGAAGATGCCAAGAAATGGGATTGCTAAGGGGATCACAAGGGCATGAGAATGGTATGATGATACAAGTAGAAACACAAGGTCATTATGATGATATGATGATAAGTGGACTCATAAGAATGCTAAAGTTTTGTTCTCACTCACTTCTAACTTATGAAAGAGGGGAAGGCTCTTATTTATAGCCTAAGGGTGAAGTTAATTAGGGGTTTTTTTGTAATCATGATTTAAAAAGTAAACTTGATTAGGTGAGTGGGGGACATGATTAGAATATTAAATTCAAAGGTGGATTTCATGTGGATTAAATGTGAATATTAAATTCATAAGTATGAATAAATTCATAAGTGGATGAATATGGATTTAATTCAATATTAAATTCATAAGTGGATGAATATGGATTTACTATTCAAATATTAAATTCATAAGTGGATAAATATGGATTTAATATTCATAATATTAAATGGATAAGTGGATTAATAATTGGATATGGATTAAATTAAATTCATAAGTGGATGAATATGGATTTACTATTCAAATATTAAATTCATAAGTGGATAAATATGAATTTAATATTCATAAGTGGATGGATATGGATTACTTTTGAATATTAAATTCATAAGTGGATGAATATGGATTTACTATTCAAATATTAAATTCATAAGTGGATAATATGGATTTTCAATATTCATATGGAGTGGAATGGATATGGATTTAATTTTGATTTAATTCATAAGTGGATAAATATGATTATTCATAAGGATTAATTTTGAATATTAAATTCATAAGTGGATGAATATGGATTTACTATTCAAATATTAAATTCATAAGTGGAATGACATGGATTACATTTGAATATTAAATTCATAGGTGGAATGACATGGATTGGATTTGAATATTAAATTGATAAGTTGATTTAAAAGGGATCAATTAATCAATTAACATTGATTAATTAATATGTATTTTTGGTGGGAAATGGAATTCAAATGAAATTAGAGGGAAGAGGAATTTGAATGGGCAAGCCTAATGAAGGAGAGCAAGATGCAGGGTGAAGTGGAGAATGAACACCAAAAATTGGTGTCTACATTTTCCCCTTTTTGATGAGTGGTTTGCATTATTGGAAAAGCCAGCAAGACAAAAATGATGAAGTATTGAAAATATGATTGATTGAGTGTTCCCCCTCAAACTTGGGATTGAACATAAAAAGGAAGTCAATCATGAGTTTGAAAGAGATAGATGTTGAAGGTCGGGTGGGTGAAGATAAATGGGTAAAATGATAAGGCAAGGAAAGATGCCCCAAGCAAAAAGGATTTCAACAACAATAAAAACTATGGCGGTGACTCGATATCACATCGGTAGGGGAAAAAGGGTGGTCTCAATGGAGATGGTGGAAATGCTCTACGGACCAGATGAGTGGGTGAAAATCACTGCGAAATGGAGGGAATCCAATGGGAAACCTCTCAAATGGATGCGAGCCATGAGGACCAATGGGTCATAGAAAACATCAAACTATGCACAACCAAATGTGAAAATAATGTGAAATCCTTCATACGTGAGGAATCAAGTGAAAGGTATGCATCCACAAAGGACAAGAGGATGCAAATAATGATGCCCCAACATAGGGCATGAATATGGTCAAAAGGAAGATGTGAAAAAGTGATGATACAAAATGCTATAAGGGGAAATAATTATGGCCACAAATGGAATTTTTAGAATAGAAAGAAAAATGGTTTTCCTTGGAAAATAAAATCCCATTAGAAAAAATGGTTTTGAATACAAAAAAGAATTCCTTTTTTCCTTAATAATAGGGAATGAATTAAAAAATCATTCCTTTTCTCTCCAGAAAAAAGGGGAAAATTAAATATTTTGCTAAAAAAATAGTAGAGAAACATTTGTGAGGGAAAATAGAGGATTATAAGTGATGACCATTATGGTATCCTCCAAGACAAAAATTCCTTGGGAAGATGTGATGAGGGATATATGTGATGATTCCTCCTTCAAGGAGGTGACGAGAATGGAAGAAGATCAAAAAAAGGAGGGGTCAATGTCATGTAAAGGGGGAGATGGATGAGGATGTAATAGAAAAATTAGGAGAAGTTACATCTGTGATGAAAATGGGAGAGGATTTTTTTTGACCTTGAATGTTAAGTGTGAAGGATGTGTGGAAGAATAAAAATGAGAAGATTAAAAAAAAAAGAATGGAAAGAGTGAGAAGATATAGAATGAAAGAGAAGAAAAAGGAAATGGAAGAAGAAGAAGGAGATGGAATAAAAAAATAAGAGAGGTGAAGGAGGAGAAAGAGAGAGGATGATGAAAGACATGGGTGATAATGATAGGATAAGATGGACAAAAAAAGAGGTGAATATTTGAATATGAGAGAGAGAGAGAGAAGATGTGTGAAGAAATGAGAATGAATATACAAAATGTAAAAGAAGATAAAAAGAGAGGTTGATAAAACAAGAGAAAGAAAAACTCAAAGGTAGAAGAAGAAAAGAAGGTGGATGGAATGAAGTAGATGATGATAGAAAGATAATAAAAGGGAATGAAAGAGGTGGAAGAGGATAATAGAGAAGGATCATAAGAAGAAGGTAATGAAAGAAAGAAACAAGAGAAGAGAAAAATGAGAGAAGAGAGAAAATGAAAAGAGAGGATGAAAGCATAGAAAAGGAGAAAGATGTGCAATATGAAGAGAGAAAAAATATAGAGAGAGGAGGTGATGAAAATGAAGGGAGAGAAATGATGAAAAAAGGAGGAAATGATGAAGATGAAGAGAGAGAAAAAAATGGAAATAAAGAAAAGGAGATGAGGAAGATGATTGGAGAATTTAAAAAGAGGAAGTGAATGAAGAAGGAGAAAAAAGATGAAAAATTCAATATGGTAGGAGGTGAAGAAGAAAATGAAGGTAGGGAATAAAAGAAAAGAAGTGAGAGAAAATGGAGAGAAGATGAAGAAGAGATGAGAATTTAAAGAATGAAAAAGAGAAGAATAGAAATAAAATAAAAAAGAAAAGAGAATAGAAGAAGAAAGATGTGGAGAAGATCGAAAAGGGAAGGGGAATATGAAAAAGAATGGAAATGCATGAAAGGGGGAGGAGGATAAAAAATAATGGGATAAGAAGAGGGAGAAACAGTGGAGACAATGGGGAAGTAAAGAGGGAAGGAAGGACACGGAGTGGAAAAGCTGTAGAAATGCATGAGATGAGGATAAGAGGATAATAAAAAGGTTGTATGATGAAGACAGTAAAGATATTGAAAAGGGAGAAGGGAAGATGGAGAGGTGGAAAAGAAGTGAAAGAAGGGTGGAGGTGGAGACAAGGAAGGGGAGGAAAGAGATAATGGATGATGGAGGAAGAAATGCTAGTAAAAGGAATGTTAGGGAAGACCAACAATAATTATTGTTGGTGAAGGATGAGAGGAAAAGTGAAGAAGGGTAAAAGGGAATGGAGAATGGAAGAGGCAATGCCAATGAAGGGACATTAGGGGAAGACCAACAATAATTATTGTTGGTGAAAGATGGGAGAAGGAGTGGAAAAGAAATGGAGAAGGATGAAGAGAGTGAGAAAGGTGATGTGGGGATAATTAATGGAAGATAAAGGTGATGTGGGAGGATGGATGGAGAAAGGACATGTTGGCCATGGTGGGGATGAGGAGCTACAGGATAATGAAATCTCCTTGAGAGGGATCCTCAAGTAGGATTCAAAACTGCAAATGGAGAGATCAAGTAGAATTCCCAAACCAAAAATTGCATTAGAGATAGTGTTCATAGACGTTAACAGATTTCATGGATTTATGGATGATGTTAATAGATGTCATCCTTAAAAGTAAACATATGGATATAGATGGCATAGTTTGAAATTAGATATGCAAGGATGTGATCTTGATAAAAGGTGACCTTATCGAGATAAATGCCACATAATCATAACAAGGAGCATACAGGGAAACCATGCTTCAACCGGATTGGAGGTAAACAAGGAAGAGAAGCACTGAAGGCATTGCACTTACAGCCAATAGTGGTGTTAACACATAACCAACGATAGTTATTTATACAAAATATCAAGAGGGAAACATGGATGCAATAATCTCATAAACCTAATGTCGACACGACAAAGGGGTTTGAGATGTAACTTGTACATGGGAAGAGGGTTCTCCATAGGTGGTTGTTCTTAGGACTATGCCCCAACTCTAGGGAAGGAGGAAGATGCAAACTGATCAATGCGGGAAGTCTCAATGTATATGAGAAAGATCATTCATGGGAAGCTTTCTTAGGATGCTATGATATATATAGAAGGTGATCAATGCGGGAAGCCTTCACTACCATGATATAATAGAGTAGCCATCCTTCGAGGGTATGGTCTACTTTTTTCTTTTTATTTTGGATTTTTGACTTTTTATTTTAGATGGTAGGATAAGATATGCATGATATTTTTCCTTTGAGGGATCAATCTATTTTTATTATATGCTTTTATGAACAATTGTCCTTCAAGGGATCAATTTGTTTTTAGATAAGATAGCATGAGATAGGAGCATCCATAATTTTGACTCTTTTTTTTTTTTTTTTTTTTTTTTTTTTTTTTTTGGGAAGAGTTGGGTATAGCTAGGTAGACCACTTAGGAGGGATGATGATTGTACAAGTGACACCCTTGGACCCTTAGCATGTTTCCAATAGGTAAACAAGAGGGTGATGGATGTAATGATCATGAAGTTCTCACCAAAAGGGAGAACCTATCCATAAGGAAAATGCTATGGGCAGAGCCGTGGTGCCCATATTTAAGGTCATGTCTAGGAAGTGATGGTAGACCACATAGTTCCATATCATTACAATGATATATGGAAGAGGCTAATGATGGAGGAATGATCTAAAGATATGAATAAGTGCTCATTGGTAGGTATGTTAACAATAGAATGGTCATTAAGTTATGTTTTTGGTTTACCATGCATTAAGAGGTTCTACTTCTATTTACCATCAAGGGAAGCCAAAATTTCCATGTAATGTCCTAAGATTAAAGTCATGTTAAAAATAGGATGAAAGCTTGATAGGATGAAGAGATAGATGATGAAAATAAAAAAATGTGTACCCTTAAGGAAGAAAAATATGCATCCCTAACAAGATGAGTAGATGGTCCCCCAAGAGAGGGACAAATATGACCACAACGGTGGATTTTGGATGGGATAAAAGATTGGATAAGACGTCGTGAGATAGATAAGATGGAAACCATGCTTGCCTTTTAAAGTGAGGAAGTGAAACAAAATGTGTCATCGTAAGATGAAAAATGGCCACAAAAGTGGGCTTATGATGAAAATATGGTGCCCCAAGGGAGGCACAAATATGGCCACAACATGGACTTTAATGAATATGGTGCCCCAAGAGAGGCACAAATATGGCCACAAAGGTGGAAATTAAAATGAAAAACAAGGTCCCTCAAGGGAGAGACAAATATGGCCACAAGTGTGGACTTAAGATGAAAATAAATGGTCCCCCAAGAGAGGGATGAGTAGGGCCACAAAAGTGGATGTTAAAATAAGATGAAGACTTGGACAAGATTAATTTGGATTTAAGATTGGATGAGATTAAATAAAGTGATGTCAAAAGTGAAGTTCCCAACATCAAGGGAGTTGTATGGATAAAAGATGAATTGATGCGGAAGGGATGCTCAAGGACGAGGGGAGGATGTCCCCTAGTGAGGGATATTATATTATATGCGGATGATGAGTTAGTGGATGTCAAAGGAGTTTAGATAGGATTGTTTTGGATTTGGATTGGATAAACGGTTAGAGACCACAAGGGTGATTGGAAAGATAAACAATATCGATGAACAATGGAGGACCTTCCTTAGGAGGAATGTCATGTGCAGGAGAGATGTTAAGGGATGATGTGGATGGAGGAATCATGGGAAACCCAATGGATGGGATACAAATTGGATTAGATGTAGATGGAGAAGGATGTTCCCCTTGAATGAGGAAATCATCTTTCTCAATAAGGTTATGGATGATTATCTTGAAAGGCCTTACAATGTTCAATGTCATGGCCCAGGGTATGATGATAAGCAAAATGCAATTGGGATTGAACCACGATGGATTTGGACTATGTGGATTAAAATCTTTAATGGGAGGAAGCGTGATGGCATAAATATTCAAATTAAATGTCAAAGGATGTCTGTAGTAGACCCAATCGAAGTGTCATGGGGAAGGTAACTCTTGTGGGTTTTGATAGGATATTTTGGCTTAGATTTATGGAAAAGAGTGGATGTAGATTGGATGGGTAGATTAGATGTCTTAAAAGATGAATCAAATTTTGAGAGGAGGGTTAGATTGTTTGGATTGGGATTTATCATTACGAGGTGTATTAGATGAAGGGATTGACCCTAAAATAGATGTTGTAACATTGGATTTTTGAGAAGAGGGAAGACCTGACTTCTTACGAGGATGTGCAAAGAGACTTTTGGGGATGTTTACCATGAGCCTTAGATTTTGATCGAGAAAATTTACCCTTGGCGGGATGATAATAATCTCAACTAGAGGATCTAAATATTGTGGTGTAGGGGTGGATATTGATGGAGAAAGAGGTGTTTGTATGATGTGATTAATAAGGTCTATGTGAGATGTGGATTGTGTAGGATTTGGATTGGCCAAGTGGAAATAGTTGGTTCTATAGTGGGAGGATGAAAACCATTTGTGTTTGACTTAGGTGGAGGTGTTTGTTCCATGAATTGTTCAAGGGTATCATCGATATATTTTCAAAATATGGTTGAGAGAAGGATTAAGTATAGAATATTGGGATAAAATGGGTGATGTGGCCATGGGAAAGGATATAGGTATAGGTGATGAAGATGTCAAGGTAGGGGTAAGTGGATTTTTGATATGACATATATAGGGGTAGTTGGGATCGATAGGGAGGTGGGCATAATTGGGACATTTGGAGATGTAAGTGATGTAGTGATAGGTATGTTTGATGTAGATGTGGTTAAGGGGTTGAATATGATAGGTTGGGGCACGATAGATGTGGATGAAGTGGTATGTATAGTTGAAGTCGATGTGGATGTGGTAAAGGTAGGGATAGATGTAGATGTGGCCACAACAATTGATGTGGTGGGTATGGAAAAAGTGCGGAAGGAGGAACTGGGATTGACTCTAAGGATGGTATAATGGGTAAAGGTGGAATGGATGTAGGTAAGGTAGTCAAATCCAATGAAGGGGATGTGGTAACCAATGGAGTAGATATGATAGGTAATGAAGTAGATTTAGGATTAATATCGGGTGTAGAAGTAGGTGGGAATGGTTGTTTCATAAGTGTCTCAAGGGGTAAGAATGATATGTTTGTGAATGGGGTTGATGTGGTAGGTGTGGATGTAGGAATAGGTTCCGAGATAGATGTAGGTATGATTGGTGTGGTTGTGGGTATAAGTGTTAATGGGTTTTTAGATGTAGGGGAAATGTCCAAGGAGGTGGATGTGATCGGGATGAAGGAGGGGAAGTTGTGGATGGGATAGGATCTTGGTCCATGGTGTGAAGAGTGTTTATAGTATGAGCATTGGGTGCTTGGGTTATAGAATGGTGGTGGTTTGACTTGTCGGTGTGTGGTTAGGGAATGGTTGTTTAAAGACCTCTAGTGGTTGATTTGGAGGTGCGTTGGGGTTTCTACTTGGAGGTCACCTTGATCAATGAGTCTTTGGACCAAATATTTAAAATTTTGACATTTCTCTATGTCGTGTCCTCGAGACTGGTGGTATTTGCAATAATGGTCTTCACGATACCACATGGGTTTTGGTCTTGATCATCAAGTGGTTGGATAGGAGGAAGTGTGATTAGATTTACCACCATCAACTTATCAAATATTGAACTATATGATTCTCCTAAGGGGTGTAGTTGGGCGTTGGTCGAGGGGCTCATTGTTGAGGCCATGTGCTAGATGTAGGTGTGGATGAGGACTTAACAACCATGACATTGTTGGCCACCCCTTAAATGTGTCATTATGTGTGGATGGTTTAGTAAATTCATGTTTAGGTTTGTTTGATTTTAGTTTTAAATGGCCTTGCTCAAGGGCATATTTTTCAAGTTTACAAGCCATGGTGAAGGCTTCAAAAAGGTTCGAAATGATTGGATTTGCAAGGTAGATGATATATGCTTCACACATGAATGTGAGAAGATCTCGATGAGTTTGGTTTGTGGAAGAGAGAAGGATAGTTGGTTTATAACATCATGCCATCATGTGACAAAGTACATGGATGGACTCATCTTCAAATTATCGAGATGGTGTATAGGTCAGTGATAGTGATTTTGCACGCAATGTTGATCAAAAAGTGTTCTAAGAACAACTACGTGAGTTGGGTGAAGGAAAATATCAAGTATTGAGGTATACTATTGTACCAGTCTAACATGGGACCAGCCAAGGACATGGGGAAAGTGTGAAGCATTAGGTCTTGATCATGTGCAATAAGGTAACATGTGTGTTTAAATGCACAAAGATGTTGTTGGGGATCTTCCTTGTTGTTGAACTTAATGAACTTGGGAAGCTCCCAATGAGGAGGGTAAGGTTTGATAGGAACCAACGGATGAATCGGTTCATTACATATTTGTTCGTAGGATAAAGTAACCTTGGGTGCCAAGGTAGCGGCTTCTAGACTAGCCAACCTATTCATAAAAGCATGAATAGGATCATTCGATGTGATGTTAGGTTGGGATTGGATTGGTGGTTGTGGTATGTAGCTTGATAAGTTAAATGATAATTTTGTGATGTGTGGGGTGTTTTGAGGAACCATTTGAAGGTGGTTGATTAATTTGTGGATGTGTGGGTGTTTGAGGAACCATTTGATAAGGCGGTTGATTAATTTGTGGATGGGGTGTTTGTGGAATCATTTGATAAGGATTAATATATGTCATGGGTTGAGATTGGGTAAGTTACATAAATGATGTTGAGAAATAGGGACATGATGTGATTGTTGAGATTGAAAGTTGTTGTGGTAAATGATGAGTGGGGATATGAGTGTTAAGAGGTTGAGATGGTTGGAGCATATGATGGGTAGGAATGTAAGTGTTAAGAGGTTGAGATGGTTGGATAGGCATACTAGTAGAGATGGAAATAGAGTTGACATAAAGTGATGTGGGTGGAATAGATCCACCAATTGAGTAGATTGATAGGATTGAGATATTGTGGGATTTATGAAGGAAGAAGTCATAAATGGGGTTAGAAGGAGGTCCAAGAGTTTCTAAAGGAGTGTCGAGATGGGGTGTAGTTGGTCTAGAAAGGTTGGATTGATGAGGGACATGAGGATTGGTTCCAAGGTGGGGATGATTTTGGATGACATGGTCCTCATGAAGCGAGACCATGGAGACAAGGGGTTGGGTAACCAAGGTGTGGTCTCAAGTTTAGAATCTTGTTGGGAGAGATCATTAGAGGAAGGATGTCATTGGATGGAGTGGATTGTTGTGTTGTTTTGACTTGAGAAAGAGTGACAATAGGCATGAAATAGATAAACATTTGTTTATGTAATTTGTTAACAAACAAATCAAGCAACAAGTTTCTTATCATCATGATTAATTAGAAGATGTGAAAAGAAAAAAAAAGTGGATAACAAAGGTACCTAAGAAATGATAATCTAAGGTTGGTTTTCGTAGTTTTGGCTAGGGAGAGTCTCAGGCGGCTTCCTGTTGGGTGATGAAATCCCAAACAATCAACCGGGTAAGGAGATGTTTTGATGTGTTATTTAGATGTGTGAGTTTTAGGTTGTGTGTGATAGGATGTGAGATGCAACAAGTTAACCTCCTACTTAAACTATGTGAGAAAGCAGGATGCAAAAAAGAAAAGTTTTTTTAGACCAAATCAAGTGTGACTTTTCGATGTAGACACACACAAGAAAAGGAAGTGCAATGTAGAAAGAGAGAAAATAAGGAAAAAGAGGAAAACATGGATATAGATTTTCCTTTTTATCTACACTTTAGCGAAGAGTAGTCCAAAATGAACCCAACACAAGAAAGCAAACAAATGTGGACTAGCTACAAAATTAGTACAATAGAAATATAGAAGAAAATATGGAGTTATACAAAGTGAGGATGTTGATTAAGTTTACCTTGTAGACACAAGATTAGCTAAATGGATAGTAAATGATCATGGTTGTTTTTGGTTCTCAAGATCACCCAAAAGCGCAAGAGAAGAGCATACATAGACACAATCGAAAAGATATTTTTAAAAGGAAAATGTAGATATATCTAGGAATTAATCAAATTACTGAAAATGGAGTGAAATCTAATAAAAATAATGATTAATAACTACAAAAATGATTAGCTAGTACAAGATATCAACACCGTCATGACCAATTTTTTTAATATATATATATATATATAATATATATATATATATATATATATTTAAATTATCTAACTATTTAAAAATGTGGCAAAGTGACTAGAAACAAAAAAAAAATTTTAAAAAAAATGTTAACCAAAATCAGAATATAATTTAAATTATCTAACTATTTTAAAATTGTGGCGCAGAGCCAACTAAAACCCAAAAACTGTGGCGCAAAAGCCAACCAAAAACAAAAAGTAAGATATTTTTAGTCTATAACAGAAACCAAAAACCAAAACTAAAAAGGTGAAGGATGGAACAAGTAGAAGCATATGGCCATGAGCTCAATGATTGTAGACAAGGTCAAAAACATGATAAGCACTATAGATTCATTATTACTAAAACTTACACAAACACCACAAGAAACCACACAACAAAAGCACTTCCCACAGTGTGAAAGTTCAGCCAAATGACACCATAAGACACATAAAATGCAACAATAACAACAAATACTGAGTAAAAAGAAAACAAATAAAATAACGAGTTATGAAACCAACAACATAAATTGTGGGTAGGTCCACCGGGTGCATGCCGAATGTTCAGAGATTTTTTACCTTTCTACTCAAATTAATGTAGTGAAACAATAAAAAAAATGAACCTCGTAAGATGTGGGGTTTAAGGTACCCATAGAGATGGATGATGATGTTGATGGATGAAATATCCTTCCTTCTTTTTCCTATGGAGGAACTTACAAATCATAAACACTTAGAAGAAGATGGGATTAGATAGATATATGGTGATTTCCTAGCAAAGGCCAATCCCTAAGTTCAATGGAATTCCTTACAAGGGTGTCAATCCACATTCAAGAAATTAATCTGATAATGATAAGATAACATGTATAATCTGATATAAAATGAAATCTAAAATGTCGATATATAACGAAAGCACGGGTCTGATCAAAATAGATGTAAATAAACCAAACCTGTATGGCTCAACGGAAAATTGGGCTGGATGCGAGGAACTTGCAAAAACAAACCTACAAACTTTCATGTTGTAGATGGAAGGATGCCAAGAAATGGGATTGCTAAGGGGATCATACAAGGGCATGAGGATGATATGATGATACAAGTAGAACACAAGGGCATTATGATGATATGATGATAAGTGGACTCATAAGAATGCCAGATTTTTGCTATCACTTCTAACTTGTTTGAAAGAGGGGGAAGGCTCTTATTTATAATTTTTGCCTCATGGGTGAGGTTAGTGAGGGGGGACATTTAGAATAATCATGATTTAAAAAATTAAATATTATTAGGTGAGTGGGGGACATTTAAATTCAGAATGGATTAATTCATGGATTAAATGTGAATATTAAATTCATAAGTGGATGAATATTAAATTCACAAGTGGATGAATATGGATTTACTATTTTCAATATTAAATTCATAAGTGGATGAATATGGATTTACTATTCAAATATTAAATTCATAAGTGGATGAATATGGATTTAATATTCATAAGTGGATGGATATGGATTACTTTTGAATATTAAATTCATAAGTGGATGAATATGGATTTACTATTCAAATATTAAATTCATAAGTGGATAAATATGGATTTAATATTCATAAGTGGATGGATATGGATTACTTTTGAATATTAAATTCATAAGTGGATGAATATGGATTTACTATTCAAATATTAAATTCATAAGTGGATAAATATGGATTTAATATTCATAAGTGGATGGATATAGATTAGTTTTGAATATTAAATTCATAAGTGGATGAATATGGATTTACTATTCAAATATTAAATTCATAAGTGGATAAATATGGATTTAATATTCATAAGTGCAAGATTCTTCAAAAGCAGTAGAGGTATCAGGCAAGGTGACCCCCTGTCACCCTTTCTTTTGTTCTTATGGTGGACTCCCTCAGTAGAGCCCTGGAGGCAGCTAAAAGTCAGTCTGTCATTTCGGTCTGAAAATCACCTCCAGCTTCCCTTCTGCCACTCATAGCTAGTTTGTTGATGACACTTTGTTGTTAAGTGTTGCCTCTGTGATTGAAGCCCGGGCTCTCATGGATATCCTATCTCTTTATCAAGCAGCTTCTCAGCAAATAATCAACTTCAACAAGAGCAGCATCTCCTTCATCAACACTGCTCCTAGGACCCAGAGAAAGATTGCTGATATTTTTGGATGCAATATTGTGGACCTCCCCGCCTCTTATCTTGGCATCCCCCTCTTCCATGGTAAGCAATCTAAAAATCTCTGGAATCCAGTCATTGAAAGATATCAAAAAATCTCGCTGCCTGGAAAGGGGCTCTGCTCAGTCAGGCTGGCAAACTCCAACTGGTTAAAGCCACCCTCCAAAGTCTTCCTACTTACTTCATGTCCCTTCTCAAAGTTCCCAACTCGGTGAAGGAGGTGGTTGAAAAAATCCAAAAGCACTTCCTGTGGTCTGGGATGGAAGAAAGAAAGAGGATCCATCTAGTCTCCTGGAAGGAAGTGTGTAAGCTGACCTCTCAGGGTGGGCTCGGATTAAGAAGGATGGCTGACACGAATGTGGCCCTCCTGGCCAAACTTGGTTGGGATGTTGCTAAAGGTAACTCTCATTGGGCTCAGCTTCTCAGAGCTAAGTACCTTGCTAATAATGAAGATTTCCTCACCTCAAATCCAATTCGAGGTTCGGCCATTTGGAATTCTGTTATTAGTTCCCTCCCCATTATCCGGCCGGCACTAAATGGAGATTTGGAAATGGTAGACTTATTGACTTCTGGCGGGATCATTGGATTGGGGTCGAGCCGCTTGATCACAATCCCTCATGGGATCCTGTGAAAAGAAGCCTCATTAATAAGCAGGGAAGGTTAGTTTCTGGCTATTGGAAGGTGGTGAATTCCATTCCCTCCTGGAATATTCAGGTTTGGGATGATATAAGTGATCAGCAGAGCATGCTCCTGACTTCACTTAGAACCGTGCTCTCATCCATCTATATCCCCTTCTCCCAACCTGAAGATGAGCTAATTTGGCCCCTCTCCCCGTCTGGCTCTTTCTCGGTTAAGGTTGCTTACCTTTCAATGCATTGTACTGACTCTGGTCCTCCCCTCACCAAATTTTGGCCGAAGGAGATCATCCCCAAAATTGGTTTTTTTTCCTGGCTCTCCTCTAAGAATGCTTTCCTCTCTGGAGAAAATTTGAAAAGGAGGGGTTTCTCTCTTCCCACTAGATGTGTGCTTTGTACTAAGGAGGTGGAATCCTCTTCCCATCTTTTGATCCACTGTCCCTTTTTGCAAGTTATCTGGCATTGGTTCTTATCGTGGATGGGTGTGTTCTGGACCTTCCCTGAGTCCATTCAGGACACCCTCTCTCAATGGAGCTCCCCCTTCACTCACCCGGCTCTGGTCCTGGCCTAGGAAACTTCTCCTCCCGCATGGCATATGGGGCATCTAGAAAGAAAGGAACAGAAGAATCTTCAAAGACCAGAGTCTTGAACCTGATCAGGTGGCTACCCAGATAGCTCTAACTTTCCAGGATAATCTCAACTCTCACCTCTGGTCCAAATATCAGCAAAAAATCCAAATCTGTAACTCTCGGGAGTGGCAGCGGCTATTGGCTATTCTTCCTATAAGTAAAGGCACTTCCTCTAATTGGGGATTAGTACGATGGCTTCCTCCCCCAGTGTTGGAGAAAACTTAATACGGATGGGGCCTCGAAAGGAAATCCTGGTAAATCAGGTGGAGGAGCCATTCTTCGTTGCTCCTCGGGTTCCATCGTTGTTGCCTCTGCTCATAATCTTAACTATGGCACCAACCATCGTGTGGAAGCCATGGCCATCCTCAAAGGCCTTGAGCTGGCTATCAAATTTGGTGACGATCCTCTCCAAGTTGAAAGTGATTCCCTCAACATCATCAATCTCCTGCAGTCTGATTCTGGTCAATGGTCAATCCAAAATATCATAGCTGATATCAGAATCCTACAAAGGAATTTCTAGCAAATTCAGTTCCAGCACATCCTCTGGGAGGGGAACAAAGCGGCGGACCACTTAGCTAACATTGGAGTTGACGGAAAAATTCCCACCGATCTCTTCCAAATTACTCAGAATGACCTATCCCAATGTTGACTGGTGGAAGGGTGAGCTGATATGGGTTTCAACAATGCCTTTATGGCCTCCTCAAAAGGCAGCGTAATAATGCTTCATTTATTATGAAAAGACCTTTGGCGCTGAATCATTTGAAGAGGGAGATGTGTTATGATGTGGAGGATTTCCTCACGCATGGTGTAATTCCTCCCCTTAATCATATGATGAACTGGCGGGAGGATAATGATGGTGATGCCGATGGCTCCCACGCCCTGGGCGGGATTTTTAAGGACCTCCAACGGTTTCTCTCTTCTGCACTTTTCCAAATTTCTCAACAATATGGGTGGCCAACTGAAGCGAATTGAGCCTGCTACCTGTGACTCGGTTAAAGAAGATGTGGAGGTCTGGAACATTTTACTGGAAAATGGTATCACTACTTTCCTTGAGAGAATGGCGGGCTACTCGGCCCTGGTCTCATACTGTTGTTATGGCTTCCTGGTCGAAGGGGCATGTCCAGATTGGTAATACGTGTTTTACTATCTCCACCAATGCTATCATTGATGCCACGGGTCTTTCGCCACCGGTGATATCTATTTCAAGCGCTTGCGATGCTTGTTGAAATGCAAGATTTCATCGCTCCAGGGGACAAGCCAGTCAAATATCTCTCTGGCTACACTCACGATTCCCTACCTCCCCCATGGAACAGAGTTGCTGAAGTCATCATGCGTTATTTCACCATTGACGGCCACTATCGTCTGGTCTATGGCCCTCATTTCTTCATCCTTTCTCATCTGCGTTGGGGAAAAAAGATTAATCTGGCAGCTTTCCTCTATCAATCTTTAGAGCACTCTGTTCAGCTGGCACGTGACGGGGAAGGGGCTATCCTACATCAGGGCTTACTGTACTTTCTTTTTTCTGATGCTGCTTTGCATGCCAACTTAATACGCTTTCCCCCAAAACGGGTCGACATTGCTGCTTCACCCTCGCCTTCCCCCCGTCCCTCCTCCACCTCCCTCCACTCTTCTAGACGCCGCCGTTGCTTGCACCTTTCTTCTGACTCTGACTCAAATGTCACCATTCTTATCCCTCCTCACGTTGTTTCCAAGCCTTCTGCTCCCCCTATTTTCCCCGCTCCTTTCGTGCCTATTGCTGGAAGGCACTGACACCAATTTTAAAGCAGTCTCCCCGGTCTCCAGCCCTGATACTTCTCTTTACCGATGACATTCTGGGCCTCGCCAAGCTCTATCCTGACTCCCTAGCCTCGGAACAAATGGAGATGAACTAGCCTGTGGATGAACCCACTTCTCAGACTGTTGGAGACATTCCACTCTTCGCTGATAGCGAACCTCTTGCTTGACACTTTGAAATATTCTCGAATTTGGACTCAATTCCTGCTGAGCCTGTGATTGCTGACTCCCAGAGGGATGAACGTAGAGTCGATTTGGTGTCATCTATTTTAAACAAGCTCCAATGAGCCTTCAATGCCTTGAAGGCCTGGGAGGCCTTCACTGATTCTACTAGGAGCACCATTGCCAAAGATTTCTTAGAGCTCATCACCCTTGCGGAACAGCTTGCAGAGGATTCGGGATCTCCCAGATCTAGAACTACTCAAGCATTCGAGTGAAAAAGCTCTTATGATGTTCTCCTATTTTCTTCTCTTGCCTTTTTTTCGCTTTCCCTTTTTTGGAATCTCCTAGGGTACTTTTCCACTATGAACTATATTGCTAATTCTGGCTTGAAGGGCTTTTTTGTAGAAGGTTATGGGACCTTCTAAAACCCTCTTTTTATCCTCTATATTCCAAAAAAAATATGGATTTACTATTCGAATATTGAATTCATAAGTGGATGAATATGGATTTAATATTCATAAATGGAATGACATGGATTGGAATTGAATATCAAATTGATAAGTTAGTTTAAAAGAGATCAATTAACATTGATTAATTAAATATGTATTTTTGAATGAGAAATGGAATTCAAATGAAATTAGGAGGGAAGAGGAATTTGAATGGGAAATCCTAATGAAGGAGATTAGACGTGGGGTGAAGTGGAGGAACGACACCAAAAATTAGTTTCTACAAAAACTTAAACAAAAATGATGCACTGAGAATTACTTTGAGTGGTTTTTGGAAACTTCTATGTGTTTGTGGAAACACTATGCTCAACCTGAGATTATCTCATGTATGAATGTAGATCTGCCAATAACTCATGCAAAGAATAAAATATAGACAACTAAGAAATGTAGGACCTCACCAGATTTGTTGAGTGATGCACAACCGATAGATGTTAATTAATAAATAAGAAATCTTTGTATTTATAAACATATCAAATATCCGCTAGAGGTGTTGGAGTTGTTGACATGAAAGTTTCCATCATGAAGTTGAAATTCATTCACTCGGCTCAAATGCAAAGAACAACATGTTGTTTCTCTAATTCAGCAAGCTAATTGACTGCTTCCATTGCTCTCACTACACAAGAGTAAACTCAACAAAACACTACTATTTAATTGCAACAACAACAAATCAAACAACAAAAGGATATTTCATGTACAAATATTGAACAAAGTAGATATCTAACATTCTTGTTTATAGAATGCGGACTTCAATTTTTAATGCAAAATATTCTATCAAGAGATGAGGGAGAAATTTGTACTTTGGCATGACTAAGACCATAGTCGGATTGGGATGTAGGACAGACTTGACACCTTTGATACTTGGTAGAATCTGACAGCTACAATGATCATCAATGTGTTATGATAGATATAAACAATGCCACAATCCATACGATGGCAAGATTGGTCAATCGCAAACCAAACATGACAATTCATCTAATAGTCAAGCCACGTGTAAGGTAGATGTGAAGTCATGCATTGTCAACCAAAAATATGGTCCATTCCTCCTCTGTCAAGTGTCGATGGGAAGGCATCTTCTTATAGTGCAAACGCCTTTTGGTGTAGCTAGCAATCACACGATGGTGCAATGGAAACATCGATAGGGAGGGGAAGGAAAGATGGTGATAATTATAATAGTAGGAGAAAAGAAGAGTTGGGACATATGGAAAGGTAAGGGTACTTTGGAAGGGGAGAGGTAGTTAGAAAAGCACATTAAATTTTGTACATGAAGGAATGATGAAGGGAAATTGAAAGTAATAAGGAACAATGGATGAAATGGAAGGAATGATCACTTCATAGTTAAGAACAAAAATAATTGGAAAAATTGGAATGAGAATATTCATAACATGTAAAACTAAAACATGTTGGATTTTTTAGTTCATACAAAGAAAAAAACTATTGTTGAACATAACGACAAAGAAAAGTAATAGTTAAGTCAAATTTGAACATGTGTTTTTGATGATCAAAATCATTTTGCTAATGACACCATTTGTAGACACCCTAATTTCACACCTTTTCATTCCAAATCATTTAATTCCCCCACCTCATTTCCTACAAAAATGCACTTTGAATTAATCAAATATAATTCGATTAATTATCCCTTCCAAATCTAAAAAATGACCTAATCCTTACCACATGTCATTATTTTCCATGTTTTTCTACTATTGAATTAAAAATTCAAAATCATATCCTCACCCATTCTTCGTGGTCCCCACTCACCTAATTTTGCCCACATTTTCAAACCATGATTAATTAAATTAATCTAAGATAATCACTTCCCAGTGCTATAAATACGGCCTTACCCCCTCTAAAGGATACAAAGAATAAGCTTGAATTCCCTGTCTGAGTTCTTGCATCCTTTGAGCAAAGAACATCCCTCCACCTCATCCTAATGCCCAAATAGCCTCATCTTGAACCACCCAAAATCCATAATCCTTTTCTCCATTTGGTGCAAAGTAACTTGATCTTGTTGCAAAGAAGGCCTTGCTCCGTTTCGAGGAAAGAACCTACATATCACACAATTAGGGCTCATCCATGTTTCCTTGACCATTTTGAGGTTTGTTACAAAATTGCGAAGGAGGAGGTATTATTGTTAGTGTTTTAATTTCTTGTTTATCATCATATTTTTCATATCTTACACCATTAACAAGTCCAACTTCAACATATAAATTTTGTAGAAAGTATTAATTTTGGATGCTTGCAAAAGTACAAACTTGGGATGCAATCAACATCCTCGTGGGTCGATGAGGAATTCCATCTTTTATATTCAACATTATAACACATGAGAAGAACATTCAATAATTTCAATATATCCTCCTTGTGGTTTTCAACCAACTTATTTTCTTTCTTCTTATGAAAAGAATGAACGAGTGTGAGACATGATAATTTTACAGCTATTGAGATATGGTTTTCCCATTCTAGTGGTGCCCTAAATGACTAGTTTTAAAGGCAAGTACCAATTCCTTACATATAAAGTCATGAAAAATTATGTTTAGTGAAATTTTGTGTTTAGGTTGAGGATCATATTTGTTGAATGGTCCTCTAATTGAGAAATTAAACTCTATGAAATACGATGTAGTTTCTTGTAAGGAAGTTAGAACATCAATCGCACTCTAATCGGAGTGGATGTCAAAGTTACGATAGTTGAGATTTATTATTCATCAACTACCATATTTTTACTCCTTAACATAAATAGTTGGGATAAGAATTTCCATTCATCTAATTGAATAAGGTAATTTTGATATTCATCTTCGTTTGTGGAGTTATAATTTAATGTTTCTTATGATGGGGGTGATTGTAACATGTTTTAGATGGTAAGAGAAGCTCATGAACTCATAATTAATAAGAATTTCTTTTATGGAACCCCCAATGTCAGCAACAATATTGCAAAATGATTTTTAATTTCCTTCATTAATTTTCCAAACATCATGGTTTTCAATATATTTAGATTTACCTTTAATTTTAATTTTGAGAGTTTTGTACAATAAGATGTAGTTTTCTTAGATGTTTCATCTTATCTTATACTTCTAGTCTACTCATGGGAGGAAGAGGGACTTCAATCTACATAAGAAACCCTTAATTAATTGAATTATTAACTAATCCAAACCCTATAAGATTTATTTTATACAAGTGATATATTATAGAAATAAAATGCACTATAACTTTTTGTGATGTCTTTATCATGGATGCAAGTTGTCATTAAGTTATCGGCACTTACCATCTTCAACACATGTTGATTCTTTTTATGGATAGTATAATTATTGTACTTTGAATGAGTATAGTGTAAATAAAGGCAAGCTAAATGTTGCTAATTGTCTATATAAGCATTTTAAAAAAATTTGTGGCTATAATATCAATAGATCTATAGATCAATAATAATAGCTCATAATAAACTTATCTCACAATAAACTTCTCTTGGCATGCACAAGGGGCTTTTCAACAATGTCAACATGATAACTGAAAATGGGATTTTCCATTTTTTGATTTTATTTTGTTTCACCATCAAGGTTAACAATCGGATTGCATTTACTTTTTTGGAAAAAATAAAGACATAAAAAGTTGAAAATTAGGTGGACATCAAAACACTATAATACATCGCCCCTATTTTATGGCTTGGATCAATTGTTCCTACTTGCTCACATTATAAAGATAATCATTAATTAAGCCCCGCCAATTTAAGTTCAAGTAATTGGGGAAAACAAGAGATGCATGAACAATCATAAATAATTAAGCCTCTCTAGCAGTTGGTCATGTAAGCGGCGGGTAAATTTTATCTTCCAATCCAAATTTTATAGTTTTTCATTTATTTTTTACGTCGTCAAGGTTTTTGAGTGGATGACATTTGATTTGTTAAATAAGAAGAAGACGTCATTAGAAAGTTGGAAATAAAAAAGTGAAAATGAAATACATGCATGCATAGCACACCTTTTACATGGATCAAATTATAACACCCAAATATTATTCACTATCTCGAGTTCCACTTTATCACCTCGATCTCGATCACATTATATGCATGTAATTAAATTATGTTCTTTGGAAAATGGGGAAGCTTAAAGATGTGATAGCAAGATATACATAGAATGGGTTCTTCTAAAATGTTGAAAGCAATGTAACATGTGTCTCTTTGATTAAATGCATATAAGAAATGTGACCCCATGAACTGCAATGATTGCATGATATGCAAAAAATGGTTTTGTTGAAAATGCATCATAACCTTAAAAATAGATACAGTTGAACAATTTAAAGCCACCCCACAAACTTTACTCATATATTCATGGCTCATGCCAAAATGGGAGATTTATAATAGTGCAAAATGTGGAGACATACACAATGCATGTAATTTTTTTGACAAAATTCCTTAAAAAGATGTAGTCTCATGAACTCGGTGATTGTAAAATATGTACACAATGGATTTTGTAAGGATGATCTCAAACTTTTTGATGAAAATAACCACTTTAGAACATGCCATAACAATACAAGAATAATGGATGAAGGATGTAGACCCTGAAATTCACATCACTATAACATCATCGATGTCTTGCATTTCTACTTTTCGCTATGTGTTTCGCATCTAGTCTTTCACACGCATCTTACAGATCTTCATACACTTGTATCGTCATTACCGTATGATGCACTCTCATGCTAAGATTTACACTTGACTATTGAGTGCATACTACATCCATGAACCTCACATCATATAAAATCCACATTTCACACTCGTGCAATCACGACACATCTCTCTAAAGCATCACACTCACACATCATACTACCCTATGATGCACTCAAGTTCCACGGTTCATACTCAACTTCTGGGGGTATAAATCTGAAATTAACCTCACCACATTCACACTTCTCACACTCTAAGTTTCATCAATCTATCTATTTAGCACACATTTAAAACCATTTCTCAATGACACACTCTTGTTCTATGGTTCATTCTTGACTATCGAGGGTTCTTTTATAAATGAACCTCACATCATACACATTCGTACATATACGCTTGAGGGAAAGCTGATCCAATCACACTCACATTACATGTCATTCCATCTCACTCATTCATAGCATATTACATATCTTGATTACACATTGTTCTTGTTTGCTTATGCTCGCATGTTACACTTTGTTTACCATGTTAGACAGATACATTATATGTCATTATAGTTTCTATATACACATGCGCATTCACTTACTCTCTACATGTGAGTGTAGAATTTCTATAGATCCTTACACACCGTATGGATTCTTGGCACCGTACTCTTACCAATCCCACCGAGGCTCCCGAGGGCATCTAATTTCATACACACTACAGGTGTCATTGTTTCATTTTATACTACTTCATACTCATACTATCACACTACTCTATCGATATATACATGTTTTGACATAATTTTTATCTTTATAACATGCTAACGGGTGCTTCATGTGCAACATTTTCTTTACAGACTATTTGCCACCATGGTTATCTCACATTTTCTTGCTACTATTCGCCATTGTATTCCATTGTTTTTAGGTTACGCCTATGTTTTGTTTGATAATTTATTGTATGATTTTGACCACTTTGGCACTGATTATCTTGTGACATTTTGAGCGATGTCCCATGTTTGAAACCCACTTTTCGTAGTCTAAATTGAATTCTTGTTTACTAGCTTACACATTATATTATATCTATGTATTTGTCTTTTATGCACTAACACATGTTTCCAACCACTTTTTTACATGTGCCTTGGTTTCTACCATTGATTTGTAAACTCTTCAACTTTGGAATTATTCACAAACCACAAAGTAATCACTATTTTTACTTTCTATTAGAAAATAATAGAGATAGCTAGTGAATGAATTACTATTGTGCTTAGAATCAACAATTGTAGTAAAGGAAAGAATATAAGCTCATAACACCAATAATTTTATCCTGGAAAACCTCCAATGGAGCAAAAACCAGTCAGGAAGGGCAATTGCTCTTTCTTCCCACTTTTATTGGCCAATTCAAATCAACAGGTACATAATTTACAATAAGTAAGAAAGAGAAGTACATAATATCTCAACACTTCCTTCCAGTTGATTGCTTGCTCTGTCCAACACTCCTTTCTTCTACAAAAACATAATTTCCAGCACTAAGACTTCTTGCTCACTTGCTCCCATGCTTCAATGATATTCTACACTTCTACAATAATGTATTTATAGCCTTTCTCATGTCCTCCCGTGCACTAGAGAATGGGAAAGGTCATGAAGGAGAAGAGGAATGAACATCCTTTCAAATTCAAAGGTTGTTCATTTTGAATTTTGTTTTCTATCCGTAATGGCCGGACTACCGCCACCCTGCAACCGGTAGTTTTGGGATTGCCACCTTGGTTGGGTGTAGTTGTGGGACCACCTCCTTGTGTAGGGTGGCGGTCCTATTACTTAAAAGACACAACCTGTGTTTCATTATTTTTATTCTTTGTCTTGATCAAGCTCGATGAAGTAGAGTTATTTCGGATCCCTATGGATCACACCTCCCCTTCTTAGGAGGCTTTTGGTCCCAAAAATCTTAGTGGGGGAGTAGATGAGGGAACAACTCCCTCGCTTGCTCCTTTGAGTACCACCGGGCCTGCCTTGGTGTCTTCCCTTTCAATCCAATCTGCCAAGACTCCTGCGGACCTCTTCTAGTCTCTGTGACTTTCTACCGTAGCACTACATCCTCCTCCAATTCACCTCGTGATTCCAAGATGCAATCCTCAATGGAAGGTATCAACTATAGTTCTTCATCTTCATCTAACATGGATGGCTCATATAGGTGCAAGTTCTCATAGTTTACTATAGAGTACATCCTCATGAATGATGGCAAATCAAGTCAAAAAGCATTTTCCCCAACCTTCTCCAATATGGTGAAGGTTCCATATCATAGTGGCTTGAGCTTCCGTGCTTGACCTTGTAGTCTCTCCTTGCTCAAGTAAAGCCAAAATTTGTCTCTAATATGAAGCTTGTGTTCCCTCCTATGCTGGTCGTGCCTAGCTTTGTACTTTCCTTGAGATTTTTCTAGCTGTTTTTTGACCTTGAGATGGATTTACGATCCTCTCAATAAAATTGTTGGCTCTAGTCACCTCTCGTGTCTCGTGTAACCACCTTATCCTACTATCCAACTACTATTTCCAACGGATTTGTAGGTAGATATCCCAAGCATGCTTTAAATGGTGACTTCATAGTGGATGTGTGTACTGCCCGGTTATAGGAATGTTGAATGTAGGCTAAGGACTCATCCCAAGTCCTTGGGTACTTACTGTTATACCCTCTAATCAATTGTACCAAAGTCTTGTTTACCACCTCTGTTTGTCCATCTGTCTGTGGATGGAAATTTGTGCTCCTCTGTAACCTGGTATCCATCTTATCCCACAAAGTAGTCCAAAACTTCCCCAAGAACCTGGAATCCCTATTAGAGATAATAGAATTTGGCAAACCAAAATGCACCCATACATTAGCAAAGAAAAGATCTGCTGCCTCATGTGCTTTTATTGTCTTTTTACATGCCATAAGAATACACATTTTACTGAATCTATCCACAACAACATAGAGATAGTCATGGCCATGTTTAGACATAGGTAATCCTCCTACAAAATCCATAGAAATGTCCTCCCATGGATGAGTAGGTACTGGTAAAGGCATATACAAACCTTCCTTCCTAGTTTTAGGCTTGCTAGTACAACAAAGTTTACATCCACGAATAAATTTTGATACTTCTTCTTGCATGTTGGGCCAATATACATACCTTTGCAAGTGGGCTAGGGTCTTACCAACACCGAAATGTCCCACTAATTTCGAGGTATGTGCTTCCCTCATCAATAGAAGTCTTTCTTCTTTAGGCACACAAAGTTTCCCCCATCGGTAGAGCATCCCATCCTTGAGATAACAGTCTTCAATCCCCATCTTTTCAGCCCCTTGGGACTGCAACTTCTGAAATGTTACCCCAAAGTCTTTGTCTTGGGCATATGCTTCTCCGTAAGCTTCCTTCGTGAAGGGCTCAATCTGAGAGATAGTGGCCAAACAGAGAAATTTTCCTGTGTGGGTGGCCTAGAAAACATGTCTGCCACCAAATTTGTACTACCTTTCTTGTATTTGATCACTAGATGGAACTACTGAAGAAACCCCATCCATTTGTAGTGCCTTTGCCTGCTATAATTTAGACTGTGCTTACAAATATTGGAGAGGTTTGTGGTCAGTGTGCACAATAGTTTCTTTACCCAACAAATAATGTTTCCATTTTTTAATTGCCTAAACTAGTGCATACATTTCTTTATCATATACTGAATATCCTTTAACTACTGAAGTGAAGGTTTTAGAATGATAACATACGGGTTTACCTCCTTGAAGCAACATTGCGCCCATAGCATAATCACTGACATCTGTCTCTACTTCAAAAGGCTGCTGCAAACTAGGAAGAGCAAGTACTGGAGCATGACTAATCTTGTATTTCAATAACTCAAAGGATTTGTCTTATTCCTTACCCCAGTCAAAACCCTTACTCTTTGTGGCCACTATGTGTAGAGGTGTTGCAATCGTGCGAAACCCGAAATGAATTTCTGCATGTACTGTAATGCTCCCACAAAACTTCTAGTATCTGTGGCTCCTGTTGTTGTTGGCCAATTTGTGATGGATTCCACCTTCTTTGGATCCACTCACAGCTCTCCTCCTCCAACCATGTGCCCAAGATAGACAAGTGACTATTTGGAAAATTCACATTTCTTCATATTACAAAGCAATTGTTTCTCCCTGAGAACTTGCAAGACTTACTGCAAATGCATTAGATGTTCTTCCCATGTGGCACTAAAATTCAAGATATCATCTAGGTATACAATGACACATGAATCTATGAAATCCTACAATACATCATTCATCAATCTCATAAATGTAGTGGGTGCATCGCATAATCCAAAAGGAAGTACTAACCATTCATAAAAACCCTATTTTGTTTTGAAGGAGTCTTCCATAAATCCTCCTCCTTCATCCCGACTTGGTGAACCATCCTTCTTTAGCACCATCACAATAGGTGAACAGATGGTGAGGTGCTCGACGTATCACCCATTGGTGTATTCATTATTGGAGTTGTTTCTTTACCTTAGTAATATCTAGCAAGGATTGCTTATACAACCCGATGTTTGGTAGAGGTGAATCTGGCAATAGCTGAATCTCATGCTCTACTTCCCGTTTTGGTGGTAATCCACTAGGAGCCTAAAATACTTCCTGAAAAGACTGAATAATACTATCCAAATCTTGTTTTCCCTAGTTAGAAATCTCTGAAACTTCTACCCCATCTTGTTTATCCTTTAACAAAAGTAAAAAAAACTTATTATGATTTACCTGAATAAGCCGTTTTGCTTGGTTAGCACTTACCATAGAACTCCGTGTCTTATGTTGGTGTGTCCAGATGTTGTAGAGCTGATCCCATTCTTGACCCATCTATACCAGTTTTCCCTTCGCATAAAGATAACATCCCTAACATATAAGCAAGGACTCCTGAATACCACATCAAAAGCATAAAGTGGAATAACATCAACTTCAAAAACATCTATATATTGGGAATTTATCCCAAACTTGACCTTACATCTTCTTGTTACTTGAATTTCAACTCCCTTCTTCACCTAACCCAAAGGATATGGGTGTGGATGCTCGTAAGTATCAAGACCAAACTTCTTTACAACCACCTCAAAAATCAAGTTAGATTGAGAACTGTTATCAACCAAAGCATTTACCTTAGTCCTCTTGATTTGGATTTTGATTTGGAATAGTCTACTCATCTCCTCTTCGCTGTCCATGTTGGTGGCCGTGCATCCAAGCCTTTCATCTACATCATATTCATCTTCGATTTCCACCTCCCCTTCTATCTTTACAACTGTCATGGACTTCTTGGAGTCCTTGGTTCTGTTCTTCGGATGTAACTACGATGCAACTTGCAACATGTAGTGTCAATATGACCATTAATATCATAATTCTTGCAAAAACTCTTGGGATCTTTACAAGTATTTAAAGTAGTGATAGCTTGTTTACCTTTCCCTTTCCACTTACTCTTGTTACTTGTTTTCCCATAATCCTTTTTCTGCTGATTTGTTGACTGCTTTACCCTCATCTCTACTTCTCCTTGCTTTTTCTCATCATCTATGTAGTATGCCTGTACACATGCTTCATTGAGATCCTTGGGCTTTGTGGAGATAACTTTTCTTTGAAGGTGAGTGTGAAGTCCTCCCAAGTATTTGGTCGAATATCCTCATCCTCCAAATCCATGTTTAGCAACATGGCTTGCCTCCGAAATTCCGTAGTATAGTCCTGCACACTTTGACCACTGCCTTGTCTAAAATACTACCATTTAATCATTTGGTCAGTTTTATGGCCAATAGGATAGAAGCTAGCTCTAAGTAATTCCTTAAATTCCTGCCAAGATTTCACAATAGGATGCTTCTTCTTTTCACAAGTAGTTAGATCAGTTTCTCACCAAACTAGAGCATGTCCCTCCATTTTGAGACGTGCAAAGGTGATCCTTTGTGCCTTAGTGACATTATGGACGCTAAAATAGACTTCTAACTATTTCAACCATTTATCCAGTAATTCTGCATCTACTTGTCCTTCAAAGCTTTTGATTTCAACTTTAGTCTAAACTTTAAAAGGAGTATGTTTAGATATTACCTTTTCTCTTGTGTTAGAAGTCTCTTCTTCATGCTCTTCCCCATAATCTTCCTCATGGTGACTCTTGCCTATACCAAAATTTTCGGCTAAGCCTCGAACCATCGATTCCATGGAGTCTTGCTAGAGAGTTGTCTTCTCGCAAATATGCAAGTTCCTCTTGCCTTCTAAACATCCTATCCATCATGGTCTCTAAGCATCTCTATTCTACGGACCAAGTTCTCTTCCCCATTTCTCCCCGAATTCTCTCTGTTTCCACTTCTTTGTAGAAATATCCGGATTGCAAGGTAAAGCTTCTTCACCTTTAGATCTTGTCACTATCATAAAAATTCAAGAATGAAATACCACAGTCCTGGATACTTGTTAGCTCTGATACCAAAATGATCTGTAAACTCTTCAACTTTAGAATTATTCAAAAACCACAAATTAATCGCTGATGTTTACTTTCTATTAGAAAATAACAGAGATAACTAGTGAATGAATTACTATTGTGCTTAGAATCAACAATTGTAGTAAAGGAAAGAATATAAGCTCATAACACCAACAATTTTATCCTGGAAAACCTCCAATGGAGGAAAACCAATTGGGAAGGGCAATTTCTCTTTCTTCCCACTTCTATTGGCCAATTCAAATCAATAGGTACAAAATTTACAATAAGTAAGAAAGAGAAGTAGATAATATCTCAACACTTCCTTCCAGTTATTTGCTTTCTCTTGTCCAACACTCCTTTCTTCTACAAAAACACAATTTCCAGCACTAAGACTTCTTGCTCACTTGCTCCCATGCTTTGATGATCTTCTACACTTCTACAATCATGTATTTATAGCCTTTCTCATGTCCTCCCATGCATTGGAGAATGGGAAAGGTCATGAAGGAGAAGAGGAATGAACATCCTTTCAAATTCAAAGGTTGTTCGTTTCAATTTTTTTTTTTGTCCATAATGGCCAGGACTACCGCCTGCATGCAGACCGATGGTTCCGGGACCGCCGCCCGGCCGGTGGTTTTGTAACTACCACCTCAGTGTAGGGCGGCGGTCCTGTTACTTAAAAGACAGAACCTCCGTTTCATTGTTTTTATTCTTTGTGGCTTTTATTTCGATGAAGTAGAGTTATTTCGGATCCCTATGGATCAACCATGCACATTCCATCCCCTATGATGTTTCAATTTTAGATCAGCATCTAGTCCTCTCGTTTAGGCTGTATCCTCCTAGCGATGTCATGCACACCCCAAACAAGGGGGCATACATTGGTTGATTCAGCCACCCCATTCAGCAACACATAGTCATAGTTTAAGCCTTCATAAGTATAGGAACAAAGTATTCTATCGTCACATAAAGGGCTCGAATCGACTTGAGTCCTTAGCATAACATAGACACTAGCACCTAGATACGAGACAAGAGCACTTAGGTGTTGTTGACCTTTCCCCGCCACCTATGACCAAATGCGAGCAACCGCATTTATTTTCTCATATCGCAGTATTTTTCAGCATTGCACATATCGGTTTTCATAGTACAAGCATAGTCCTCTAAAGAATGTAGAAAGCATTATATCTTTGTTTTCTTCTTTTTCTAATTGGATCAAATTGGATCAAAATGGATTGAACTAGAACAAAGTAGGATTGTAGTGGTGTATAAATTTCGAGAGGCGCGAATGATGGATGATAAAACTAGAACTTTTTCCTCGACACTCGTCTGTCAGTGGCATGAGATCACCCAAAAATAGGCACTTGGCATGAGATCACTTAAAAAAATCATTCTTGGAGTGAGATCACCCAAAAAACTCTCTACTACATCATTTTCAGGACAATTTATATCCTTTTCACTCATCATGGATCAGGTGCACATGTTCCTTTTACTACTTTTTCACATTTTTACATACTTTTACATGTTCTTTACATAATTTTCTTAAAAATGACTTTGACTACTCTTTTGCTCATCTTTTTGTAGGTCTCGTCCTTATGAGAAACAACAATCACATCGAAAAACACGTCAAGCAAGAATGACAACAGTATAACATGATACAACACATACGCTTCACCCTTGGGGTCATTTCCTCTTCCTTAGATTCCACGTTACAATTTATCACTCCACGCTTTTTCTTTTCTCCTTGGCATGCTTTCGCCATCAATCTACATTATTATCAGGTATGCATATCTTATCTACTTTGTGTTATAGAGTATTCAATCAACAACATAAACTGGGGGAAAATGTAGACACAAAAGTGCACACTTGGGTTCATTTATAGGTCATAATCACATACTACTATTCATATGATTCCTAAGTGAGAAAACTAGTAATTGACATCTATCTTTGGCCTATTTTCTATATTTTTGGTTTCCTCTTTGGTATTTTACACACCACAACCCGTCGATCTTCATTGCTTTATCTTTCTTGATTCTAGACACCAGGACCCAGCCTAGAACGCTAGTGCCCAGCGCCCTGCCTCCTCCTGTGTGCCCCTAACCTCTTTATATATTACTCACCTCTTTTAGGCCCTTTTTTATCTTTTGGGCATTGTGTTTTCTTGTGGATTGGAATTTTAGTTCTTAATTACAAAATTCAAACAAGGGAATCATATAAATATAAAGCTATATGACCATAATAAAGGACCAAGCTCTAAGCATCTACTATCATCACCTAAGATTGCATCCAAAGGAATTATAAGAGCATCAAAGAATCCATCTAGCACTCACTCAAGGGAAAAGGGATTGCATTTTTGCATATACACATAGGAGGGAAGTTCATTTTTACATCCACACATCTATCTACATTGCTACATCTAGCTATTTCTCATTATCAATGACATCTTGCATAAGAGCTACCTTGGGAATAATTCTTACACACACATAAGAACTACATGGAGTCTGAAATGTAGTGCATTGCTCTATCATAAGTTCACTCTATCGGGTAACCGCTGTGGTCAACCTGACTCCCCATTTGCATCTTTATTTTTTAGGATTTGATGTATTTTTTGGGTTTTTTCGGATATCATTTGTTTTGCATATTATAGGAGAACTCTACGATCAACCAGTGACATACTTGTGACCAACAACGAAGATTAGAAAACATCTTGTGAAACTACCAAAGTGAGTTTCTAAGGTATTTCACATCCACGAGCCCCGAAGTAGTCTCCAGTGCCCAGGTGCCCTTGACCTAGTCCAGGTGCCCTAGTCTAAGCAAATATGACAACTCTAGAATTTACCAAGAACAATTGTGAAAGTTTGTTCCTCTTGTTTATTAGTTCTCTAGCCCAACATACTTCATGATCAATTATTCAATTAGCTAACTCTTTTATTCCCTTTATCAAACTTAGGGTTTCATTTTTATCTAGCTTATTTCTTGTGTCATATCTCGTACTTTATTGTTTTATTTATTTATGTGACTCTCAAATATTTAGGGTTTAACATTAATTTTTTTGCTAAATCATTTTACACACTACAACAATGTTTGGCACTATACCTCTTACTAGTCCCACTGAGGCTCCTGTGAGCATCTACTTTCTCACACATTACAAGTGTTATTCTTTTATTATTCACTAATTCTAGTGCCTAGCACACTACTTTGCATTAATCTATACAAAATTTGACATACTTTTTTATCTTTCTAACATGCTAACAAGTGCTTCGTGTGTAACGTTTGTTTTTTCATGACTATAAGTCACCATGGTTGTCGATTACTCTTTTCTTGCCATTATTTGTTATTGTATGTTATTGTTTATGGGCTATGCCCTTTATCTTATATGCACACAAGATGCATTTGGCCGCTTCGCCATGGTTCTCTTGTGACATTGTGAGCGATGTCCCATGTTTGAAATCTATTTTTTCGGTCCATCTTATGTGCATAATTACTTGTTACATTGCTTTCTTATGACATAGTTACTACTTTTATACTAACACATGCATTTAGTCACTTTGTTTTCACGTTCCTTAGTTTCTACCATGCATATCCCCTCCCAATACAGGATACGCTTTCAAATCAAGATTATGTCCTCTCATTTGGTCTCGCATTCTTCTAATGAGGTCGCATTCCCCCTAAATGAGGGGGCATACATTGGGTGAATCATTCACTCTATATAGGAGATCAGAGCTTTACTTCATATATGCACGAAAGAAAGAACAAAATAGGATACGAGTTATAAAATTTGTTGAGAATATGACTTGGGTCCTCAGTTCAACACACACACACACAAGCACCTAACTTTAGACACTAGTGCATGGATGCTCTTGACTTTCCCTAGGTTCCTACATCCTCAGGGAAGACACAGTTACTTCTTTAGATTAGCAAAATCTATAGCAATTCATAGATCGGGCTTTTATAGTACAAGCTTAGTCCTCTAGAAGGTAGAATGCATTCTTTCTCCATTTCAATTCATATAGAACTAATACGGTACAACTTGGAACAAAACAGATCACACCATCTATAGTGGTGTATAATCGGGAGCAGTCATGGAAGGAGAGTAACACTAGACCTCTCTCCCCAACACTCTTCTATTGTGGTGTGAGATTTCCCAAAAAAACTTTCACTTAACATGAGATTGTCTAAAAAACTCATTCTTGAAATGAGATCACCCAAAAAAACTCACTCTTGGCATGATATTTCCCAAAAATTTGATCTACACAACATTTTCAGGACATATTTCTATCCTTTTACACTCATGTTCATCAAGTGCACACTTTCCTTTTACTACTTTTACACATTTACATACTTTTGTAAGAGTTTTCATAATACATGACTTTGACTACTCTTTCACTCTTCTTTTACAGGTTTGTCCTTAATACATAACAAGAAACTTACCTACATCAAGCATAGCATTAGGTACAACATGGTAAGACACAATACGCTTCACCCCTAGGGCCACTTCCTCTATCTTAGCTTCCGCATTTCATTTTTATCACTTCACGCTTTTACGTGTCTCTTCAGCACACTATCACCATCACATTCTACATGGTTATCTAGTATGCATGTCTTATCTACTTTATGTTATTGATTATTCACTTAACAACATAAAGTGGGGAAAATATAGACACAAAATCACACACTTAGGTACATTTCTAGGTCCTAAAAGCATACTTGCATTCATATGATTCCTAAGTGAGAAAACTAGTAATTGACAACAATCTTTGGCATGTTTGATTTATTTCTTGTCTTCATTCTATTATTTTACACCCTATATCCCAATCAAGTCTTCAATTTTTATATTTTATGATTTCGAACACTAGCTCCCGGCCCAGAATGCCAGGTGCCCATGCGCCCTTGTCCCCTCTAGGCACCCCTCACCCTTTTCTATCTTACTCACTTCTTTTGGCTCTCTTTAATATTTTTGGAATCTTATTTTCTTATGGGTCTTCCTTCTAATGTTTAATTAGGAAATTTAACCAAGGGAATCATATAAATACAAAGTTATGTGATCAAAATAAGGGACCAATATCTAAGCATCTATTATCATCACCTTAGCTTGCATCCAAATGCATCCAACTAGATTCCATTCAAGGGACAAAGGACTACATTTTTTACATACACTGCATAGGAAGGGGAAGTTCATTATTCCATCCATACAACTATCCACATTTGTACATCTAGCTATCACCCCTTATCAAGTGTACTTGCACAAGGGAATCCTAGTTCTGATTATTTCACACACGCACAAGAACTACATGGAGTTTGAGATGTAGTGTGAAGCTCGGTCGTAAGTTCACTTAGTTAGGTGACCTCCGTGGTCAGTTCAATTCCCCATATTACATCTTTATATTTTATATATAATGTGGTATTATGGGTTTTACAAGTGAGTATTTATTTTGTAGATTTCAGAGACGTACTCAGTGATCATATTGTGACATACAGGAAACCAACAACGACTATGAGCGGCACTTGTGTGACGCCAAAAAAATAAGATTTTGACCACTTTCACAATCACAGGAACCTAGTATCAAACTCGATACCCATGACCCAATCTAGGCACTCAATTTTAACCTTATCAAGACGCTTCTAGATTTTACATTACACACATCACGATGGTCTGTCCTTTTTTCATTAGTTTTCTAGTCTAGATCAGTTCTAAGATCATGTGTAAATCAGCTAAGTCCTTTCCTCTCTCTCTCTCTCTCTTTCACTTAGGGTTTCATATTATATATTCTTATTTCTTGTTTCATAGTGTATCTAACAATTGTATTTCATTGTTTCTATCAGTTACTTTACAATTAGGGTTTAGCATAAAATCTATTTTTGTTAAATCATCTATTACCCAAGCCAAAAAAAACTTTGAATGGTTAAAAGTAGTGTCTCAGTATCATAGAAAAATCAATAACCTTCAAGTCTCACTTTAATTAATTTAACTTGTTTATTAAATAGTAAGATATGTTACTATTCAGATCAAGTGAGTTGTCTAACCTTCTATGTTTTTCTTGGCAAACTTGAGGAGCTCTACACATTTCAAACGAAAGGTCTCAAGGATATAATATATATTTTGTATTTCTAAAGGCGAACAAGTAAGATATTAAATTATATTCCCATCTCGGCCCAAATTTGTAATGATGGGTCGATGAGCTTACCAATTAAAATAAATTTGAATAGGATATAAACACATTCATCTCGGTTACAAAATCGGTTTACCAAATATACAACCTCATAAACGTATTCACCCAAGGATATCTATTTACATAATAACATAACATATACAAGAACTTCGCAATCAAAATTATACGACTCTCGAAAGATAAAGCACTCATTAGAGACCAACCGCATTAAGATAACAATAGACTACAACCCTAACCTTACTTATTTGTGATTCAATATAGTTCTAGACTAAAGGGGTCATTTTATTACCTTTCAAATGAAAAATTACATGCAACAGTCAAAAATATGACATGTGTTAAACCCCAATACACAAAAAAGCAAGAGCATATTGTATCCTCTACACTCGCACTATATGGGTTTTATCAAAATTTGAAAAGCATTCAGTCTATTTTAAGAACCCATAGCTATAAAAATTTACGATATCAATATGTATCTGAATAAGGAAGGATGAATCAACCCAAGGATATTACATAAAATTTGAACCCAAATCACATACAAGGAAGAATTTAAATCTCCAATAGCCATATGATAAATATGTTTCTTTTTTAATTTTCTTATCAAATATATATATTTTTTTATTTCATATTCAATTCCAGATTAGAACCATAGAAATAAAACAAGATAATATACTATATTCCATAATAAAGAAGTAGATTTAGGTTATAGAACCCATGCTTGAGATTGGGTTGGAGTTTTGCATAAGTTTCCTTACTAACTATAGATTCTCAAGTCAAAATAACTAGCAAAACCCAAAGAGAGTTTCCTTGCCAAATTTCTAAACAAATCAAACACACAAAATCTCCATTTTAAACAGTCTAAAATATATATTGAATCCACAAATAACATAATGCTAATTTTAATAAATTATCTATTAAAAATTACACAAAACCTTACTTCCTCATTTCCATACACAACTTAGGAAAGAGCTTGAACCACACAACTAAAACAAAAATGAAACCTCATTACATGCACTTAGATTCTTTGGGAAGCTTCAAAAATTCTAAAAATCAAGCATGTAATTAATTGGTAGTAATGCCACGTAATGGCGTGTCCCTTTTCCCTTCAATCAAAATGGCATTTCTTCAAGTGGTCCAAGACTATTTTTAAAATTAAACAATAAAAACCAAGTTTCCTATGTTTTGCATGGTGGCTTCTCGATCGGTCAAAGACTATAATTACTAACCTTAGCTCAAATCTTATCAACCTTGCATGTTCTTCAAATAAAGGGTCTAAGAAAATAATCAAAAATCATAATTCAAATGGATATGTGTTGGCTAGATTTTTTGCACAAAAAAACCTAGCGAGTCATGAGATAAATCTCCCTCATTTACCGGTGAGGATCTCATGTAAGATTTTGTCAATTATATTTTCTAATCTTTATCTGTTGGTTTTACTTTAACCACGTAACTCATGCACCATAGCCAGTAGTAGTTTTGCACAATTAAGCAAATCAGTAAGAAATTAATATATGCAAAAGAGGGAAATAATTGAATGCGCAAGCGAAAAGAAAGAATATGTACAACTCCGACAATATTTAACGAGTTGGTCACATGCACATAGACAAAACAAATAGATCTAGAAATGTAGAATTCAAAGAAAACAAAATTTTCAGATCCATATCCAAGAGAACATAAATTTTATGCAAATATCTAAAAAGAAATAAGAAACAAATGCACCATTGATACAAAGTTCTCTGGAAATCTACCTCCTCTTTATTCCTTAGCTTTCAAAAAGATATCAAGGTTTCGATCAAATTTTGGAACACAATAATGTTGATTACAAAATCTGATAATTTAACCCATAGGCTCTTCCTCTATTTATAGTGTATAGAGGGGAAATTACAAATGGAAACTATAACTAAACTAGAACATGTGGGAAGTTGTAGAAGGAAACATCCGACAATATTTCTCCTAGGATTCCTCTCTAAGTGACATGCATCTGGAGGTTAAGACAAATTTGTGCACATCTTCCACTTATCTTAGAGAAATTTTTGAATAACTTAAAGTAATGGCTTTTAAACCAATAAATTTAATCTTACAATTTCATCTGGAACATAAGGAATAAGAGAAAGAAGAGAAGAAATAAGATTTGCCAAATGTTACACCCTACGCTTTCTTCTTGTTCTGATATTGAATATACTTGTCGAACATATAATTCAAAAATTCCCATGATGATGTGATAACAAAACAATGCACATGCAACAAGCAAACACAATCAAATGCTAACAAAAGAACACAATTAACCAATACAACAATGTACCTGTTTTTCAATATGCACAAGTAAGAATAAATCTAATCTAATCAAGAAAATATGAATCCTAACAAATTATGTCCAAGCAACGAACAACACAAATGCACAAACATGAAGCAACTATACAAGCAAAAAGAAAGAAAGAAACAAGACCATGCTAGTAAACTAAAGTAAATGTTTTTGCAAGTTTGTTTTTCTGAAACAATTTTCTATTGTTTTTTTGTGCTTGTGAAATAATTTTCTATTGTTTTTGTGTTTGTGAAATAATTTTCTATTGTTTTTGTGTTTGATATTTTGAATGTTTTTGCATTTTTCTAACAGTTTTCTAGAGCTATGCATAGGTAACCAAGAAAGCGTGGATGTCCCCAAGCATTAGATGGGGAATATACAAGGGAAGATGCCACGCGCTTATAAATAGGAAGGTGAAGTCACATAAGTGCCCCCAACATAAGATGGGGAATAGACAAAGACCATGCCCTTCATAGATGAATAAAAGGAGACAATGCCGGATCAAGGCTTGAAAAGATTGAGCTCACAGGGAATCTCGGAGGTAGACGTGGAACTAGCCCTAGGCTAAGTAGAAATACCCTCCAGATCCAAGATGCTTGTGAACAACAATAGGCACCGGAAACTAGTTTTCACCCAAGGAATTATCCAAAGTGCCATAATTGCATGGTTTTCACTTAAGGATGACCTACTTTCTCTTTTTCTTTTTCTCTTTTTTTGATTTTTTTTGTATTTTGATTTTTTACCATGTTTTTGATTTTTTGTTTTTATGATTTTACGCCATATTTAAGCATAGAACCGCTTAAGATGCATGGATTTCATGGGCTCACGGAGCTCATCACCATTGGGGTGAGAAAGTTTATATGATCATGTGTCATACTTGGCCACGACAACATAAGGTCCTAACCAATGCGGTTCAAACTTTCCTTTCTTTTCTCATTCTGCCCTTGTGTTGAACTGATTCTCCTTCATGACCAAATCACCAACCTCAAATTAACGAGGTATAATTCTCTTGTTTTAATTTTTGGAGACTCTGTTCTGATACACTTTGAGGTGATTAAGGGCACGGATGCACTTTTCATCTAGGAGCTCTAACTCAGTAGTCTAGCCACCCGGTAATCTTCATCTTTATCCAGATAATCCGTAAGAGAGATTCTTCTAGAAGGAAGTTCAATTTCTAGGGGATGATAGATTTTTTCCCAAATACCGATAATATGGCGTTGCACCTATAGGAGTGCGAATGGAGGTCCTGTAAGCCCAAAGAGCTGGTGGAATTACAAGTGCCATTCACGACTGTCTTACTTACCATTTTCTCCATTATTCACACCAAAGTATTATTTGTGGCCTCGTCCTATCCATTACCTTGGGGATAATATGGTGTAGACCATTTTAACCTGATTTGGAACCCATGATGAGAGACCTTTTACCATTTTATTCTTAAATGACTTTCCATTATCGATAATAATGGTCAGCAGGAATGAGATACCGAAAAAATGATATGATTCATGATGAATTTGGAAATATGAGCTCCTGTTACATAGGTTAAAGGGACGCCTCCACCCACTTGGTAAAGTATTCAGTAGCCATGATGATGTGAGTATGGCCATCAGATGAAGTAGGGGTAAGCTTCCCTATCAAGTCAAGTCCCCATTTAGAAAATGGCCATGGGGTGGTGATGGGTTGCAACGGTTGTGATGGAGCATGGATAAAATTTCCATACTTCTGACAAAGTACACACTTTTTGACATAGTTGCAATAATCAGTTTCCATGGTAGGCCAATAGTAGCCTACTCTCAATATTTTCTTGGCCAAAACCATTCCATTAGTATGTTCTCTGCACACCCCTTCATGTACTTCTTTGATTGCTTGGATCGACTCCGTCATATCAAGACAACGTAACAGATTCCCATCGTAGCCACGATGATAAAGCGTACCTCCTAAAAGGGTGTAATAGGCTATTTGGTGAATTAGGCTTTATTTCTTAGAACGAGAGATGTTGGGAGGGAACATTTTGTCCTTGAGATAGGTAAAGATGGGCTCATACCACGGGGAATTAGGACTAACAACATCACATGCCAAACAGATTCGCATGTCATACGCAGGCTAGCGTAAAGTTTCCACAAAGAATGGCATGTCATTATTTCTTGGTAGAATACAAAGCATAGAACCCATTGTGGCCATAGCATCTGTAGATCTGTTTTGCACTCTTGGAATTTGTTCAAATGTGATGCACACAAAATACTCTTTTAGAGTTTCTACCAGCTTTTTGTAAGGTATGAGCTTTTCATCCTTAACCTTGTATTCATCATTAACTTGCTTGATAATTAACTGAGAATCACCCACAACCTTAACATGATGAATGTTCCATTTGATGGTGAGCTTCATCCCTACAATAAGTGCCTCATACTTTGTGATGTTTTTCATGTAAGGAAAACCAAGATGAAAATCCTGAGGTATGGGATCACTAGAAGGAGTAATGAGGACCACACCTGCTCCTAAACCATGAAAAGTAAAAGACCCGTCAAAGTGTATCTACCATACGATAGATTCTTCAATGTATAGTAATGAGGCATCTGGAAAATCCAGATTCAAAGGTTTAGTGCCCTACAAAGGTCCTTCTGCTAATTGATCAGCAAGTACTTGTCCCTTAACCGACTTCTGATGCATAAACTCTATGTCAAATTCAATTAGTAGAATGATCCAATTAGTCATTCTACCTGTGAGGGCGGGTTTAGACAACAAGTTCTTGAGCGGGTCAACTTTAGATATAAGCTTGGTTTTGGTATTCAATAGATAATTGTGAAGTTTTTGAAAAGTAAAAACGATAGCCAAACAAGCTTTTTCAATTTGGGGATAGTTGAGCTCATAAGCGATGAGAGTGTGACTGAGGTAGTACATCACTTTTTCTTTGTGACCAAGGTCATATTGGGTGAGCAACACACCAATAGAAAATTGAGTAGTAGAGATATAAAGCAGGAGCAGCTCACCAAGAGTTGGAGGCATGAGGATAGGTAGATTGGCCAAGTATTGTTTAAGCAAGGTGAAGTCTCGTTGTTTCTCTCGGTCCCCGGGATGAAGGAGACGTCCTTTTTAAGTAAGTGGGTGAAATAATGGCACTTATCTACAAGCCGAGAGATGAAGAGACGAATAGCCTATATTTTCCCTACAAGTTGTGTAGTTTCTTAATGTTCTTAGGAGGAGGCATCTCAGTACTAGCATACACTTTAGTAGGGTCTACCTCAATTCCCCTTCTTGATATAATGAAACCCAACAATTTTCCCGATAAGACGTTGTATACACATTTCTTTGGGTTTAGTGGACCTTGTACTCTCGTAGGTGCTCAAAGATACACTGCAAAATAATAGGGTGATCCTCTCTTGTCTTAGATTTTTGAGGATATCATCCACATAGTCTTCCATGATATTGTGATCATATCATGGAAAATTACCATGTCATTTCCCTCGATAAGTAGCTCCTGTTTTTAAGCCCAAATAGCATTACCTAATAACAGAAGTACCCCAAGGATTCGTAAAAGCTATCTTGTGTTGATCTTCGTTAGCTATCTTAATTTGGTTATATCCTGAAAATCCATCCATAAGAGATAACATCTCATATCCTATTGTTGAATCCATAATCATATCAATATTTGGTAGTGGAAAATCATCCTTAGGGAAAGCCTTATTAATGTCTCTAAAATCCATGTAGATTCTGATCCCGACAGGATTTTTCTAGACAGGACGATGTTGGATATCCATTCATAATAATCAATAGGCTGAATGAATCCTGCCACAAGCAATCTTTCTAATTCTTCTTTAACCAATAGGGCTACCCTTGGGTGCATCTTTCTGAGCTTTTGTTTAATAGGCTTTGCATCTGCATGCACAACTAAGTTGTGCATGACCAAAGTTGGATCTAAGCTTGGCATATCCTTATGGGACCATGCGAATACACCTATAAACTCCCGTAGTAGAATGGTGAATGTTTTCTATTCCTGTGCCGAGAGTGATGCTCCCAATTTGAATATTTTTGATCCTCTTCTGTACCAATGTTGACATCGATAGTTTCCTCTACTAACAACTTTGACAAGTCCTCCATACACATAGGATCAGGAGGAAGGTTGAGATCTTTGTCCAAGGATGTCTCCATGAGATTTTCATCCTTGGCGTGGTCACTTTTATTGTCCTTTGATTTTTTCACCTGTTTGTCAATCATTGCCTCAAAGAGGTTTTCACTGTGCAACTTGGAATTTGATTTTTGCCAAGGCTTTGTGTTGGACATTTTACCCTCACTTTTTCTTAAGTTTTTTTGACCACAAAGCTCAGCCTCCTCACCGAAGTAGGCGCAGGTATCCAATTCAATATATAAGCCCTTTTTGTGGTCTCCAACGGGAATTGTATCCTAAATTGCCCATGAACTCTGTGATAGCTTCATCATTCTCAAATAGATCTAGTGACATATGACGTTGTTGGTTCCATTCAACAAGGGAAGGGTAAACGAGGTCAAGTGTAGGTTCCATAGGGGTTATGGTTAGGACAACGGTATTCATGAATAGGTTCGTGGAGGAAAGATCCTCATATTGGCTACAATGGGAATCCGTATCATTGTCTAGATAGTCAGAGCTATCCTCATGTTCAGAGTAAGTAACATCTTGATCATTGGGGTGTGCCCCATAAGGGTGAATTCTAATGCCGTATCTTTCTATTTTAAAATGTGGGAGAGGCACTGGTTCTCATTGTCCTTTATCATTTCTTCCACATCCTAGGCCCTTGTAGCCCATGGAGTACATCATTTTAATGGATTTCTTGTATTCAAGTTGGTTGAGTATCCTCTGGGACCCAAGTTGTAGGTGGATCCAACAAATTTTCTTCAGCCAGCAAGCCTCTAGGTAAGAATGACCCAATAGTGTGGTCATTTCTAGGTCTTTTGAAGTGATAGTTGGGTCGACCTCTAGTCTTAGGTGAAAATGAGAGGTCTAAAACCAAGAGGGCTTGTTGCACATTATATTGTCCACACCGTATTCTACAACCTTCATCTCCCATGAATTAAAGGGAGAGGTTGACGTAGAGGCACCATGGGCGTAAGAATCGAGAGAATCCGAATCTACCCGAGATTCCATAGCTTTAGATTGAGAGGGGACAACTATATCGGCAAAGGGACATGCATATGTATCCTTACGTGCAAAACTATTAAGAGCTCGCAGTGAGTGAAGGGCTCAATCTCCTTGTATTATAATAGTGTGTCCTCATGCTTTAATTTAATACATTGATGGAATGTCGATGGCACGACCTGCATGGCATGAATCCATGGTCAGCCTAGAAGCATATTATAGGAAGTTCCAAGTCTAGGACATGGAACTTTGTTTGATGACAAGTGGGACCCACTTCCATGGGAAACATGATTGTGCCCGCTGACTCCCTTTCCATGTTGTCATAAGCGGTGATAGTGATGATGTTTGACTCAAGATCTGCTTCAGTATGTCCCAACTGCTTAACCAACTTTAGTGTGCAGATGTTCAACCCTGATCCGTTGTCCACAAGCACCCGTTTGATCTTCCTGCGGGTAACAACTACCTCAATATACAAAGGGAGATTATGCGTTGGATTTTCAGTAGGGATCTCCCTATGATTGAAGGCAATGTGTTTAGTTGGCACAATGTTTTCTACTATGCGGCTTGAAGATGTGTAGGATCTACCTCTAGTGGCACTCCTAACCCCTGAAGAGTTTGGTACAAAATGTCTTTGTGTACATTTGAAATCTTAAGAAGATCCAAGATCAAAATCTTGGTAGACGTTTTCTCAAGTTTCTCTAAGAGGTTGTACCTACCATTTTGTGGGGTTGATGGAGAAGGTTCAGGAATCACGAGGTGGGCACACCTTGTTACCGCGGTGTAATCCTTTCCCTTGATTCAAATGGTGTTCACATGGTCATTAGGAGAGTGAATACATCCAATAAGTGAATCATAATGATTGTTTTCCTTCTTGGTATATAAGTAATTTGCTACTTTATAACTCTGGGATGACTCTCCCAATCCAACTTTGACTTTTCTCGAATTATCATGTTTGGGAATGGCTCTTTATATATCCCCATCTTTTTGGGTGTCCGACTTTTCTCTGAGTTGTCCACCTCTATCTCCCCATTGTCGATGAGGTCTTGAATATAGTGACGAAGCACGACATTTATCTATTTTATTTTCTTTGACACGATGTAATTTGCAATAGTCATGCTCCTTGTACCATGATGGTTTTGGAGCATTTTCATCAAATGGTTGTGTCGTAGGATATGTCACCATGTGAGCCACATCCAATTTTTTAATATAACTGACAAAGGCTCATTAAGAGGGGTGAACATTCTTCACTTTGGTGGTGGTTGAATAGGTCCTTTGGTCAGTTTAAAAGGTTGACCGGTTTGGACCATTTGTACACGTTTGGAATCATGATCCCGTCTCCCACCACGTTTTTGTTTTTGTTAAATACTTTCAGCTTCTCCATAGGTTTAACATTTTGATTATCCTTAGATTGTGACTTAAGAGTTCCTTTAGCAATAAGGGCTTTCTCTATTTGAACACCCTTTTCAATGACCTCCTCAAAAGTGCGAACACAATGCATTTGAAGGTGGAAAGTAATGTCTGGATTTAGGTTGGGCACAAAGATACTTACCAGCTATTTTTCAAGGAAAGCGCAAGGGAAGCGGCTAGCTATCCCTCTCCACCATTGTAGGAAGCTGGAAAAAGTATCATTAGGGCGTTGTTTAGTGCCACATAAATCTTCCATGGTGATATCACTTTCTATGTTGTATGAGAAGTGACACACAAACCTCTCTGCCAATTTTGGCCAGGTAAAAATAGACCCGCGAGGCAAATGAGTAAACCACTCCAAGGCTTGACCTCCTAGACTCTTGGGAAAGAGTCGTATGAGATAATTATCACTATAGGACACCTCTTGACATGCCATATAGAAATATTTGACATGATCCCATGGATCTCCCTTTCCTCTATATTTGTCAAATTTTGGCATGTCAAATTTTTTAGGGAAAGGTTGAAGTGTCATAGATTTTTCAAAAGGATGGGGACATAGTTCTTCATATTGATACTTTCTAATGCTCCCCACATTGCTCTCTTGAAGGCTTGCAAGTGTTTCCTTCATAGATTGTATTTCTTGTGTGAGCAATTGTTCTTTAGTAGGAGAAGCTGGGATATATACATGATGATAATCCGTATTGTCTTCTCCTTGATTTTCTCTATGGAGTTCACTAATTTTGACCTTAGGTCTTGGTTTTGGACATTCTTTCTTTCTTCCTTTTGTACATGAGAGGTTAGCAAGGCTAATTTTTGGCTTAGGTTACTAATTTTTTGTTGAATGGTGATCTCTTCTCCTAAAGGTTCCTCTTCTTCCTCATATTGTGGAGGTTCTTCAACATTCTTGTGTCCTGACCTGATTTTACGTGGCACTTTGATAAAGGGTATTCTATGTCCCACTACATTATCATTTCCTATGTTAGAGGTAGAAGCATGTCCGTGTGTTAAAATTTCCTCCATGTTGATAAGAGGTCGCTTCTCCTCATTGGTTATTTATAGGTGGGATTGTTTCATTTGTAGTGGGAATTTTGGCCCCTAATTCTACAACCCGTGCTAGCACCCTATCCTTGTTTCTAAAGAGAAATTCGTCTAATAAGGTGGGGTCAAAGTCAAATTCTGCATGTGGGGACTCCAATTCATCACCACTATGATCGACCATGTCTTCTATCTCTTTTTCTGTGGAAAATAGAGGCCCTAGATCATGTCCAATAAAAGGGTTTGACCCTTGTCTGTTTGAGGCTTCCCAAGCTTGTGCTTGTTGTTCCTTGTATGTTTACTTCTTGAGTCCTAATCATGTTTTGGGAGCCATGATTTGTGATAGTTTCACTAAGGTAAGTTGTAAATGTGTTCAAAAATTTGTGATCACACCTAAGTGAAATGCAAAAATGAATGTCAAGAATATGAATGAGTAAAAATGTGAGAATACCAATGTGATAGAGTGATAAATCAACAATGACACAAATGTTTGGTATCTAAGCCTATCAAATGAATGAAGTACTTCCTAGACTATGTTTCAAAAAGTAGTTTGGTTTATAAGATAATTAACAAGATGTTCTCACTTATGCCAAGTTTAAGAGAATGAACAAGATGTAAGTAAATACAAGAAGTTAATGTGACCTCCTAACAAGGTATACTAGAAGCAAGCTCAAATTTGATTAAGACCTATATCCCAAAAAGTGCCAGTTATAATTTGTGAGTGACACAACAATGTCACCAAGATATGTTAACCAAACTTTGCGAGAAAGTAAGGTATTGATATCAAGATGATATTGATATAACATGCACAAGTGGTAACACATAGCACTCTTCAAAATTAAGGTAATAATAGAGTCAAACTAAAATCTTAAAGTATAACTAGGAATTGTTAAAATGTGTATAGCATAACCTTACAATATAGATATTTAGGTCAAGTTTACAAGAAACAAGACGTAAATACCAAAATTTTAGTGATACGATACAAACAAGGTAGCCTTTCTAAGGAAGTTCAAGATGATGAACCACGCCTAACTACAATGACAATCTTGATGTGGGTATCAAGATCACAAAGGCCACCAATGATATGAATACGCCTCTGCACACTTTAGATGTTTAATTTACCCAGCCGTAAACATGGATGGGCGTAAATGGACAAAAAAGTGGCAGAAATAATTGATTGGTAACACAAAGGTAGTCACCCTTCTTTTGATAAACAAAATGTCAAAATAATGTGAAGGAAGTAGATCAAAATGGGGATGAAAATGTTGGATTCTCTTTGGCGAGTTTCACCTCACCTTAAGGCAAGTGAAAAACTAAGCGAAAGTAACGCGTCACACATTTCATGATGAAAAGATGGCTCACAACTCAACATTGTTTTAGAATGGTCAAAGTGGGCTCCTGGCCAAAGAATATATTCCTAGGTGGTTCTCTTGCCCTAGGTGTTACAAAGTTGTCTTAAGCAAGTGTGATTTACCCAAATAGTCCCGACTATCTTGGGAGTATCTTGGCTTTACTTTACCCCCTTCAAGAACAATAGGCAACTAGTGCGTTTACGTGTACTATCACTGGGGTCACCATATGGACAATTGGTAACACTATCTCACAAAGGAATCACTAGTCAAGTAGGTAGTGTGGAGCACTTCCCATTTTGTCCACAAGGTTCCCTCTTGCGTGGACTACTTTGGGGTTCCTGGAACCACCCCCATTGTTGTAGCTTAAGGCATTATGCCAAAGGGGTTATGTTCTAGTTGAGCGGATAGGGACGTACCCTTTTCTAAAACCTGCAATATAGTGTTTTGAATATGTTGTTCTTTTTATCTTGTTTAATTAGGTGTGGTTTTCTTGAACACCTTTTGGCAACCTATATGACAACTGTATTAGTAGTTTTTGACTTCGTTTTGATTCCACCTTTCTTTGACAAGTGTGTGTTTTGGTCCTGCACAACGAGTTTAGAACTTCATTTTTTATTCTCAAGATTGTCCAAGGATGCAAGAGAAGAGCATATGTGATGTTTCCAAAATCCAAGAAGATATCAAATGGAAAAACACTTTAATTCAAACACACCAAGTTAACCCATTCCAATTCAGATATTCTTAACAATTTCAAAGCATCAAAAATACCTAAGAATCATTTTTGATTCCCAAGATCACCCCAAGGGACATGAGGGAAGAGCATACACGATCTTATTCTTATAAGAAAACATGAAAAGTTTATCTAATCTAGTAAAATCATGTAAAAACACCCTACAAAAATGAGTATTAATTAGATAAAACCTGCAAGAAAGTTAGCACCTTAACACCTTAATCTTAAGAAAATAAAAGACACATGCACCCCTATTTTGGTGTCTATGCTTGGGTTAGGGTAGATGCGCCACTCTTTGTTTTCCAACTTACATTGCACCTATGCCACCAAAAGGCGTGTGCACCACCACAGATTAAAACAACAATATAAAGATTTCCGACAGTGTGCACCACCAAAACATGCCTGCTTGCCACCAGAAAAGTGTGTGTGCCACCAAAGATTAAAACAGTATCAGATTCTGACAAAGCGCTTGCACCACCAGAAAAGTGCCTACGCCACTAGAGGGATGCATGCATGTGCACTGGTTAGTGTGTATGTGTTGGTTTGACAGGTTTTTCATTATAGTGAAGGTACAAAGATATGAAATAGCGTCAGTGCTTTCGGGTTAGTGCGCCTGTGCCTTGGTTAGGGTATGTGCGTTGGGGTTAGTGTATGTGCGCCGGGGTCGACAAACATAAATTCAAGCTCGATGATAGGTGTGCTTGCGCCACTCGAGAGGTGCTGCGCGCTAGATAAGTGTATATGCGCCCCTGTTAGTATGCCTGCACCGCTCTTGTAACCAAAGTACATCGATAAACACAAAAAGCTCACAATACTTCAAATTTTAACAAGTTAGCTTGAAATTAGAAACAACCCATTAAAATGATAGCTATAAGTGAGAACCTACACATATAATGTTAGCAAAAATCCCAAGAAATTAAACATTAATTACTATATGTGCATATCAAAGGGTTAGCTAAAAAATAATAGAATTCAAGCTAAAAATGCTAAGGGACAAAGGATCCGGTCCCACCGGGTGTGCCAAATGTGTGCATGGTTTTGTTTAGCTAAGTTTAAAATGAGAACTAACACCTAAATAGTTCTATAACAAAGCTAAATCAAAATCTAAAACACCATCAAGATAAGAGCTAAGCAAGGTTAGAAAACAACATTATTGCATTAAAATTTAAAGCATAAATCAAACTAACATGCTAATTATCAAGAACCTCTACTCTTTAGATTACCAACAAAATCAAATGAACCTATGTAAATTCAATGGAAATCAATAGTTGATTGTTTGATCTTCAAGAAATTAGGAATGGGAGCTCATCAAAGCATGGCTACAAGACCACTTTGATTATTCCCATATGACCTAAGAACTTGGATGAATGCAATGCAAGAAAGGAGGCTTAGCTCTTCAAATGGTGAATTCTTCAAGAATAACAAAGAAGCTTATAGTCTATTTTCTATGTGCTTTGCTTTTGTCTTCTCAAAGAATTTAGGTGTAAGTGTAAAGGTAGGAGGAGGGCTCTTTATATAGCCCAATGGATAAAGGAATCACTACATCCCTTTGTATGTGGGATAATAGAGATGTTGAGTTAGTTGTGGATAAGGGGGTTTAGATAAGGTTGAGTTAACTTTAAGAGGGTTTAGCTTGTCCTTTAGTGACCTATGTCAATAAAGGGGGCTCATTAATTAATCAAGATGATTTAATTAATAGATGTGCAAGTTTATAAAAGCTTTTAGAGGAATATTAGCATGATTTAGACTATAGAAGGGGATTAAATCAATTAAATATTGATTTATTGGTTAAATGAAAGGGGAAGCTAATTAATTAGTCTAGATAGATTTAGACCATAGAAGGGATTAAATCAATTAAATATTGATTTATTGGTTAAATGAAAGAGGAAGCTAATTAATTAATAATAATTAATTAGTCTAGATAGAAGGGGGATTTATTAACGGAAGGTCGTTAATTAGGGTATTTGTTGGATAGGCGACTTAATTAATTAGCGTAGTGTAATTAATCAATGACAATAGGAGAGAAGATGGGCTCTTTTGACGATATGTCACCAATTTGCGGGAAAGGAGATAATTAGCGCAATTTAAGTATTTAAATTGCTCGGGTGTAATTATGGGTGTCTACAAGGCCACGAAGGTAGGAGTCTCTTTTGGACCATCCACCTAATGCAACATCCCTTGAGATGATGGCCATATTGTTCCAGGTTGGAATTTGCATTGAGTGAGAGATTTCCTTGGGAGCGAGCACCGTCAGATCTTGAGTTATCATCTGCTCTTATGGTTCGGGTGTCTGGCTCATAATGATGGGAGCATGCCAACACCAATTTTGCATTTTGAACCGACACATGATGACCACCTGCTATGTATAACCCACTCGTGAAAACCTTATCTTCCACCGGTTCTCTGGGTCCACCAAGCATCCGATACTTGAGGTCTTTTAGATCCATGTAAGTAACATTGTCACCCACACCCGAGTATTCAGATGAGAGAGCCAAGAGGGGATTGAGACCTGCAAAATTGAATTTCATGTTTGATGATGACACCCCTTTTGCACACCTTGAATGAGGGCTTACTATTTTTAGAAAATTTCCCTTTTCACCTTTTTCTTTTCGGACCACCTTGTTTGTTGCCTGGTTGTTTCTTGAGAACACTGCCTTGAAGAAATTTTCCCTCCTTGAGAGTTTACTATTTATAGTAAGTTCTCGTATAAAGACTTACTATTTTTGGAAATTTCCTTTCCACACCTCAGATTGTGATGAAACCAACTTCAATGGGATAGGTTTATTATTTGGATCTTACGTACAAAATTTTAGCTCTATCCGATCATTGGAATGATGAAAAATAAAAAACAATACAAAACCAGGCACAAAATCAAGGTTTTTTCATCATTAACAATTTTGGGCATGCATGTACTTTCAATCACATGTGTCTTGAAGGCACCTAGAAATGATTAATATTATAAAAAAATCCACCTCAATCCATGCATCAGTTTTTGAGATATGAAATTTTCATTTTCTCGGGTACGAAGTGTAGAAACAAAATCATGCATTTTAGGCATTATTTAATCACGGTATCATACTACTATTTAGAAGGTTTTTGAGTGAATAAAGTACTAATTAACCCCCTTTTTTGGCCATCTTATTATATTTCCTTTCATCATTTCCGACCTCTTACACTCACATGCCCAATAATTTTTTATCATCCTCTGTCATTTTAGCTTTGTGGTCGCCCAAGCTAATACTGGGGCACCCATGGGCACCCTAGTCCCACTAGGGGCACCCTGATCCTTTTGAAATTCCCCACCATTTTTGGGCTCTTTCTAGCCATTTGAGATCTTTATCTTTTTGGTTTTGGCCATTTCGGGGTTAATTATGAAATTAGATCAAGAGAACCCTATAAATATAAAGTTATGAGACCATAATGAGGGACCAAACACTAGTCACTATTATCATCCACCTAGAGTTGCATCCATTTGGAGATCATTTGCATCCATTAGCTCTATCATAAGGACAAGGCTGGTTTATCTACATCACACAAGCATAGGGGAGGGATTCTATTATATTCCATGCACACATTCTATTACATTTTCTACATCTAGTTATTGTCTCACTACTTCACAAAGTGTGATTGACACAAGAGCACCTAGGGCACATGATGCACACACACACAAAAACTACATTTGGGTCCAAAATGTAGTGCAACGCTCAGTTAGTAAGCCCACTATTGTGGTAGCTGAGGTCATTCCGACCCATTCATTTACATTCTTATTTTTTAGGGTTTTGATACTCCTCTTTGGTCTTTTGTAGGTCTTCTATACATTTGGGATTATCCATGACACACTTGACTGCAGAATGCAATGAATACGATGCGACACATAGAGATGGTTTTGTAGACCACTACCGAACATATGAAACTCGGCCTTCTAGAACTTTTACATAGACCAAGGCACCCATTATGCAGAGACCAGCGCTTGTAGGTGCCCTAGTCTCTCTCCGTGCATTCAGTCAACTAGACATCTCGGATCCATCCTTTTCGGACCTCTGGAGATTCGTTCGCTTCTTGTTCCCTAATCATTTTTGTGACACAGTCAATGAGCTTCTCTAATCAGTTGAGTTCATTCTAACTCTCTTAGTACTCTAGGGTTTTAGAATTTCCATTTTCATAGTTGTTTGGGTCATTTTTCCATAGTCATTTACTACATTTACATGTCATTTTAGATTAAATTAACTATGTACATATTTTCCATTTTTAGTTAATCATTTTGGTGAACCCAACTCGATCATTCATGCTTCTAGGTTCTTCATTCATTGTTTGTCATCCTAGGGTTTGGTCATCATGAGTATCTCCATCAATGATTATTTTCTTGCAAATCCTGATTTACTACATAGAGTCCAAAATTTTCTTGCTACTACTCGCATTTGTCTTTGACATACATCCAGACTCGGTTTATCAAGCATTTTCTAATGCATTCTCTTCACACATAGTATTCAAGTCTAACCTTCCTACTGATGTTCACACTTTTGATAATGACCCACCTCTACATATCATATGTTGTATTCATAATGTAGTTGTTAAGCGCACTTTGATTGATAATGGATCTAAACTTAACTTGTGTCCTATGTCATTCCTTGAATTTTAGGTATTTCCACTCGTGACATTAGCCCATCTAGTATTTCACTACGTGCTTATGATGGTTTTGTCTATCCATGTCTCGGTCACATTACATTTCCCATCACTGTTGGTCCCAAGACTATTCCATTGTCTTTTTTGTTGTTGATTTCCCAGTCTCCTACAATGTTTACTTGGTAGGCCATGGCTTCATGCCATGCAAGTTGTCACCTCTACCATACATAATTGTGTAAAATTATTACATGAAAGCATTGAGTACACCATTTTTTTTGTGACCACGATCCATTCCAGTATTGCGACTAGGATCCTAATACTAGTATTCCTATTCCACACACAAATATTACAGATGAGCCCCAACCTAGGGAAGAACCACCTCACTTACCACCACTGGACGGTACCATTTGTGTGATAGATGTACATTTCTTCTATTCCACCTACTACTAATACTGCTATGATTCCTTATCGGGGCATGTCTAGTCTATGGACGTCGCTCTATCACCTACACTTTCACATGTACCACCTACATTAGCACACCCACCATTCACTTGCACATTCTTCATGAATGACTCATATTGGGAACATATTCCATTTGATCCTACATGTGATGACACTATATGCACACATGATGGTTTGGCTCAACTAGGTTTTGATTTTGAGGATCTTTATCCTCCTCATGATTCTCATCTCTATTATGGTTTCATCACTATTATTGCTACTTATGGGTTACATGTCTTTCATCTTACTTGTCTATCTATCACACACTCCTCATTCTTCACCACTTACATTAGGGAAATCATGGCTTGATTATATTGGGGGAACTCTCAATCCCGATCATATAGACATCTCTTTCCCTATGCCTTTTGGACGTATCTTCATTTGCAATAGCTCTTTCTAGGTTATACACAAAATCTCACTCATTGGTATGCACATAGTTTTCCACTTCCCCATTTACTGATGAGGAATATGCCATGGGTATGTACAACTTATGCCTTAATGGCTCATTACATGATCAACCAGACACTATTTCTTATCAAGTCACCAATGCTTATCCATTCGACTTTGATCTTGAAAGTGATGATCTTCTAGATGACATCACATGATTTGCATTCTTCATCCTCTATACTTGGGGGCATAATATCTCACACATCCCCCCCATCACATTAGCATTAACACATATCTCATTTTTTCATTATCATTCATTCACATCCTTACATAGTACTACATTACGCTCCTAGCGCTCACACATACCTCATCTTAGCATCATCTCATCTTGCATAGTCATACATATGTTATCACATCATTATTACCCGATGACACACTCTTGTTCTTTGGTTCACACTTGATTGTTGAGGGATTACTACACATGAACCCCACACACTACACAATATGTTATACACACCACATCTTTTCACATTACATGCGTCATACACCATACTTTCTACATTTATTTTGACATTTGCACATTTATACATCATCCATCATATTAGTCTTCATCATACTCACCTAGTATTGCATCCTACATATTATACACTCTTAGGCACACTACACATATTGCATTCAATACTATACACTACATACACATCACATGGTCATTTATCATCTTCATTACATATACTACATCATCTTCTATGTATTGTACTCACTACCCTATGACGCACTTTAGTTCCTCGGTCCATACTCACTACCGAGGGTTTACAAATAAAATGGAATTTAAATTCATCACGCATTTATCGTTTGACCCTTTTCATCATGCAACATTTATAGGATAGTGACACACACTATAGGATAAATTGTCACTTAATCTTTCATCTTGTAGTGGTATATGCTTTAGGCTACATCACCACTCCTTACCATTCATCTTGTAGTGACACACACTTATAGGCCACATCATCACTTTCTCTATCCATCTAGTAGTGATATACACTTAGGGATAAATCATCACTCATACATTCATTTTGTCATGATATACGCTTAGGCTATAAGGTTCATGCACATCTCTTCTATATGTCACATATCATCATCACTACACATACATACTCATCACATCACACTAGACACAACACATAATATTTGACCATTTCCCGATGACACACTCTCATTTACGATTCATTCTTGACTATTGAGGGGGAAAAAAATGAACCTCATTGCATACATTTCCATCCACTCAGGGGGCACGCGACTCCTATCACTCCATTTTTCATTCCATTCCATCCATCCACAACATACTGCATATTATGGTTACTTTTACTCTTGCTTACTTTTTCTTGTTCATGGTCACTTTATTACACATACTAGTTAGATTACTTGTATGTCATTTATCTATATCATCCATACATGCACATTCACGTATTTTTCTAGTTTTGATCACATATACAAGTCTCTTACACGCAACATGGATGCTCGCCTTCTACCCTTCCTACACTAGTCACTTAGGGGCATCCACATTCGTCTCTCACAGTGCTATTGTTTTATTTTGTACTTAGCATTGTACATTACTTGGTTATACACACTTTTGACATACTAGTTATAAATCTAACATGCTAATGGTTGCTTCATGTGTAACATTTTTTATGCATGGATATTTACTTCCATACTTGTTTGTTACATTGTCTGTTATTGCTTGTTTTTATATGTAGACCTTGCCCTATGTTTGATGTGTACACTTGTTTGTTGTATGCGACCATGATGGCCTTGTGTGTCTAGTGACATCGTGAGTGATGTCCCATGTTTGCAGCTCGATTTATGCGGATTACTTTGTCTTATTACGTGTTTACATTAGTTTTCTTGGTAGTTTTCCTAGCATATACATTGTTTTCTATATACATGTTTTTTACTAACACTTGTCTTTGGCTAGCCTTATTTTTTGTGTACACCTTGGTCTTTACTAAGCGCATTATTTTCCCCTACAGGAAGAGTTACATAGTTCATGTGGTTGGTCCTCTTTTGGGGCCGCATTCTCCTATCAACGACGTCGCATGCACCCCCAAAGAGGGGGGCATCATTTGGGGTTTTTCATATAACACATCACTTCTACACCAGTTCAATTCAATGCACTTTCGGCCCTCGCCATTATTGGTTACATATAATGATTTGGTTCAAACCAGTCTATGAACCCCGTACACAACGACTTTTACAGAGATATGGTGTCCTTAGCATTCTAGGAAGAAATTACATGCTAGGATGTTATAGTGGGTGTACCTCCCTACACTACTTTGGTCAGTGGCGTTAGATCACTTAAAAAACCACGTCGTATAGATATCTCTTCACACACATTCAGGGAAGTAGTTACAAAAAGGAAAATAATGCAGATTTCTCCCTACATTTCTTCGGCCAGGGTGACGTGAGATCGCCCAAAAACTCTCAATACATAATATTCTTCTACACTCTCTTTCTCAACATGGATCAAGTGCATGTTCCATTTATACTTTTTCATTTGAATATTTTACATTTACATTGCATTTTTACACATAAATACATACATACACATTTGAATAATTGATCATTTTCTCCTTGTAGGTCCAACCATATGAGAAACAAACAGTCAAATGGGGGAAACAAACAACAACACCAATGTCAACAAAAACACTTCGCAGCACACACACACCATTACTCATCATGCAGGTACATCACACACATCAGCAACTACACATGTGTTTCCACCCTAGGTTCACTCTCATCACTTTTTTTTTTGCACTTTTTCATCTATAGTTTCCATGCTCCATCATATTTTTTTCATTCCACGCTTTTTCTAGTCCTTCAACACATTTTCTACTACAATATTCATGGACATCAGGTATGCATATCTATCTACTTTATGTTACCGAGATTTTCGCTCACCAACATAAAGTGGGGAAAATTTAGACACAAAAACATGCACTTTAGGCATTATTTAATCCCGGTCTCATACTAGTATTTATAAGGTTTATGAGTGAATAAAGTACTAATTAACCCCCATCTTTTGGCCATCTTATTGTATTTCCTTTCGTCATTTATGACCTCTTTCACCCACATGCCTAGTCAATTTTTATCATCCTCTATCGTTTTAGCTTTGACTAGGGAACCCATGGGTGCCCTGGTCCCACTAGGGGAACCCCTATCCTTTTTGAATTTTCCCGCCATTTTTTGGGCTCTTTCTAGCCATTTGAGATCTTTATCTTTTTAGTGGTCATCCATTTCGGGTTAATTATGAAATTAGATTAAGATAACCATATAAATATAAAGTTATGAGACCATAATGAGAGACCAAGAACTAGTCACTACTATCATCCACCTAGAGTTACATCCATTTGGAGATCATTTACATTCATTATCTCCATCACAAGGACAAGGCCGGTTCATCTGCATCACACAAGCATAGGGGTGGGGATTCTATTCTATTCCATACACACATTTTATTAAATTTTCTACATCTAGTTATTACTCACTACTTCACAAAGTGCGACTAGAACAAGAGCACATAGGGAACATGATGCACACACACTAGAACTACATTTGGGTCTGAAATGTAGTGCAACACTCAGTTAGTAAGCCCATTGTTGTGGAAGTTGAGGTCAGTCCAACCCATTCATTTGCATTTTTATTTTTTTAGGGTTTTGATACTCTTCTTTGGTCTTTTGCAAGTCTTCTATACATCTGGGATTATCCACGATACCTAGTGCAGTGCAACGAATCTAATGTGACACATAAAGAGGGTTTTAGACCACCTGTTGGACTGTGAAACTCGATTCGGACCTTTTACACAGGACTAGGAGCCCATTATACAGATCATAGTGCCCATAAGTTCCCTATTCCCTCTCCGGGAACTCCAGTTGAGCTAGACATCTCGGATCCATCCTTTTTATACCTCTACACAGTTGTTCCGACTTCCCGTTCCTCCAAGTAATTTTACGTGACACGGTCCAACGAGATTCTCTAATCACTTGAGTTCATTCTAACTCTTTTATTACTCTAGTGTTGTAGCATTTTCATTTTCATAGTTCCTTGGGCCATTTTCCATATTCATTTACTGTATTTATTTATTGCTTATTTACATGTTGTTCTAGATTAGATTAACTACACATATTTTCAATTTTTAGTTAATCACGAGTCCCTCAAGCAAGAACATGAGCATAGAGATTTGAAAATTTGAAAATTTTGTAAAAACAATTCTTCACTATGATCATAAAAACATGGAGGGAGGAATGGAGGAAGAACAATGGAGGAGAAAAATTTGGAAATTTTTCAAAAGTTTTGGGTGGATTCTAAAAAAGGAGGAAAAATTTAAAAATGTTATCTCCCGATTTTTAGCTTTACGAGGGGGCACATTTTTTTGTCCCTTTGGAAAATGGATGAAAGAGACACAAAATGTGCCCTATCCTATGAGGACAAGTGGCAGATATGCATTCACGGAAGAGTGAGAGGGAGGAGCTTATTTTTAACACTCGGGGCTGAGTTTCGGTCACGTGAGGAATCATGTGTGAGCAAGGTGAGGGGGATCATTATTCTATTCCCCTTCTCCCTTGGAAAATGGGTGACAAGTGGCGAGCATGCATGGTACAAGGTAAGGGCTAAGAAACTTGAGAAAAGTGCTTACGGAGGTTCCACAAGGTCATGTGGTGGGTACATGAGCTCAAAAGGGGTAGGGGAAAATTTTTATTTCCCAATTTTCCCATTAGAAAGAAATGAAAGGGACAAAAATTACACCTCAAACTTATGCTTTGACACGTGGTACTAGAAAAATTGACTAAGGACGGAAGGTGTACCTTGGGAAGGAGCTTGTAAATGACATTATCGGAGCTCACAGAGGACTTTTTAATCACTTATTTATATGAATTTGATGAAAAAATGATTTTTTAAAAGAATGAGTTGGGTCTTAAGGTATAATTTATCTTGAAACCTCCTTAAAATTGTCTTCTTTCTAGCGATCACCCGATGTGCATGCCAAGAATGAGTTGTAGAAATAAATGCATGAGTCTTGTGAAAAATATGAAAATACCACCATGTAGGGAATTGAATAATATTTCCATTGATATCTTGTTCGGACTCCAACTAATTCCAAAGCTCCCGGAATCATCTTTTGAAGCTCAGGTGCTTTTTTGCGGTGCAACCTCCTTCACCCTCAAAAACCCACTTTTGTTGAAGTTGCTTTTAAACATCCAAATATTTCCTAAATCACTTGCACAATGTTCTTGGCTCATTAATACCACTCCCTGATGAATTTTTTTCTTTAAATCTATTATGAAGAATGTGCAACTTCCTTAGAAAGGGTAAAACTAGCCATTTCTAAGTCCATTAAGAAATCTGCCTCAAGAGACTTTGTCTTGGAAGAATCTTGTGAAATTGTTTTCAACTTTACAAGACACCGAAAAGGTGAAAACCATATATATGAGTGCTAAAATGATGGGGATAGGCCTAACATAGGGGGATGAAATGATCGGAAAGGTGCACCGAGAAGGTTTACTGATTAAAAATTTTGACACTAGGGTAAAGTTGTCATGTTTTCAAGTTGAATTTTCTCTTGAAAAAACACATGACAACAACTAGATATCACTTAGGGACTCATTATGGATCAAACAAAGTGAGGAAAGGATGATAATGAACTCTAAAATATACATTTACAATTCAGACTAGTTCCTTATCTATTGGGCTTTATAGAGTCATTATAAGCAATAAATAGAGTGAAAGGAGTACACATACGAGACACACGACAAAGGGAAATGCACAATACATAAAAGGAAAACACACATGAAGGGAAAGGAAACACACACCTAAATCACCTATGGTACAATGTGGGGGACAAACCACTTTCATTGCTTGTACACTTTCACGTATTGCTGCGGTGGGGCAACTCCAAATGTGTACTATCCGGATGCAATAGATGAAAAGCGTTCTATCTGCAAGTTACTAAAATATAGAATAGATCGAGCCAAAGGAGTCGAAATCCCATGGATTCCTTTAGGTTCTCTTCATTTGTCCCATAACAAGACAAGGTATCCAACTTTGAAATCCTTATCTTTTGCTCTCTTTTCAAATAGATCCTTCACCTTTAGTTGATGTTCTTTGATACGCTCCACCACCTTGAACCTATCTTCTTCGAGCTTCTCAAGGAAAAAAATTATTTTGTCAATGAAATCTTGATACTGACCATCTTCTCTTTGGCTAGATAAATCGAGTGATGGCAATCTCTGTATTGATCCCATAGATAAATTGGAATGGTGACATATTGATCGCTTTCTTAGCAGTTATTTTACCCACCCACAATGCATCGTAGAGCTTCTTATGTCAGTTCCTTTTATTCGTATCAACTAGCTTATAGACTATGGTCACAATATTTTGTTTCTTGACTCGACTTTGACCCATTCCCTTATGGGTAATAGTCTAATGCATGAGACAACGAGATTCCATAACTTGTAGAAAAATTCTGTCAACTCCTAGAGGAAAATTATGTGGCATTGTCAACCAAAATCTTCTAGGGGATCCCAAAATGAACAATAATGTTCTCCTTGATGAAATTTCACACCATTTTAGAATTGGCCTACTTGGTTGGGATTGCCTCTACCCATTTTGTGAAGTATTCATTTTTGTGAGCACATGGGTATGTCCTGCACTTTGAATGAGGATTTAGAACTCTGATGAAATCCAAACCCCATTGTTGAAAGGGTTCTTTGATCACCACTAGTGGAGAGGAAGCACAAAAAGTTGTGGTCTCTGAAAAATTGTTGGCATGCTTCACACTTGGAGACCCATTCTTGGGCATCTCGTGAATAAGGTAGGCCAATAATACCTACCATGGAGAATTTTTTAGCGATCACCATTGCATAAAAATTCTCACCACATGCCTAATCATGACATGATTTTACAAACCGCTCTTGTTGATCTTTGTCTACGCACCTTAGGAAGCATCTGTCAAGTCCCCTCTTGTACAACACATGATTCTAAAGGACATACTATGTTGAATTAATCTTGAGGGTTCTTCTTTATTTGTATTCAATGTGAGCAGGACACTCATCATAAGTTAGAAAGTAGGCAATGTCAACATACCACTCACTTGTATTTACAAAAAGGACTTGAGGTAGGTGCTTTTTATACACTCACAACATAAGCAATCTTCTATCATTTTTTTGTCGAGAGTGCTTCAATTAATGAAATCAATCAACATAACCCATTTCCTCTTAATAATTTTGAAGGTCTGATATCCAAGTCATATTCTTGAATTCTTGCCACCCAATTTCCCCTCTTGGTTCTTGGATCCTGTTGGGTAAGGATTGACTTGATAGCAGAGCCTGAGACCATCACCACAGTGTGGGAGTTGAGAATGTAGAATCTGAAGTTATTTATAGCTTTGACTATGGCATAGGCATGCTTCTCCAGTTGGTTATACTTCAACTCGTGGTTCTTTAGAGGATAGCTCATGAAAGAAATGGGGGCCTTGATGCCTTCTTCATTCTTTTGGACCAAGATGGTCGATATTGTATGCTCTAAAGCATAATAATACAAGATGAATTCTTTATCAAAATTGGGGCACACCAAGGTAAGAGATTTTGCTATTGCTTATTTTATTTTCTCGAATTCCATTTTTCCTTCATTGCTCCACTTGAAGCTTGCTTGGGGTTTCATCATGGTAGTGATAAGTTTGGTCAACTCAGTGAAATATGGAAAAAAGCGCCGGAGAAAGTTGAATTTTACAAAGAAGTAATGGACCCCCTTCTTGCTTGTTTGCAAGGACAATTATTGGATTTATTTTATCATTTCTAGATCACTCTTATCCCACTCTTTGTTCACAATGTGTCCAAGGATTTTTCCCTTCAGTAACAAAAAAATATGTACTTCTTGGGATTTAGAGATATCCTTTGATGCTTTAGCATCTAATGAGCACTTGTTCAAGGTGCTTTATGTGATCTCCCTACTTCTTTGAGAAGACTGCGAGGTCATTTAGATAAATGAATATACAATGCTTGAGGTCCTTGAAGGCCAAGTACATTATTCTTTAGAAGGTTGGTCCTGCGTTGATCAAACCAAAAGGCATTTTTCGTACACAAAAGTGCCCCAAGGTGTTGTGAAGGTTGTTTTGGATCTATCTTCTTCTACCACCTCAATCTAGTTATACCCAGAGAAACCATAAAGCAATGAGAGAATTTCCAACCCTGTGACTTCTTGTAGGATGTGGTCTATGATTGGTAGTGGGTATTTATCCTTCAAAGAGGCGTGATTCAAGTTGCGAAGTCTACGAAAATTCTTATTTCTCCATTCTTCCTCTGCACTATGAAAATGTTTGTTACCTAAGTGGACTAGTGGATAGGGAAGATGATCTTGGCATTCAACATTTTCAAGACTTCCTCCTTAATGGTATCCACAATTTTTAGATTGTACGGTCATTGATTTTACCCAAAAGACTTGGTTTCGAGATTCAGTGGAATTGAGTGGTGCATCTCCTTGGGATGGAATGATTTGAGTTCATCATAGGAATATATCAAGACATCAATGTAATTTATCAATAAAGAGACACACCTTATTTTTTATTCGGGTGAGAAACACTTGCCAATGTTCACCATCGTGGGTTACCAATATTTTACTTTTCAAAGTTAGCAGTACACCAAGGTTGCTATTTTCTCTCTCCTTGATGAACTTGTCATGTTTTTCAATCAAATCCTCTAGAGACACAAGACCTTTTAGGATCTTTTTTTCCCTTCAATATGATAACACCTTATGAGTCAACACTGTCTATTCCTTTTTTGTCTTCCTTTGCCACTGAATCCCGAATTGGATTTTCACTTCCTTTATAAAAGAGACTACTGAAGTTGTCTCTTTTCTCCAAGAAAGAGAGGAGATGATTGTCATTGTTGAATATTTTCCAATGATTCACGTTTTCCAACACACTTGGTCTGAACACCCGATGATCTATATAAATTTCTCTCATAACAACTCATCTTTTATATTTTGATAAGACCATTATAGCCATGTCCATGTATTTCCTAAGTACATTGTTGAACATCATTATTACAACCATGAACTTTTGGCATAATGACTAATTGATATAGTTATATCTAATTGTCTTTATTTTGTGATATTATGTGTGCATTTATTCTTGTTATTCCAATAAATTGTTTGGATGATTATATGTGTTGATGCCACTCTTGGTTGTAAGAAATTTTCCATATGCTTGAAGGAACTTGTTGGCGTGAACTCATCCGCAACCAAAGAACTTGTCCACAACAACTCATCCGCAACATAAGGAAATCATTCACAACAAAGAGCCCACATTTATGAAGATATTTTGAAACATGAAGTGATGGCACTCAATTCCTTACATGCCATTGGATAGTTAATTACAACATGAACATGGAAAACTGGGAAACAAATAAAAATTGATTTGGTCATTGATTAATAACTAGTATAGAACTGATTGATTAGTTGAAAACTTGTGTGTTTCATGAAGAATTGATTGTTAATTGAACATGTGTCAAATCCCTCACTCATTTTGTTGAAGAATCCTTGTTGTATTCTTCTTCCTCTCATGTGATGTAAATGATAGGATGTAAAGGAAAGGGATGGTGCTTTGTGGATAATAGGAAGTAGTCGAAGTAAGAAAGTTAGTAAGTTAGATTGGGAATTAGAGAAAAGAGATCAATCTAATCTTTTGTTCCTAGATGTAATGTTTTATGCAAATCAATAAATAAATATGATTTCTGTTATTTAGCTTTTAGTTATTGAGTTAGGAAGGGATTAGCACCCAAGTTAGGGCCCACTTGAGGTCTGTTAAATCCCCTCCATTTTTTTATTTCATGCATCCTTACTTAGGAATAATCTACTTTCTCAATCTACAAATCTATTTTAGTGATAACATTTAGCAATAGTTTATTTTCAAGTTTGAGTTTTATTTTACTTTCAGTACTTTATTACGTGATAATTATTTCCTTTCCATCCTCTTAGGTCATTATACCTGTGCATACAACACATACAATATTTTGAGTCTACACTCCTGGTTTGATAATTAAATGAATGTAACTCAATGTACAACATATTAATTGTTGTAAGTTGATTTACACCACCATTTTGGCACTATTTCCAGGGGATATTTATAAGTTATAGGAGTTTCGAGGTTTTTCTATTTTTAATATCCTAGAATACATTAGGTTGTAGAAATTCCACCACAAATCCACCACTAATGAATGTTTATTGAGCTGATTCAGTTGATGTATGCACCATCGTAGAGATGCCCATGGTATATTCCTAACCAATCCTCAAATAATAGAAATTACTTGTAATTCTAAAGAAGAAACATCCTCTTCGTACATGGATTGTTGATAAAACACTCCCTCCCTAGTGAGATATATGAGGTTGTTCTTGATCAACCAAACATGGAAGAGGAGGTGAATAAAAATATGGAAGAAGGAGATCCAAGCACATTTAAGTTTCTTATCTTCAATAAAAATCATCTTGCTCAAATGAAGAACATCTCTCCATAAACTCTTCCTAATTTTCATGGATTTATGATTGAAGACCCAAACACTTTCTTGTTTGAGTTTGATTTCTTATGTAATATTTATGACTACACAACTGATGCACAAAATTTGAAGTTGTTCCTGCTACACTCAAGGATGTAACCTTGAGATGGTTTATGGGCCTAAGAAGAGATGTTGTTACTACCTGACAACAGATGAAGGAAAAGTTTTTGACCAAGTACTAAGACTATTGCAGGCCAAGTAGTAGAGGAGGAGATGAACTCTTCAAGCTAGCACAAAAGTAAGGTGAACCACTCGAATATTACAGCGAGATTCCTATTTTGTGTTCAAGATTCAAGACACACAAGGTTACCTCCGAGTCTCTCAAGTTAATTTTCTTAAAAGGACTCGGTGAGGAAGATATAGATGCTTTGGACTTAATAGGATCTGGAGACATCTCCAAAGCCACTTTTGAGGATATTTGTGAAGCCTGCAGAACTATTATAGAGAAACCATGAAAATAATAAGAAGTGTTAGATCAAAGGGTGGAGAAACTGCCAAAGGAATTGGGGAAATATCTAATTAGAAATTGTAAACATGTTTAAGAACATGAAACAAGAAATAGTTAATGACATGGCCACCCAACTTGATGCTCTACATGCAAAGAAGAAGAGAGAGGATGCAAAGGCAACACTTGCAGAGTTCTTCCATTCTTGCAGAAGAAAGAAAGTTGATTGTAGATGTAGGGGATTGACCAACATTACAAAAGGAAAGGAGGCTGCACTAGAGTTCAAAATGATAGAAATGGAGGATGGGAAAGTTTTCTATGTTTCCAAAAGAAGTCCATGGATGCCAAGAAAAGGAGGTATGTTACAAGATCCTATGTCATCTTTTCAAAATTGGGCTAGTAGTTCATATAACAATATGCAACCCCCACCTTGGGCTAATACTCAACAAGGATGGGCTCCTTACCCTAGCCAATACCAACAACCATGGTAACCTTTTTTCTCAAGTCAACAAAGGTGGCAACACAACCCTTATTCATGGAAAAAACCTTGGAGAGGAGGGTAGTAATGGAGCAATCCACTTCCTAACTACCAACAACCCTACTAATAACCTCCCTACCCATAGCAGCAAGCTTTGATGCCAAATCCCCAATCTATCTCTCAACCAAAAACTAGTCAATTTATAGCTCAACCAACACCTAACCCCAATAATAAATTTTCTCAGCTAGCCTATAATACTGAATCAACCCAATAATTTTCTTATTCAGTTGATGTCAATAATATCCATCTCTACTCAGGAAGAGCACTTGTGCCACCAAGTAAACCTACAATCACAGAGATAGCAAATGAACCACAATTGCTGCAAGATGATCTGCAACAAATCCAAAAGATGTTGTAAGTTGGTTCACAAAGAACACAAATAAAATTTTAGTAAAAGTAAGATGCAAGTCAATGGGCACCCATTTCCAAAAAGATTGCAAGAGAGAAAATATGACCCTAAATTAGATTCTAGATTCTAATTTTTCAATTAGTTGAAGGACATTTGTGTAAAAATTCCACTCATTCAAGCCATCAAGGATGTGCTTATTTACAACAAGTTGATCAAGGATCTATGTATAAAGAATCCAAATCAGAAGAAAATATCCATCCACTTTGTACAAGTAATTAGAAAGTTAGTGACATCATGCTTGGAAACTCTATGCTACATAAGTACATAGATCCAGGTAGTCCTTTGGTGAATGTTACTATCAATGGAACTACAATAAAAAATAATCTGATTGACTTAGGGCAACAATCAATGTCATGACCAAGAAAGTCATGGATGACCTGAAGTTGGAAGGACTTAGGACAACAACTACACAAGATACTACAACTAGCAAATATATCAACAAAGAAGGCCTAAATGAGTTCTCGGAGGAAATTGTTGTGGTGGTAGACTCATTGGAATACCCTACTAATTTCATTGTCCTACAACCAAAGGAAGGTCTAGGAGCTTACCCTATTATACTAGGAAGGCCATGGTTGGGCATTGCTGATGCATTCATAGGGTGCAGGTCTGGAAACATGATCATATCAAATGGAAATGGTACCAAGAAACTTATACTCTATCCTCCTGTCCAACCATTGAATGATGAAGATCAAACGATTTGGGTTGAAGAACCAAAAATTGATCAATGCTTTGTCCAATAGTTGATGATGTTGGAAAAGTATTGCACTATTGAAGATCAGGAGGAAGATTTTTTCTCTCTAATATTCTACAGAACAAATATGGAAGAAATGAAGAATTTGATGACAGATTGAGGTGCTTGAGATGTCCTTTGAACCAAGTCTTACCACAACAGAGCACCATGAGTATTCCAGGTAAGAATTGTATTTTTCACCAACTTATTCCTCATGAATGCATATTAAATTTTGTTAATAACAACATGTGTTCAATTTTAGAACTCTCTAAGAAAGTAAAAATAACACCAGGGAGGCCACTAAATGTAAGAAAGATGTTGAATAAACAACATGAACAATTGTTGATTTCTCTTCTTCAAGAACATAGTACAAAATTTGCTTGGGATTATAGTGATATGTGTGGGATTCATCCTAGGATTTTTACTCACATAATTTATATTAAAGAAGAATGTAAACCAATTAGATAACCAAAAGGTGGATGAACCCAACAAAGAGAAATTGTGAAGGGTGAACTACAAAAGTTGTTAGATGTTGGATTCATATACCCCATATCAGACAACCAATGGGTATCACCTCTGGTAATTATACCAAAGAAGAATGGAAAATGGAGAATCTATGTGGATTATAGATAATTGAATTCAGCCACAAAGAAATACCACTTCTCATTTCCTTTATTGATAAAGTATTTGATACCCTAGTTGGTAAAAAGTAATTATCCTTTCTTGATGGATACAATGGTTACAATCAGATCCAGATTTCACCATAGGAACAATATAATACTACATTCACATGTCCATGGGGGACATTTTCCTATTCAGTTATCCCATTTGGCTTATGTAATGCACCTGCCACATTTCAGATGGAAGTCCTAAGTATCTTCTCTGATTTGAAAAATGACTGCATGGAAGTCTATATGGATGACTTCACTTTGTTCATGGCAGTACTTTTGAGGAGGCTATACAAAATTTGGATAAGGTATTAAGAAGATGCAAGGATCACAATTTTTCCTTGAGAAATGAGAAGTGTTATATGATGATGTCAGAGGGTATAGTGTTGGGGCACTACCTTTCCTCGGCAGGAATTTAAGTAGATCCAACAAAAGTTTCTGTCATAGTCAACTGTCCACACCAAGAAAAAAATAAGATGTTAGAATATTTTTAGGCCATGTTGGATATTACATAAGGTTTATATAAGACTTCAAAAAAATTATAGCACCACTTTTTGCATTGTTAGGAAAGGATGTTGATTTTGTATGGACTGAACACTGTGAAAGTTCTTTTCAAACTTTAAAAGAGATGCTAACTATTGCTCCTGTGTTGAGAGGACTGGTACAAGCTGACCTTTTTGCATCCACACGATGCATCGATCATGCTATTTGAGCTGTCCTAGGTAAAAATATGGTATTTTGAATTATGCAATATACTATGTCAGCAAGAATTTACAACATGCAAAATTTAACTATACAGTAACAATTTTTTTCCTAAAAGTAGTATATTCCATAAACAAATTTAGACATTATATCACAAGATACCCAGTGTTTATTCACACTAATCATGTTGCAATTAAGTATCTGGTAAACAAACCAATAGTAAGCAAGCTAGAATCATAAGGTGGTTGCTCCTCTTGCAAGAATTTGATGTCACCATAGTGGAAAAGCTTGACAAAGATAATGTGGTGGCATATTTCCTCTCAAGAATGGAGACCAACGGTGAAGAGAAAGTAGTTGATGATTCATTTCCAGATGAACACGTTTTTTTATTCCTACAAGAACACCTTGATATGCAGACATAGCCAACTACTTGGTCTCAGGTAAAACACCTCCACATTTTCATCTTTTGAGAAAAGGCATTTAGTTAAAAAGAGTTTACCCTTTTCTTGGATAACTAGACTTCTATTTTATACAAGATCAAGATCAAGTAATGAGAAGGTGTATAGATTATGAGGATATATTTTCTTGTAATATCTCGCTACAATGAACCTTGTGAAGGGAAGTTTACTGCAAGAAAGAGAACAACACAAAAGGTGTTGACTACTAGCTACTATTGCCAAATTTACACAAGGATGTAACACTATACACTAAGAGATGTGAAAAATGCCAGAGAATGGGCAAGCCCACTAAGTCTAATGAGATTCCATTGCAACCTCAATTGGTTTTGCAACCTTTTGATAAGTGGGGCTTAGATTTTGTTGGCCCTATAGACCCTCCATCTCAGCAAAAAGAGTATATCTTGGTCTATACAAATTACCTAACCAAGTGGACAGAGGTAAAAGCATTTCCAAACCAGAAAAGTGATAAGGTGGCTAAATTCTTGTATGAGAACATCTTTACCAGATATGGAGTCCTAAGGGATATTGTGACATACCAAGGTACACATTTTACTACTGATGTGATTTTTGATTTGGTTAGTGAAAATGAAAGTAGGAATAGTAATTCTACACTATGCGATCCCTAGTCTAATGGCCAAGTTGAGGTTACAGACAGAGATATAGAGGTCATATTGACAAATACTATAACACTCCACAAAATATATTGGGCGAGAGAGCTTCTAGAAGTAGTTTAGGCATTCAATACAACATAGAAGACCACAACTGGATTCACACCATTTGAACTATTATATGGCAAGACTATTGTTTTTCCAATAGAATTTGAGCATAAAATGTTGAGGACTACACTTGAGATGGGAATAGACTTATCAGAAGCTTAGAGACAGAGAATTCTCCAACTCAATGAGTTGGATGAATTGAGAAAACAAGCAATTCATAACACAAAGGTAGTGAAAAACAAAGAATCAAATGACATGATTGGTATATTAAAAAAAAGAGTTCCAGGAAGGTGGTTGGGCACTTTTGTTTGACTAAAAATTCAAGGATCACATAGGGAAGCTCAGAACAAGGTGGCTATGACCCTATGAAATTGAGCAGATCTTATGTAATGGAGTTGTGAAGCTTACCAATACCGATCATGTGAGATTTAAGTTGTTGGTGAATGGCCACATATTAATATTGTATAAATAATAGTTGAAGGTTCATTTATGGAATTTTTAGAGGAGATCGAGAGAAGAATGGAAAAAAACATCAAAATTAACCTTAGAGGTTAAGCTGTTAGCTCACCTTTTGGGATTGCGGAGGATTGATGATATTCTTTTAGCCTTGGATCATTCAGCGTGCCAAATATTTCAAGGCCGAATAAAAGTGTTGATATCTACCTTTCTGTGTGATCATCAACACTCTGCTAACCCATCTTTTTATAAGTTTTTGTTTTGCAGATTTTATTCACAAGTGATTGTAGGAAAGCATGATCTCCATCACAAGGAGAAAGTGCAATGACTAAGAGATCCACCTATAGCCATAGAGAAGTAAGACGTTATTTTTTTGAAGCATCTAGAAGAACTCATGGTTGCATAACATACATCAAGGAAGCATGTGCACATGGATGATATATAAGGAATGATTGACACCCCATCCAATTAGAGTTCCCTCTCTAGGAAGCATTTTTTACAGTAAGGAGTAATCAAAACAAGTTAAACCCATGTCCGCAACATCATATGGCACTTGCATGCAACCAAGACTCCAATTCAATAAGACATGCACATAAGTCATTATGAGTAAAAATGATATTAATGCAAACATTTATTACTTTAATAAAGCATGATTAGATTAATTATATCTAATTATTAATTATGTCAAGTCATCATGCATGTGCCACATTAAAATACCATCGCCTTTCAATTATGACATGTCCACTTAAACCCTCCACATAATCCAACATGTCATATCATTTTGCTTCATGACCTCAATGTTGTCACATCCACTTAATGATTAATAACCCGTACATGCATTAAAGTTCAAAGTAATAAAAATGCATCAATTGTAATTCAATTTTGTAAAGTTATTACAATGAAAAATTGTGTGATTACGTATTGCACCTGGGAGAAGCTGTGTATCCGCCATGGGAGGTGACTAGATCAGATATGAGCCCTCTGTGCATTTTCAACTTCTAAATCATCTTGAAATTGTTCAATACTTTGAGGATTATGGTTGGATGCAATACATCAACAAATTTCAAGGTTTTTATGAGGCAATTGTGGAAGAATTTACAAATGCCTTGAACGATGGTGAGGTAAGAGTAAAAGGTCAACCATAAGGGTAAGTGATGAGATTTTGGAAGAGGTCACTGGTTTACCAACTCACGAGAGAGCCATTTCTAGACAATGCTAATCGAGAAGAAATGAGAAGAGAATTTGTAGACAATGACGATAAATTCATCTCATATCACCAATGTACATTTAGAATATTTCTCAAACCCTTATAGGCACAAGTTGCCAATTTCGTTATTCAATGTTTTACTTGTGAAGGGAGATATTCACAATTAAGTATAGTGCATTTCAAATTGTTGAATCACTGGAAAAAAATCAAGTAAATGTCACAAATTTCTTTCATGAAATTCTTAATAAAATGAGGAAAGAGGTTCGGAGGGTAGGTAATCACATCACATCACTTTCTAGTAACCACGGTGGTCAAACACACTTTACGGAGGGATCACTCTTAGATATCATGTAATGAATTTGTAAGAGTGAGCCATATTGAAACTTTGTTGGGAAAGAGGGGAAAAAGGATAAAGAGCACTTTGAAAGTTTTTTTGCATATATGCTTTAGAGGCTAAGCCATCCTCTTCCCGACCTCAAGAACCCACAAATTCTGAAAAATTTCCTTTCATAGAAGAAACACCTGCACCTATTTCACCAGAAAGAATATTTGTTGCTGAAACTTTATTGGAATTTTCCTCCCCTGAAACCTCCACTTCCAAAACCAAAAGAAAATCTACGTATTCTTCTCCCAAAAAAACTAGAAGCTTTCATAGGCTTAGAAAAAATAGGAAAAAAACCTCCAGTTCAAGACAATCTCAACCCATCTCACTGGATAGTGATTTGGAAGTGAGCCCAAACCATTGGAAAAAGAGGCTAGAGATCCTGCTCCTACAACAACTCAATAACACGAATCCCATGAACACCCAATTGAAAGACAAGAAGAAATGTGAATAGGACGTTCGGTGTGATTGGGACACATGGGATCACCTCTCAAGCTGTGGGACTTGGGCTCAAGGTGAATCTCTGGAGAAGGCCGGCTTCCTCTTCCTAAACTAAGTGTTGTACTACTCCTAGTGTAACAAAAATGATTATCTAGTCCTATGCTAACATTTTCATGGGGTTTTAGGGAAAGAGATTTACGTAAAAATGAAACTATACTAGGGATGGTGATGCACCAAATAAAGGGTGTTTCCAGACTTAGGAAGGGTTAATTTGAAGAGGGTGTGTGCACCACAGTCAACTTCACCTATTGCAACTTAGAGAGGGTACAAGATACCACAAACTAAGAGACACGCATTCCCTTTGTTAAACTTTATCAGACCGAGAAATATACTAGTTTCCCAATGAAGAAGGATGAACTCAAGAAGGGTGAATGACACCACAACTCAACTACATGCAATACTCCACCACTCGATAAGCACAAAACTCCAAGAACCTGCAATAGAAACTTAAACTTGCACAGTGTACCTGCAAGTACGAGAAAGGCACAAAGAAGCATAAAAGGATGAAAGGACCGAGATTAGTCACAAAACACACACTTTTATTGCTTCAATAACATGCACAATGCATCATACATTCAGAAGAGGCAATAGTTTCCATTACAGTCTTGAAGAGGAGGCTTGAAAGTTCTCTCAACACACAAGAACAACTTGCAGAAGAGAGAGGATTCTTGAAAAGTATACACTCGCCTGAGATATCTAATGTCTAACTTATGCAGGCTGAATTGGAACCCTTTGAAATGAGCTTCCAACTTACATTTATAGAAGAATATGTGAGAAAGAAGAGGAAATGGTCATAATTACATTCCTAAAATGAAGGCCCATGATGTATTTATTACAGTTAGTTGAACCACCTGAGAAGGTTCCATCATGGGTCATTAATTGCCTGATGACCTAGTCTTCTCAATTAATTAAAAGAATATTTAAATAAAATATTTAAATAATAATAATAAATATTATTATAAAAATATTTAAATAAAAATATTAATTTAATTAACATAATGTCGGGACCCCCCCTGTTGACCGTTTGACTTGAAGAGGAGGGGGGTCCATGTGGATAGAGTCTGCACAAATCTCAACTCGGTGAGTTTCAAATCCTCTAACTCGGTGTTGCAATCAATTTTGAACCCCACACTAACTCTTTCCTCGCTTTGGCAATCGGATCTTTTGCATTGAGTCCTTTGGTATTTTGGCAATGCACTCTGCAATCTCGGCTCCAATCAACAATTATGCCACTATTGGGATCTTAGTATGGCATAGGTAGCTGTGAGCTACACAATATACTCATTTTTCCAGAAACTAAAAAGATCCTTTATGTTACGATTTGCAACACATAAAAGAAGCCCTTCAAAAAATACATTGAACCTCTGGGGCAACCAAGAGGACCTTGGAAAAATGTATAGGTAACAACCATATGAATTCTTCCTTAGTCGTGGATCAAAGCTAATAGAAATAAGCTAGATAAAATTAGCTTGAAACTACAGTATAATCGTCCATTTGTAAAAAAACAAGTTTCTCTGAACCTGGTAAAAGAATACTTTTTATTGTCTGATTGGACGTACATAATGGAAGGGTATAAATATTGCTTCTTGCCCTCAGAGTTTCTCAAAGAGACCATTTACAAGTAACAAGGATGTAGCATGCAAAACGGCCAACCAGGTATTTTAGAGTTGACCTTCACATTCAATTCATTTCTAGGAGAAAACATGCTGAGCAATATGAATCATTTCATTCTGCACCGTAATAAACCTTCACCTCCTGATTCAGGCAAATTTTATGAAGCCTTGAATAGCGTGACTCCAATCCATCATACACGGCAGTGAATATTTGTTTCCTGCAACTGCTATTCGATCTGAGTTCAGAATAAGGATAAGCCTACGAATTTGAGGATGCATTCGATACTGAACAGATAACAACACAGTTGGACAACCTGCTTGCTGGAAGCGTTCAAAAGAAAGGCTTCTACTGTACTGCAACATGCCTGCTGCCTATGCGTGGGATTTTGCCTCACGACCACCGAATGCTCAGAGCCCGAATGGGAGTTGGGAGAAGTATGCTGGCAAAGGTGAACTGATCAGGTCGGACATCTGTTTGTTGCTTCGTGAGGAAACTTGTGTCTTCTGTAAGCTGCAATTACGGTATTCCATGAGAAGGCGTTTCTTTCTTGTGAGCCTGAAATTGGATACTTTTTCAACGTCGACCCATCTTCAACCATCTCGCCATCATCCTCCCTTATCACTTGGAGGATTACTCGCCACCCAATTTGCAACTGCCACTTTAACTCTCCTTGTGACTCGCACAACGTGCTCCGATCCTGTTTACACGGCCCGTGCGGAAGTATCATGTTGGATAGCCATCGTAATATTTCCACGCTTGGTAGTTTGATCCGATTTCTCCCATTCACGGAAGTTTGATCATGGTTTACCAAACCAATATTTCCACTTGGCGGTGCTTGCCCTGAGTTCCCCTATTCATACCTCAGTGCGGGATTAACAGCTTGGCCTGCCATCATCAAATTTCCGACCTCGGCATACTAGCTCCAAATCCCCATGTAACGGCTTGGACACATTAATCCACGGCCCCGGCCTCAGCTTCACCGCGCAAACTTGGCAAGTTCATTCCTTATCTCCACAATTCCCACCAGCGCGCGGGATCCCCATGATTTTTTCTCCTGCCGAGTTTTCCTTCATCAGATTTGAGGATAACATCAAACTCTCGGTGTAAACATTTCAGCTGTAGCTTGTAAGGTGTGATAATTCCAACAGAAGCCTTTATGCCTGCCAACTTAGTGACTCGTTGAAGATGCTCATATAATTGCAAAGAAAATTGTGCCTCATGAATATTCTGATATGAAATAGTTCCACCTCTATGAGATTCTCCTCTATGAGTTACATCGTAAAACCAGTAAGGTCTCGATAGAGAATCTTTGTAATAAATTTCCTCAGGTCTCCCAGTAACACTCTCACTATCACTTAATCAATTTTCATAAAAATATCTTGAAGGAAAATCCCGAATTTGAAGATGCATTCGATGCTGAACAGATAAAAACATAGTTGGACAACCTGCTTGTTGGAAGTGCTCAAAAGAACTCTTACTATACTGCAACATGCCTGCTGCCTGTGCACCGAATACTCGGCCAGGAAGGTCTGAACACCATTATAATTCACAGCTCTTTTTAAGATGTCGGTTTGACTCAATTTTACATTGGTATTCGATGGTGCTTATACTATCTTCCTGGGTCGATAGAAGTCCTTCCATTATGTAATTACAAACCCGAGATTCAATGATGTTGAACCTCCCATATCTGCATAATTTCATATCATCTCGGTCAAACAAGATAATTCTCCCAAGTGGTTAGTCGAGCATTGTCTTAATGGATTAAACCTGGCATCATGTTGACTTTGACTCTCCCTGACTTGGCCTTCAGATCTTTTTGCATCGATCTCCACCGAGATCCTTGTACAGTTCCTTTCATTCATCAATTTTCAACGAGCTATATTTTGCATTAACAAGACCATCGTCGAGCTCTTACAACTGAGAGTCTCTACCGAGATGATTTCCGAGATGACTATCAATTTGACACCGGATTCTCTATCAACTCGACCCCGAACTCTTCACTGAGTTGAGATAAACTGGGTGCCTTTCGATGCTAGGTGATCTCTCATATGCAATTTAAGAATTATTTTTAATTTTTGTATCTTGATAATAACCGGAGATGGGTTCCTGGGACTACTATTTTCATTTTGAACGTGATAGGACCCTGTTGTCCAATCTTTCCATGTGTGCAAAATTGGATAACATTTTTGGCGACCTCTCGGGATGATTGCCTGCTAAGCATGATTCCAGTAGCCTTAAGTCATCCATTGGGCATGGAGTCTATGTTGGAATCCTGAAAGTAGTATGATTTTCTTTGACACATCCCGAAATCTCCTTGAGCATTGCCGATATCCTGGGCCTCCCTAGAATGCTAAGCATGAAGTATACTGAATCTATTGAATGCTTGACATCCATGGAACACTGCAAAATTTTGAATGAAGCAGATTTTGAAACTCTTATGGAAACCTTGAACCTTCTTCTCCTTGACACCTTCCAATGGTGAAACAATGTGCAAAACAACACAAAACACAACAACAAGGAAAGCAAAACAACAACACACAACAATGTGCATAAGCACTTGGAGGAAAACACCTAATTTAACTATACAGGGGTGGAACGCTTCTCAAAAACAAGCTTTGAGATGTATCCCATTCACATGAATGGGCAGTTCTTCTCCATTGAGCCTAGATAGATGGAATGAATTTTCCTCTTTGCAACTTGTGATGATGTATGGCCCACTCCAGAGAGCGTCAAACTTGGCATGCCTGCCTGGTTTGGCCCTGTCTTCATCCCATTTGAGAACTAAATCTCCCTCTTGAAAACACCTGTTGGACGCCTTCTTATCAAAATATTTCTTAACTTGAGCCTGATGCTGCTCCAAATTTTTCATAGCCTTGTCTCGTACTTCCTCTAACTCCATGAGTTCAGCAAACCTTATTATCAGAGGATCACTCTCTATAACTTCAAGTTGATGAGCTAACTCCAAAGAAGGTAACTCCAATGAGAGTGGGAGTTTTGCCTCTCTTCCATATACCAAAATGAAAGGAGAATTTCCGATGGCCCTTTTAGGTGTGATCCGATCTGCCCATAAGGCGGTCTTAAGCTGTGTATGCCAAGTCCTCTTGTTAGTCTCCATTGTGTGCTTAATAATCCTTATGAGGTTTTTTTGCTTGAGACTCACCAATCCGTTTCCTTGAGGATAGTAATTGGACGAAGTTTTGAGGTATACCCCATTTTTAACAGCCCATTCACTCAATTTCATACCAAGAAAAGCCAAGCGCGTTGTCTGAAATGACTGTAAATGGAACACCGAACCTCGTCATTATACCCTCCAAAAATCTAGAACTACGCTTTTCATTGCTCTCTTTTAATGCTACCGCCTCTCGTCCATCGAGTAAAATAGTCTCATGCTGCAGTAAGGACCCACTTATGTCCATCACATCCTGGATGGAGGATTAATCATTCCGATGAAGTCCAACCCCCATTGAACAAAGGGTTGATCCACTTGAATTGATGCGCATGGAAGAGCTGCCAGCTTCTGCTTACCTATGAAAAAGGCACATTCCTTACATTTCCTTACCCAAGATGGGCATCCTTGAATAAATCTGGCCAATAGTAGCCAGCTTTCGCATGATCTTGGTAGCTGTTGTTCATGCGGAATAATGTCCTCCAGATAGGCCATTATGAAACTCTTCTAGTATCTTACTTACTTGTTCTGGTCCTATGCACCGAAGGAGGACGCCATTCAAATCTTTTCGAAAGAGAATGCTATCTACCAAAACATATGGGATAGATTGAAGATGGAAAGTTCGTCTTTGGTTTTTATCCATGTTTTCGGGTATGCTCCTGAGAAGATGAAATTCTTCATTTTGGATAACCAATCAGCTTGATCAACATCCTCATCAGTATTTAGGAGTGTCACGTCCTCATTACTTTTTGATTCCATGTCTGTTGCAAGTTGCTGACATAAACCCTTACCTCTGACAAGTTTAGTGACTTTGATGTGCACGTCATACTCCATTACCTTCGTGATCCATCCAGCATGCTTTTCGTTCATTTCTTTGTTCAACAAAAACTCCTTGACACCTGGATGAGACACCATCAGATGAATCTTGTTGTTGGACAACATGTGCTTGAATTTCTTCAAAGCTCGAATAACCGCAAAGACTTGCTTTTCAATGAATGAGTATTTGAACTCGTAGTCTTTGAGGGATTGACTGAAGAAAGTGATTGGTTGCTCCATCAGGTTGTTGTTTTGTTGGGTGAGGATCCCTGAAATGCTCTCTTGACCTGCAAAAGCATAAAGGATAAAATCTTTGTCAAACCTGGGGTTCACAAGCGTGGGAGCTTGGGAAATGGCTGTTTTGATGGCTTCAAAGCTTTCTCATCCTTCCTTTGTCCATGAGAATGGCATGTTTTTCTTTAGCATGGCTGTCAGTGGTTTAGCCAATGTCGCAATTGAGGGATGAATCTCCGCACGAAATTTATGGTTCCCAAAAAACTCTGGAGGCCCTTCTTGTGACTTGGGAGAGATAAGGACATAATTGAATGAATCCTGGCTGGATCGATTGATAATCCTTCCACTAAACCACATGCCCCAACAATTTTCCCTCGTGTACTGTGAAAATACATTTCTTGGGGTTAAGTGAAATCCCAAATTCCCTACACCTTTGGAAAACTTTCCTTAGATGCGTGATGTGATCTTCTGCATGCTTAGAGTATACAGTTATATCATCAAGGTAAACCAAAATAATATCATTGATTAGTCCCTTAAATGCCATGTCCATGGCTCTTTGGAAAGTAGCCCCGACATTGGACAATCCGAATGGCATTTTATTGTAGGCATACGTGCCCCACTTGGTAGTGAAAGCCGTTTTGAATTGGTCGGATTCTTGGACTAGGATTTGATTGTAACCTGAATATCCATCGAGCAAAGAAAATCTTTGAGCTCCTGCCACCGTTTGAAGGATCTGCTCCATCGATGGAAGAGGATAATGGTCTTTTAATGATGCACGATTCAAATCCCTGAAATCTACGCATAACCGGATCTCTCCGTTCTTCTTCCTCACGGGCACCAAATTGGCTACCCATGAGGAATGCTTGATGGGAAAAATTATACAGGCCTCGATGAGCTTGGTTAGCTCCTTTCTCATTAGTGGCTCAATTTTGGGATTAATTGGTCTCTGTTTTTGATGAACTGGCTTAGCATTAGGATCTAGTTCGATGGTATGTTGTGCTAGACCTGGATCAAAACCACGCAGATCTTTATAGCTCCATGCAAAGATGTCATGATACTCTTGACAAAGTTTGATGAAAGCTTCTTTCTCTTCAGAAGTACACACTTTTCCGATCTTAAGAAATTTTTCATTTGATACTTCACTTCCTCAAAATATTCTTCTCTGACCACCATGTTAGGGCTTTGTCTTGTGGCTTGGTCATCTGAATTGAAAATGGATTCCAAAGTGACTAAACCTTTTGGTAACTTGTTGCTTTTCAATTGGATAATTTGCTCACCATATGACTCCTGCAACTTATCTTGATTCTTTGTAGCAAACTCCACCTCTTCTTGTAGGAAGAGGACAATTTGTTTGTCACTATCAAACACTTGCCAACTACTCACATTATCAGGGACTGCTGGTCGAACCACCATTTTAACAAATTTCTGCCCTTCTTTCATGATATCAACTGGTATGTTGTATTGTGAACCAATTGTAGCAAGCCTATCTGCATCTTGATTTTGATCTCTAGGGATTGCATGGATCCCAAAAGCTTCGAAATCTTCAATCAGGTCCTAGACTCGGTTCTTGTATGATCTTAAAAGATCATTTTTAGATGCACTACGTGCCAAAACTTGATGAACAACTAACTCACTATCTCCAAAAATAGTCAGGGCCTTGATTCCCTTCCTTTGGGCTAGCTGAATTCCTTGCACAAGAGCCTCGTATTCAACAACATTGTTAGTGCAACTAACCGCAACTGAAAGATGAGAAGTACTTATCTCCTCTAGAGAAATTAACATAACACCAACACCGGATCCATTCTTACTTCTTGAGCCATCGAAGAAAAATTGCCACAATCCTTTAGAATCACTTGGTGTTTTGACAAGTTGTGGTATGATCGTATCTTCTTCATGGATACAGTAGAGTACCTAATCCTGTTTCTTCCAAGACCAGCAAACCAACTTCTTCTTCTACCAATACATCAGCGTAGGGATCGTACTGATGATCTCTACTTACTTCATCCAGCAAAGTATCAGGAACTTCTTCAACAAGGGTGGTTGGTTCATGATCGGCATCTTCCTCTTCTGGATCGCCGATGGTGTAATTTCCATTTATGGGACTAGCAGTGTAGGGTTCTACATGATTATGGCAGATTGGTTCTGCCCTTATAGTTACTTTGGTTCCGTATCGAGTCCTGAGAATCATATGCGACCAATCGGCTGATAGGTAACCGCCCATCTTGGCAGTGAAATCCCGTGATAGGCAGATGGCAAAGAGGGGAGGGAGATCGATGACCGATATGTCTTGGGTGAATGACAAACTTGGGCATGCATGAATGGTAAGTTGAAGTCCTTTGATAACCCCAACAGTCTTAATAGCTATGCCATCCAGCTGAACAACCCCTCTTGTAACTGGCACATATTGTATGCCTAGTACATCTGTAATTTGTTTCGGCATGACAGAGCTACTGGCACCAGAATCGATCATGCAATTATGTACCAGGTGGTCGCCAATGATCAGGGAAATGTAGAATGGCGGTGGTTTGTTGCCGTAGGAATGATTTTCCCTTCCGGTTGACACAAACTTGTAGCATTTGTCACTCCATGGCTTGGTGATCCGCTGGTCGTAGCAAAATTGTTCAGAGCTTCTTGCAACAGGTTTCTTTGGGAAGGGATCGAGAGTGCGTCCCACATGGTAACGCTCAGATTGGTTTTCTTCATTTGTTCTACTATGCTGAAGGGAATTGCTCCAACTTTGATGACACTTTTTTGGGCATTGGGGTCCTCCTTTGGAAAATGTTTGTTGGGTACCGTGATGCCTGGAGAACCATCCTTCCCTACGGCGTGGCTAGCCGGTGTTTCTGGTGATTTCTTTCCCACATTTTTATCAACTACCATTTGTAACCCAGGTTGAGAAGTGGACGCTAGATCAGCTTCGGGAGGTTGAGGCTCCATTGCTCTCTTTTTGGAATGAGTGTTTTCTTGCCACTGATGAAGAATCTATATTCAACCCACAAAAATCTTCTACTTGCCAGTTTAGCAAAGCAGATTCTTCAGGTGCCTGTGGTTGATCTGCTGCTTCTTGTGTAGATGAATTTTTTGTTAACTCTAAAGGGTAAGATACACTTTGAACCATAAGGGCCTAGCTAAGAACCCCATTGGGACAAAGATTTTGATTGTGAGGTTGAGAGCAAGGATAACACCATTCATAGTCTTGAACTAGATTATTTTGAATAGGTACTATAGCTCTAGATGAGCTAGCTGCAAGAGGGTTCTGAAAGTTCAAGGGCCTGACATTTGCAACTTGACTTGTAGTTTGATTTCGAGGCTGATTGTTTCCTTGAAAAGGAGGACGGTTAGCTTGATACTACTGATTTTGTGGCTGATACGGATGATTGTATTGAAATTGTTGCCTTTTGAGTGCAACGAGCTCATTTCCAAAATTTTAGTAGTGACTTGACTTCAAATAGGTCATTTGAAGAGGTAGGGGAAGATTGAGATGGTTTCTTGAGTCTACTAGAATAGGAGCAATGATAGGTGATGATTCGTAAGATCTGGAGAAAAGGGCATTGGTGGTCGTGGAGCTATCTTTCCAGCCTAAATCAAAGAATTCTCTACACTTATGGCAACTTCGTAAGCATCAGGAAGTGTAGTCCCTCCCATGGACTGGATCATAACTACTACATCGCTATTCAAGGCTCACAAATAGTACAAGAATGCATTATGTGCAGAAGGCTTTACGAGCACTGGAATCCTATTCCAAGTCCTATGGAATCGGAAGTTGAAATCACTCATGTATTCTTGGGAAGCTCTCTTTATGGTAGTAAGTTGTTCCAAAAGTGATAGGTGATCACTTTTGTCTTCGAATTGTTTACATAGCTTTTCTCCCAACTCATCCCAAGTGGTTATAGTGCCAACACCTAACCCACGAAACCATTGAAGTGCTTTTCCCTTGAAAGAGGTAGCAAGAAGTCTAACTGCAACGTTGTCTTCTGTGATATTATGTACTGCGTAGATGTTGGCTACATCAAAGATATGCTCCACTGGAGTAACGTGAGTTTCCCCCGTAGAAGGGTAAACTTTTGAGTGCCGCAATAGGTATCGGGTCACGTTGAGCCAACATAAGAGGACTGCTTGCATTGAAAGGGGGAAAAACTTGGTTCCTCGCCATAGCAACGAAAGGTTGATTGTTCCTGGGTGGAGGAAACCTTCCGTAAGGAGGAGTTGAATGACCCCTACTAGGTAAATCTGCAACTGGGGATGTGGAAATGCCTCTTCTTCTTCTCTTTGGAGGAGACAAGGAAAGTTCATATGCTGATAATTTCCTTTCTTTGAAGAAGCTCTTGTCTGAATTCTTCGCATAAGTTACCGCACTGAGATTTGGAATCCAGAGATATAGAGTCACCAGGTACTTTGACTTGTGTAAGTGAGAAGAGAAGTACCAACTCTGTCCCACCGGCGTGCCAAAAACTATTGTCGCCAAATCACTGCACCCTCCGAATGGCCAGGATGTGAATAGGACATTCGGTGTGATTGGGACACATGGGATCACCTCTCAAGCTGTGGGACTTGGGCTCGAGGTGAACCTCCGAGAAGGCCGGCTTCCTCTTCCTAAACTAAGTGTTGTACTACTCCTAGTGTAACAAAAATGATTATCTAGTCCTATGCTAACATTTTCATGGGGTTTTAGGGAAAGAGATTTACAGAAATGAAACTATACTAGGGATGGTGATGCACCAAATAAAGGGTGTTTCCAGACTCAGGAAGGGTTAATTTGAAGAGGGTGTGTGCACCACAGGTCAACTTCACCTACTGCAACTTAGAGAGGGTACAAGATACCACAAACTAAGAGACACGCGTTCCCTTTGTTAAACTTTATCAGACCGAGAAATATACCAGTTTCCCAATGAAGAAGGATGAACTCAAGAAGGGTGAATAGACACCACAACTCAACTACATGCAATACTCCACCACTCGATAAGCACATAAACTCCAAGAACCTACAATAGAAACTTAAACTTGCACAGTGTACCTGTAAGTACGAGAAAGGCACAAAGAAGCATAAAAGGATGAAAGGACCGAGATTAGTCACAAAACACACACTTTTATTGCTTCAATAACATGCACAATGCATCATACATTCAGAAGAGGCAATAGTTGCCATTACAGTCTTGAAGAGGAGGCTTGAAAGTTCTCTCAACACACAAGAACAACTTGCAGAAGAGAGAGGATTCTTGAAAAGTATACACTCACCTGAGATATCTAACTGTCCAACTTGTCTGAACTGTTGGAACCCTTTGAAATGAGCTTCCAACTTACATTTATAGAAGAATATGTGAGAAAGAAGAGGAAATGGTCATAATTACATTCCTAAAATGAAGGCCCATGATGTATTTATTACAGTTAGTTGAACCACTTGAGAAGGTTCCATCATGGGTCATTAATTGCCTGATGACCTAGTCTTCTCAATTAATTAAAAGAATATTTAAATAAAATATTTAAATAATAATAATAAATATTATTATAAAAATATTTAAATAAAAATATTAATTTAATTAACATAATGTCGGGACCCCCCCGTTGACCCGTTTGACTTGAAGAGGAGGGGGGTCCATGTGGATAGAGTCTGCACAAATCTCAACTCGGTGAGTTTCGAATCCTCTAACTCGGTGTTGCAATCAATTTTGAACCCCACACTAACTCTTTCCTCGCTTTGGCAATCGGATTCTTTTGCATTGAGTCCTTCGGTATTTTGGCAGTGCACTCTGCAATCTCGGCTCCAATCAACAATTATGCCACTATTGGGATCTTAGTATGGCATAGGTAGCTGTGAGCTACACAATATACTCATTTTTCCATAAAACTAAAAAGATCCTTTATGTTACACGATTTGCAACACATAAAAGAAGCCCTTCAAAAATACATTGAACCAACTTTGGGCAACCAAGAGGACCTTGGAAAATGTATAGTAACAACCATATGAATTCTTCCTTAGTCGTGGATCAAAGCTAATAGAAATAAGCTAGATAAAATTAGCTTGAAACTACAGTATAATCGTCCATCCATTGTAAAAAAACAAGTTTCTCTCGAACTCGTAAAAGAATACTTTTTATTGTTGTCGATTGACGTACATAATGGAAGGGTATAAATATTGCTTATTGCCCTCAGAGTTTCTCAAAGAGACCATTTACAAGTAACAAGGATGTAGCATGCAAAACGGCCAACCAGGTATTTCAGAGTTGACCTTCACATTCAATTCATTTCTAGGAGAAAACATGCTTTGAGCAATATGAATCGTTTCATTCTGCACCGTAATAAACCTTCATCTCCTGATTCAGAAAATTTTATGAAGCCTTGAATAGCGTGACTCCAATCCATCGTACATGGCAGTGAATATTTGTTTCCTACAACTGCTATTCGATCTGAGTTTAGAATAAGGATAAGCCTACGAATTTGAGGATGCATTCGATACTGAACAGATAACAACACAGTTGGACAACCTGCTTGCTGGAAGCGTTCAAAAGAAAGGCTTCTACTGTACTACAACATGCCTGCTGCCTGTGCGTGGGATTTTGCCTCACGACCACCGAATGCTCAGAGCCCGAATGGGAGTTGGGAGAAGTATGCTGGCAAAGGTGAACTGATCAGGTCGGACATCTGTTTGTTGCTTCGTGAGGAAACCTGTGTCTTCTGTAAGCTGCAATTACGGTATTCCATGAGAAGGCGTTTCTTTCTTGTGAGCCTGAAACTGGATACTTTTTCAACGTCGACCCATCTTCAACCATCTCGCCATCATCCTCCCTTATCGCTTGGAGGATTACTCGCCACCCAATTTGCAACTGCCACTTTAACTCTCCTTGTGACTCGCACAACGTGCTCCGATCCTGTTTACACGGCCCGTGCGGAAGTATCATGTTGGATAGCCATCGTAATATTTCCACGCTTGGCAGTTTGATCCGATTTCTCCCATTCACGGAAGTTTGATCATGGTTTACCAAACCAATATTTCCACTTGGCGGTGCTTGCCCTGAGTTCCCCTATTCATACCTCAACGCGGGATTAACAGCTTGGCCTGCCATCATCAAATTTCTGACCTCGGCATACTAGCTCCAAATCCCCGCATAACGGCTTGGACACATTAATCCACGGGCCCCGCCTCAGCTTCTACTGCAAACTTGGCAAGTTCATTCCTTATCTCCACAATTCCCACCAACGCGCGGATCCCCATGATTTTTTCTCCTACCGAGTTTTCCTTCATCAGATTTGAGGATAACATCAAACTCTCTGCAAAAACATTTCAGCTATAAACATAGTCAGTAAGGTGTGATAATTCCAACAGAAGCCTTTATGCCTGCCAACTTAGTGACTCGTTGAAGATGCTCATATAATTGCAAAGAAAATTGTGCCTCATGAATATTCTGATATGAAACAGTTCCACCTCTATGAGATTCTCCTCTATGAGTTACATCGTAAAACCAGTAAGGTCTCGATAGAGAATCTTTGTAATAAATTTCCTCAGGTCTCCCGGTAACACTCTCACTGTCACTTAATCGATTTTCATAAAAATATCTTGAAGGAAAATCCCAAATTTGAAGATGCATTCGATGCTGAACAGATAAAAACATAGTTGGACAACCTGCTTGTTGGAAGTGCTCAAAAGAACTCTTACTATACTGCAACATGCCTGCTGCCTGTGCACCGAATACTCGGCCGAGGAAGGTCTGAACACCATTATAATTCACAGCTCTTTTTAAGATGTCGGTTTGACTCAATTTTACATTGGTATTCGATGGTGCTTATACTATCTTCCTAGGTCGATAGAAGTCCTTCCATTATGTAATTACAAACCCGAGATTCAATGATGTTGAACCTCCCATATCTGCATAATTTCATATCATCTCGGTCAAACAAGATAATTCTCCCAAGTGGTTAGTCGAGCATTGTCTTAATGGATTAAACCTGGCATCATGTTGACTTTGACTCTCCCTAACTTGGCCTTCAGATCTTTTTGCATCGATCTCCACCGAGATCCTTGTACAGTTCCTTTCATTCATCAATTTTTTCACGAGCTATATTTTGCATTAACAAGACCATCGCCGAGCTCTTACAACCGAGAGTCTCTACCGAGATGATTTCCGAGATGACTATCAATTTGACACCGGATTCTCTATCAACTCGACCCCCAAACTCTTCACCGAGTTGAGATAAACTGGTGCCTTTCGATGCTAGGTGATCTCTCATATGCAATTTAAGAATTATTTTTAATTTTTGTATCTTGATAATAACCGGAGATGGGTTCCAGGACTATTATTTTCATTTTGAACGTGATAGGACCCTCTTGCCATGTGTCCAATCTTGCCATGTGTGCATTGTAGACCCCATCAAGTATGCATAGGAAATTAGAGCAGCTAGGAAATTCTTTACTCTGTATCGCATAATACGCATGAACTCCAAATTTGATGTGTGAACTATATTTTCATAATTATGCCCTTCCATATGACAGAGATTGGATCCCAATTCTGTATATTGCGATATATAGGTTAAGGCACTATGTTTTTATTTCTCAAATGAATTGGAAAGAGCTAAGAAAATGGAGGAATATAGACATTTGGAGAAGGTTACACCACTATATATCAGAGTTGAGGCAACAACAAAAAATTAAATTTTATAATAATATGACAACTATATGGAAGTGGATGAAATCAAAGATAGAGTGTTGAAAATGAGAATAGAAACACACACAGAAGTCAGGGACATGATCAAGGAACATGTAATTCAGATTTTGATGGTGTGTCAAACTAGATGGACAGAGTTATCACCTGTAATCCAAAGGAAATAAATGCACTCATATCCTAACATACTTCCAACTTTCCGTAGGGTGAATAAGTATATTGAAATAGATAATGAATGTGAGGATGAGTGGTTTCCTATAGCTTATCATCCTCCAATATTTCACTTCCCAATTCCACCTTGGACAATAAATTTACCAATTAATTAGAGGGTGCAAGAAATATTATGGGACATATTCATGAGGAATTGTGGGTATTTCTTATTAGAAGAAGAAGGAACATACACACCCATAGATTTCAGGAAAGAATGTAGTTTCCAACAGAGAAGATATGAATCTCTTGAATGAGGACATTCAAGCATTTAATCCTAGGGGTGTGATGAGTTGTATAAATTTATTTCATAACAACTCATCTTTTGTATTTTTATAAGACCATTTTATCCATGTCCATGTATTTCCCAAGTACACTGCTTGAACATCATTATTACAAACATGAACTTTTGTTATAATGACTAATTGATATAGTTATATCTAATTATCATTATTTTATGATATTATGTGTGCATTTATTCTTGTTATTCTAATAAATTGTTTGGATGATTATATGTGTTGATACGATTCTTGGTTGTAAGCAATTTTCCATATACAAAGAAAGGAACTTGTCCGAACAACTCATTCGCAGATAAGGAAATCATTCACAATAAAGAGCCCACATTTATGAAGATATTTTGAAACATGAAGTGATGACACTCAAGTCCTTACACACCATTGGAGAAGTAGTTACAATAAAAATGTCGAAAGCTGGGAAATAAATCAAAGATTGATTTGGTCATTGATTAAGAACTAGTCTAGAACTGATTGATTAGTTGAACACTTGTTGTGTGTTTCATGAAGAACTTATTCTTAGTCAAACATGTGTTGAATCTATCACTTGTTATGTTGAAGAATCCTTATTGTATTATTCTTCTTGTCACATGTTGTAAATGATAGGATATAAAAGAAAGTGTTGGTGCCTTGTGGATAGTAGGAAGTAGTTAGAAGTAAGAAAGTTAGTAAGTCAGATTGGGAATTAGAGAAAAGAGATCAATCCGATATTTTGTTCCTAGATGTAATGTTTTTTACAAATCAATAAATGAATCTAAGTTCTGTTATTTGGTTTTTAGCTATAGATTTAGGAATAGATTGACACCCAATTCAGGGCCCACTTGAGGTCTACTAAATCCCCTCCATTGTTTTATTTCATGCATATTTACTTAGGAACAATTTAGTTTCTGAATCTACAACTCTATTTTAGTGATAACATTTAGCAATAGTTTATTTTCAAGTATGAGTTTTATTTTACTTTCATTATTGTTAAGTGACAATTTTTTCATTCCCAACCTCTTAGATCACTATAACTATGTATATAGCACATGCAATATTTCAAGTCTACGCTCCCTGGTTTGATAATTAAATGAATGTAACTCAATGCACAACATATTAATTACCTCTTAGATCACTATAAATGTGTATACAACACGAGATAATATTTTAAGTCTACACTCCCTGGTTTGATAATTAAATTAATGTAACTCAATGCACAACATATTAATTTTTGTAAGTTGATTTTCACCACCAACACCATTTCGATAGTCACTTTTTCCTTATTGAAGGATGGGTGTGGAGTCATCAAAGAAGCTGATAGTACGAGAGATTTGAATTTTTTCATTTTTTCTCGCAAGGAATAACTTGAATGGAAAAAGCATCGAAAGATTCAATGTAGTCCCAAACTTGATTCCTATAGTGCTTGAGTCTCGGGTTCTTGACCTAATACTGATTTTTCACTTGTTTGACAATTACTTCTGCGTTGTTGAGGCATTTGAGTTTATTGATGCCCATGGATTCAACAACATTCATTTCGAGGAGAAGAGCCTAACACTTTGCAAAGATTGTAGGTGTTCTCAAATTGCAACTTATATGCAAATGGAAAGAGATTTCCCGAGGGAGAGGTCGAGACAATGTTAACTCCAAACCTTACACTAGAATGGCTTCTATCAAATTCCATGGTCCACAATTGATCTTCTTCATATTTTGTAAGGAGAGGAAAATTATCGTCTCTTTTGGATGTGAAGAAGTAGTTACCCAACCCACTGTCTTGGAACAAGATGTCAGCTTTTGGATCCTCAGACTTTTGAACTATGTACTTCATTTTCCACATTGGCAATAGATTCTTCATTTCACCCTTTACTAGAATGGTCATAGAAGACCAATCCATTTGTATTTTTCCACCCAAGTCTCTATAGAATCTCCTTCTCAACAACATACCAAAATATGTTGGGATATCCGCCACCAAGATAGTGAGCAAAACTTTCTTATCTGGGAAATCTACCCCTTTAGACTCCATAGAGTAGCAAGATCTAGTTTCTCATGTTAGAGTAAGTCCTAGGGCATTAGAAACTTTGATGGGCATCACATTATCTGAGGCACCTAAGTCTATAATGTAATTATTCAATTGGTGGCCTTTGATTAAGAGGGATAGGTAGAAGGGTTATACCTTATTGGTTTTGGATGCACTTAGTGCAAGCATGTTTTGTGTAGGAGTAGTGGGTGGTGTTGGCAGTAGACCCTTAGAATTGGAGTTTTTAGTGTTGGGATTTGAGATACCACCCTTGATATAACTGAGGAGCCTCTCAAATTACTCCGGTGTGTTTGTAAGAACTTAGAATCTAAACATGAACTTTCGATTTATTCACATTTTTGATGAAATTGAATGGAGATGAGGCGGATGAAATTGATGTTCTGGGATGGTGGAAGTTTTACAAGGTGGAGGTGGTATTACCTTGGAAGCTTGTGTACTTTTAGTAGATGGGGTAGCATGTTGGGGAGGAATGACTGATTTTGATTGGGCATTAGGTGATTTTGCAATATTAGCCTTGGGTGAAGGATTATCTTTAGGTACAGGGTTAGAGCTAGGGGAAACACTAGAGGAATTACTTGTCACAACATCTTGCTTCTTACTTTCTATTGAGTCAATTTTCTCATTTGTTGATTCCATTGATGAAGGGAGTGGGGATCCTCTGTTGATTATCTTGTTCTATGGGAATACCACTTGAGAATCATCCTTTTTCTTCATCTTTGCGGAAGTCTTCAAGGAGTAATCTCCTTTTTGATACTGAGAGCAAGTAAATACGAAACACAAGAATCTCGGTGCATCTTTACCATCATCATCATCCTCTCTTGAAGAGTACTCAAGGAAACCAATCCAATCATCAGTATTCAACTTCTTCAATTTAGAGGACATCGCCATCTTCATTTTCTTCTTCTGGATCCTCCACTTCCTCTTACGCATCACAGTGCATTAATTGGCGTGCCTCGATGGTAATTCTATGGGGGTAGAGTAATGATTTTACTTTTTGGGATATTTGTCTTCTTTGGAACATTTCTCATGGTACTTTGTGCGAGTTGTTTCTTGAGTGCAATTATATCGTTCATATATTTCTATACTAGGGGGTGTGTAGATATGGAACTAGAACTTTTAGCTTTTTCACTTTCCATTTGGATTATTCACCTTTCCAGATAGAATTAGATCATCCTCTATCTCAATGGTGTAATCTTGGGCTTCTTTCAGAGTCCTAGGTAGGGACCTTCTGAGAATGAATCCAACCTTAGCCAGCTGAGAATTTATTAAGAATATTTTGATATTTTCATTAGAGGGAATAGCTTTAAAAGGTATCCTCTTGAATAACCTATTATATCTGGATACAAAATCCCTCATAGTCTCATTGGATTCTTTCTTCATTTGTGCCAGCTTGTACTTAAGATATATTGGAAATCCTCAAAGTGGATTTGAATATGTCCTCGAAGTTAGTTTTGATATTGTCTAAACATGTGATGGATCTAGTTGGTAAGAGGTAGAACCATTCTACTATTTTTTCTTGCAGGGATTCCATAAACAATTTGACCCACACATCTTCATGCTCAAATCATAGTACACCACAGGTGGTGATGAATGTTGTCACATGTTCTTTTGGGAGTTATGAACCATCTCCTTTGAATTTGGGAAATATTTTTCTCGAACCTTGTGGTAGTTCATGAATAGGCTAAGGGAGGGAAATCGGGCTTGTGTTCTTGCCCCATGGAACAATTGGTTGAGGTATATCTTCATCACCCATTATGGATTCTTCTTTTTCTTCGGCCTCCACTCTTGCTTCTCCGCTTTCTACTTCCACTATTGCTTCTACTTATTCTCTTTCTTTGGTTTCTACTTCTATTTCTACTTCAAAAGTCTTCAAAATATTCACTAAGGTTTAGAAACTCTATGTCCAATGGGTTGACACCTCTTGGACCGCCCATGAGAGGATTCCCAAGATGAAAAGAGTTTCGTGAATATTTGTCTTGATCTTGTTCCCTTTGGAGTTCTTAAAAGATGGGATCAAGATTTCCTCTTTGTCTTTCAAACTTGGTGTATTTGCGATCAGCCACCAGAGACTTTGAATAAGACCTAAGCTCTCCTTTGTTGCACTTGGGATTGTCTCGGTTTTTCCAAATCTTTAGCACATTGTTCTTCATAATCTAACACTCTTGTAGCTATGAAGTAGTGTGCAAAGTGTTTTCTATTATGCCAAATGGTTTCCCTCAAGTCAAATATGATATCTTCTTGGATATGGAACAACAGTTCATGTCTCTAGACTGGAGGGTTATCAGGAATAACCATTGGTGTGAGACATAAGGCTTGGTGACTTTTAAAATTCTGATTTTTTATTTTATATTTGATTTTTTTGTGTTTTTGTGATTCGTATTTTGGGTGCAGAAGTGTTAAATTTTCCCCACATTGGGCACCAAAAATTGTTGGTGATAAAATTTGTCGATATGAAAAATTTGTGGATTTCAGCCAACACTCTGGGACTAGGTCCCTTTTCTTGAATGGGGTAGCTCCATTATTATGTGTGAAAAAAATAAAAATATCTTGTTGGCCTAGAGTTCGGGGATCTAACAGGGACACCCCACTAAACTTGTGGCAAATGTTACAATTTATTGCAAGGGAGGAATTTGCTAGATAGGTGGGAAAAATGGAGAGGGAAATTAAGAAGGGGGATTAATATTGCAGGTAGAAAACTCAAATGCCTGAAAAGATTAATCCGAGCATATAATCACACATATTTAGAAAAAACAACAACCTTGCTACTAACATCAAGGAAAGATGTAATTGTAAACACAAATTGTCACTTATTCCCTCATCAATAAAATCATGAAACTCATTTCTTATTTATTGACATTCTCACAAATTTATACAATGAGAGGAATGGAAGAACATATGAGAAGGAGAATAGAGGAAAATAGTTATCTCTTTTGCTTATCACAAGTAGTTATCTACTCTTGAACATACAAAATTGACAACCCTTAAGAATGGGGAAGTCATTACAATTTATAGACTTTAGAAAGACTCTTCACCTACCCCCCACATGAATTTTCATTTTCCTTTACAACATGTGACTCTTCGTATTCCTAGGAATAAAATTAAGTCCCCTTTTATTAATTAAGGGTGACTTATTACAATGTCAACTATAGTCACATTTAATAAATAGGACAAAAATGAATAAGACAAAATGAAAAGTCCAACCCATAACAAAGAAATAGAACATGGAGGAAGAGGGGGAAGGGGGAGTGAAAAGAGAAAGAGAGAGGAAAGAAGAGAGAGAACTAGTCAAATGAAGATGCCACCCTTGCCAATTCTCCTTCACTGTCTGATGGATCCTTGCCAAGCTCAACTGGAAATATCTCCACTCTCTTAAACTCTCAGCTACACCGAGCCACCATAGGTGCAACTTTCTCGGCTTAAGGAATGCGGAAACGACCCAAGGTCTCAAGCCAACCATTTGAGATAACATTAATGTTCTTTCTTTTAGTGAATGGAGACTGATGTTTCTTAGAAGTATTTGATATTGTAGCTTTGATCTCGTGAGAGACTCCATTGTGTCCTCATTGAAAGAAAAGGGTTCCCTAGCTTCTTCTTGACATATTCCTTAAATGGCCTCAACAATTCATCTACTGAGGTACTACCATCAATGATGGGCACTACAAGATTTTGTATCCTGGTGTTGGCATCGTTGTGCATCTTGGAGGAACACTCCTCATTTGAGTCCTAATCATCTAGAGCATGATTCAACATCTCATACCGAGAGACGAGAGTCCTCACCCATACCTGAGAAAAATTCTTAGATGGAGAATCAAATACCTTCTTGTCTACCAACACATGAGAATGAGCTTTCCCCATTTCCACAACCAATGGGTACACCTGATCCCAATGTTCTTTTTCTTTCTCAATCTCATCCCTCGTCATTCGAACTTTTTGGAAGTCATGCACATGTAATTGTACAATGAGATCATCTATGGAAGAAGCACTTTCCCTTTCTCGTGATCTTGTTCACCCATTTTCACTGGCTCATCCTTGTATGGTGAAACCATGTGTCTTTCGAATGGACTTCGGATCGAAGCTACTAATGGGAGTAAATTATTCAATTGGGAGAGATGAAGAAGCATTTGGGTCCATGAAATTTTGCACGTATGAGGTGAGTGTTCACACATGGTCTTCCAACTAATCAATTTTCTCTTTGTACTCTGATTCCTCACAAGAAGGCGAGTGGAAGACTCTTGGAATAAATGTGCATCTCCCTCGTGGGTTGTTGGGCCTAGGAAATGGTGCTCATCTCATAGTCATCCAAGATTATTTATTCAATGGGATTGATCACCTTTGGCTGATTACTTCCATATACTAGTTTCCCGAAAGTACCATTGGAGAAGTGTGAAGTTGTTTGAGTGACCTTTCTCTTCCTTCCCTTGACCAATGAGGATATAGCTAAGAAATCAGGGACTGTCACTTGTTGAACTGTATGGGCCTCCTTTGTGATCATTTCTTGCATCCAAGGAAACATTTCATTCGTCTTAGGATCGGAAATTGGTATGACTATTGTTTTCTTCTTGGGGTGAGAAGGTACATCTCCTGTGAAGGGGACGATGTGGCAAAAAAAGGTGAGAAGCTCTGGGGTTGCTGAGGGACTGAAAGGTGGACTGGATCATTCTCCCCAAGCTCCATTTCTACCACAGGATCATCTGTTGTTCTTACCTTCTTGTGTAACCTTTTGTAGTAGGGGGCTTCTGATTCCACTGGCTTGTGCTTTGAACTTTCTCCAGAGTGAGCTAAGCCTAAATATTTCTCCATGACCTTCAAAGAGGAATGGTAGGATTCCTGACTTTGAAGAGTGGGGAAATTTCCTGATGCAATGAAGGAATCCTTCTTATTTCTGAACCATTCTTTTGATATTTTGATGATGGCCTCATTCCACTCACTTATATCTCTCAATTTTGCAGATGCTCCATGTCACCTGTGGAAGGGTCAAGGCCTTTATTGCTTGATATTCTAGATCGTACAAATCTATGCCATCATCTTGATGCCTTATTCATACCAGTCAAACTTGAATCTTTTCATTTTCCCGATGGTCATCCTCATGTGGTCTCGATTCCCGACTTCAAAATCATCTATGCAATTCACCCAATAGTCTTCGATCATGGAACATGATATGACTTAGGGAAGTGAAAAGTGTTTGGATCACTTTGGATATCAAAGTATTCCCTTGGGGTATATGAATAAAAACTCAATGGGAAAAGGAATCTTCTAGGTGTGCACCATCACTAACAATTTTATAAGATAAGATTCCAAGGGAGATGGAGAAAGAGATGTTCTTCCTCTTTTGGTTCTTGAGATTACCGTGAACATGGGCAAGCTGCCTACACAGCTCGAACAATATGATCTTGTCACTGAGATACTTGTGGGTATCCTTTGCGGAGTAAGATCGAAAATAGATACTTGGATGTAGGAGAAAGCGTAGAAACCATATGAAGTATGACCTGTACCTTTTGATCAAAGAAACCACTTGTGGTGAAAACCTTGAGTGAGGATTTCCTTCTAATGATCTGATGGAAAACATCGTGAATGCATCGTTCACCCTTGTGAAATGATGGTTTCTCTCCTTCAAGATCAGCTGTGGGTATCTTTCAAATGCTAGAGCCTTCTAAGAGATATTCGGACAAGTTCCAAACCTTTGAATGGCCTTGAGCTCACAAGAGCGTATACCAAGTATGAAGTCATTGAAAACTTCTTGGAGACCGGTACCTAGAGCAACTGATGATGCAAGTTGTCACTGATGATTTTCCCCAATCTATTCTCTTCTTGTCATGATGGTGAGCATGAACAAGGCCATCCAATCATGAAAATATTTCATGGTTTCTTCTCCCATCACCCGACTCAAAAGGATGATCGCATCTGAGTAGCCTTTGTGAAATTCACTCCATGAGAGAGACTTTAGGACATCTGAAGTATTTATTCCTTGCTTTAACCATGAACCCAGTGCAAGGCCCTGAAGGTAGGATTCTGTTTTGGACCATTCACCTGATACAACGTCCCTTGATATGACGTCCATATTGTTCCAAGTTGGAATTTACATTGAGTGAGAGATTTCCTTTGGAGTGAGCACTGCTAGGACTGAGTTATCATCTTCTCTTATGGTTCAAGTGTCTAGCTCATAATGATGGGAGCATGCCAACACCAATTTTTCACTTTGAGTGACATAGGATGACCACCGCTACTACATACAACTTGCTCGTGAAAACCTTTTCTTCCACCAATTCTCTAGGTCCACCAAACATCTAATCCTTCAAGTATTCTAGATCCATGTCAGTAACATCATTGTCACGTGCACCCGAGTTTTCAGATAAGAGAGCCGATATGGACTCGAGACCTACAAATTTGAATTTCATGTTTGACGATGACACCCCTTTTGCACCTAGAATGAGGACTTACTATTTTTATAAAATTGCCTTTTCCCCTTTTTCTCTTCGGACCACCTTGTTTGTTTTCGTGGTTATTTCCGTGAACATTGGTTTGAAGAAATTTCCTCTCCTTGAGATTTTACTATTTATAGTAAGTACTCATCTACGAAAATTAGTATTTTTGAAATTTCCTTTCCACACCTCAAATTGCAACAAAACTAACTTCACTAGGATAGGTTTCTTCTCTGGATCTCACGTACAAAATTTCAACTCAATCGATCACTGGAATGGTGGAAAATAAAAATATGAAACCAGGCACAAATCGGGGTTTTTCACCATTAAAAATCTGAGGCATGCATGTAATTGTAATAACATGTGTCTTGAAGGTTCCTGGAAATGAAGAATATTGCAAAAAACCCCACCTCGATCCGTGCACCGATTTGTGAGATATGAAATTTTCACTTTCCGGGTATGAAGTCATTCAGGAAAGAACATGAGCATGGAGCTTTGAAAAAATAAAAAAATTGTAAAAAAAATTTCTTTGTTGCGATCATGAAAACATGAAGGGGGAATGGAGGAAGAACAATGGAGGAGAAAATTTTGGAAAAGTTTCTCCAAAGTTCCTAGTGGATTTTGTGCAAATGGAGGAAGAACTTATTAAATGTTATCTCCTATTTTTTTAGCTTTACCGGGGGTGAATTTTTATCCCCCTTTTCCCCTTTGAAAAGGGATTAAAGGAACATAAAAATTCACCCTATCCCTATGAGTACAAGTGACAGATATGCATTCACGGAAGAACGAGAGGGATGAACTTATTTTTAGCACCCGAGGGTTGAGTTTTGGTCACGTGAGGAATCATGTGGGAGAAAGGTGGGGGTTTAAGTTTTTCCCCCTTATCTCTTGGAAAAGGGACACAAAAATTCACCTCATCCTAATGTTGACAAGTGGTGGGCATGCATGACATGAGGTGGGGGTTAGAAAACTTGAGAAAAGTGCTTACGGAGGCTCCACAAGGTCATGTGGTGGGTCTAGGAGCTCAAAAGAGGGGTGTAATTTTCTATCCCCTTGTCCACTTGGAAAGGGAAAAGAGGGGTACAAAAGTGCACTTTAGCCTCATGTTGACAAATGGCACTAGAAAAATTGATTAAGGACGGAAGGTGTACCTTGGGAAGGACCTCGAAAACAACGTTATCGGAGCTCCCGAAGGATTTTTTAGGCATTTATTTATATGAATTTGACTAAAAAATGATTTTTTAGAAGAATGGGATGCATATCAAGGTCTAATTAATCCTTAAACATCCTCAAAACTGTCCTTATTTCTTGGGATCGCTAGTTGTGCATGTTAAAAACAAGTTGTTGAAAGAAATGTATGGGTATTGTGAAAATTTTGAAAATGCCATCATGTAGGTAATTGAATCATATTTCCATGGATATATTGTTTGGCCTCCAAATCATTCCGAAGCTCCCAAAATCATCTTCCAAAGCTCAGTGCTTTTTTTGCAGTGCAAGCTCCTTCACCCTCAAAAACCCGCTTTTGCTAAAGTTGCTCCTAAACCTCCAAATATTTCCTAAATATTCTTTAATCACTTACACAAAGTGTTCTCCCTAATGATTTCCGGTCTTCAAATATTCTCCGAAGAATGTGCACCCACCTTAGAAAGGCTAAAAATAGCCATTTCTAAGTTCAAAATTACTAATTCGCCTCAAGAGACATTGTCTTGGAAGAATCTTGTGAAATTGTTTTCAAATTTTCAACACATGGGAAAGGTTAAAACCACATACATAAGCACTAAATGGATGTGGATATGCCTGGCATAGGGGATAAACCCAGTGCGGAAGGGTGCACGGAAGGTTTACAATCAAAAATTTCAACACTAGATTAAAGTTGTCATGTTTTTAAGTCAAATTTTGGCCTTGAAAAAACACATGAAAACATGATGAAAATTGGAAATCATGAAGGAGGTTCCTATAGTGATGTGGACAAAATTTCAGGTCAAGGAAATGAAGAAAAAGTAAGAAAGTTGATTTTTGGCTCTACCGAGTTCTTAACATGGTAAAAACCAGCTCGATGGTGAACTTTGAATGCTCACCCACACGTGTGAGTTATGCATGGGAACCTAAGAATTTTAGGAATTTTTAAAAATGGATTCAAGAAGATTTTTCAAAAATAATGAATCAATTTGGTCGTCAAATATTTATGAACAATCATTAACAAGTCAAGATAGGTCTAAAACCCTAGTTAAACCTTAGACCTAGAGAGATAGGAGAGATTTGAGTTGTATGGTATCCAAATGGATTGGGAAAGAAAATTTGAAGATTCAAGGATGTAGAGGACTCTTTATGGCTCCTGTTGATGGGTGGTTTCATGTTCCATATGTTTTGGTAAGTTGAAGAAAAACCTAGTTTTGTGGAGATTTGTTGTTTCAAAGCTGAGATGAAGGTTTCATGAAAATAAATGAATTGTTAGATAAATATTTGGAGGTGATATAGATATCCATGAAAATTTTCAGATAGGTACAATGAAGAAAATTGAAGAAACAAGTCTCCAAAGTTTCCCTACCACTTTTGGCCTAGAAGGGCTAAAACTAGTCTTATGGTTTGAGGCGCGCCTTAAAGTTTTGCATGATGTAGCAGTTATATTTGGAAATGAATATATTTTTGGTGCCAAATATGATGTGTTGAATCCTTTTGTTTGATATGGAAAAGTTATTTCTTGCTTAAGCACTAATGGCCTAATCAACCCTATTAGGCTTGTCAAGAAGCTAGTCGGAATATGTATGCTTATGATGTTTTCTCCATATGACCTATGGTTTTGAATGCTTGGAGAGGTTTATCAGGATTTAATTGAAGTGATCCAACATTTGGTTGATCTTGGAAGTGAATATTGAGGTGATGAAGCATGTTTCTCTCAAGATTGGTTCTTGAGTCCTTGTAGCCATTTTGAGTAGTTTCGAGAGATCGAAGTGTTTAGAAGAATTGTGCCCTATTTTGATGGATTTCATGAGTTGTTTTAGGTCCCTGATGATGAGATATTTCCATCCATATTCTACTTGTTCCTTGGTGAATAGTTTATAGGTGTGAACCATCTTGATTTTGAAGACCTAGTTTTGAGACCTATCTACCAGTTTGAGTAGTGTTAGAGAAGGAGTTGTTTTGGTGCCTTATGTCTTGATCTGATTGTTCTAATGAGTTTGATGTGTTATATAACATCAGTAAATTCATGGTAATGTTTCATTTGTGTCTTTGTGATAATTTTTGGTATGCCAAGTCATTCACTCTTGGAGGTTGATTTTTAGGTGCTTGAGACCTAGTTGAATATGCTTGCCAAATGGAGTGTGTCATGATGATGATGGAGGTTGTAGATGTTCTTGAGCATGCTGAGAATTGTTGGAGGATGTTAGTGAAGTGTCCTGATCCTAAGGAATCTTGGTGAATTTTTATGAGCACTTGAAGTTCATGAAGCATCTGTTGGAGCTAGTAGACCTTGTTTAGGCCTAATTGAGAGGCTTAGTGTTGTTTATGTTTGATAGGTTCTTACTGACCTACTATGGTCCTTTCATGAGATTAATATGATTTTTTGGATGTTATTTCATGTTTTTATGACTGACCTTATTGGTCTTGGACAACCTAAGGGCGTTATAAGCTAGAGTAATGTATATAAGGCATGTTATATTTTCTCATTAGGAAAAGTTGTGATGATGGGGATGTGAGCAAGCTAGAGGAGGTGAAAGAAGAGTATAGAGGGGTCAAGGGAAGAGCTGAGAAGAGGAACAAAGAGATGAAAAGAGTAGAGGTATAAGGTTTAAACGTCATATGACCCAATCAACATACGAAGGTGCATGCATGAGCGAAAAGAGAAGAAGTCGGTTTGAGTGCATGGAGTTGAATTAATGATCACCATCAGTTGTTGGAGCAATAAATTATAAGTGATCTTAATCTTCAGGTGGTTAAGTTTGTGCTTGGTCATCCTAGGGGTTATAGCCTCCTTACAAGGTTAGTGCCTTGCTAAATAGGGGTTGGTGCTCCTTATGGGATTGGTGTCTCACTAAAGAAATATTGTGTGATGTGTAATATTCATACAAGTCCTTTGTTTTGTGTAATATAAGAAAATGTTCAGTGGGTTTTCTTCCCTTGATGTTTTCCCACATTATATCTGGTGTTCATGTGTTCTCTCTTGTCTCTTGCACTTGTGAATGGTTGTAACACACTTAATAAGCTCACAATTGATTATGCATGTTGAATGGTTGATTTGAATGATGAATGTATGATATGGTAAATGAATTAAAAGTTTGTAAGATTGATTCACCCCCTCCCCTTCTCGGTTTATGTACTTCTAACTAAGTCATCTTGAATCTGAGATTGAATTTTGAAAAATACTCCTTGGGTGACCTCTTTATGGCGGCGAGGTGTTCCAAGAGAGATTATGTTTGAGTTTTCCTTATACCAATTTTCAAATTTTCTCCTAGTTGGTCCCATGTAGATACTGATTATGTAGCCAAAATTTTGCATCAATCTAGAGATTTTCCTTTGAATGAAGAGACAAGTATTCTAAGACATATTTTATCCTCTGTGATATATGTATTTCCAATCATTAATTATATCTTGAATATGCTCCACAATGCTCACAAAATAATTTCCATAAAAGAGGGGGAAATTCTAGGGATGTTTTGGGAATATAATCCCACAACTTTAAACTATAAATCAAGGGGGTCAATTTCCAATGAGGTCAAGGAAGAGCTCATGAAGATTTTTGGAGTTGCAAAAACATTTAAATGTGGGTGAATGTGAAGGGATTGGTCTTCAAATAAAAGAATGGGTTCGTGAAGTGAGTGGATTCGTTGGGTGATTAGTTTATGCTTCCAAAATAAAATGGAGTTAAGACCATCACCAAAATATTAATTAAAATTTTCAAAAATGTATTCTTGGATCAATAATATAACAATTCTTCACAATAACACAAATTAGGTCCTACTAAGCATGCCAAAAACATGTTGTCCAATGGAAATGTCGCACCCCACGTAACAAGAAATTTTGGGAGTGCCTTCTAAGGGTATGGGACCCTTGGCCTCTTCGAGGAAAAATATGAAGAATATTTGGCTCTATATCCTAATCTACTCTATTTCCTACCAATACTTCTACCTAAGCTAACAATTACGGGAAAATGGGGAGAAGAAATAACTAAAACAAAAATGGCAATGTATTAGAATAGAAGGGTAACACTCTCCCTCAACTTGTTTATGACATAGAGATCCAAGAACGTGTAAATATAACCCACGTACAACCTACCATGATGAAATAGAAAGAAATGAGGGAAAATACATAGCCATTAAAGAAAAAAGATCCATAATCAACAAATTTGCATTGCTTTTAAAGATGCACATGTTTCTTACAATATGGGAAGAAACAAGGTGCATTACATGTTTTTGAGGCATAGTTTTAGGCACATGGAATTCTCCAATACCCAAAAGAGCATAGTGTTGGAGAATGCAAGCAAGAGGAAATATTCACAATGAAATGGATCTACCATTTATAGAAGATGAGGGAGAGAAGAGGGAAATTTTGAACTTAGAATCCCAAAATCCATCCCAAAATGTGGTTGTAGATAATAAACACCCAAATCTGACTCCTAACTATAAAATCCTCTACGAAAGAATGTTAGACCTCGAATCCTCTAAAAATGGGTAGTGCATTGATGGAATAAAGGTATGCGCAAGGTGTTATTAGGGTGTTGGGGACAAGAAAATGACCTCCATTGAGCTCAAACTTACAATAAATGAGAAAAATGACCATAAGAGTTTTGATTACAATCTACTTGAAAACACATATATTCAAGGTCCGAGATGTATTCCATTTGATGGCATTCTTTGAGAGTTCTCTAATGATTCCACTTTTGCGCGATTTTGTGTCTTGAATCAAAATGTGTGGTTAGAAAGCCAAAGATCTGTCATTTGTCTCGCGCCATTAAAACTTAGGGTAAAAATCAATTTCTAGAATATAAGCATGTCCTCTTTTCCTCATTGGGCCATGTGTCAAGTTTGATTGGTTATGGGCTGTAAGTTTCTTCTTCTCTCTATCTCCATTCTCCTCTATATTCCCGAGATTGATCTACATTCTTCCTAATCCTTGCCTAATCGAGATCATGCTAGGTGGGGCAATCATGGATTCCTCCCTCGCCGCCACTTTCCTTCCTTAATCCACTATTTCTAATACCCAACCTCATGGGATCGTGCCACATAACACAATCCCAACTTCCTTATCTTAATCGATTTTTCCCAAACTCGAGGCCATGTGTCGGGCTCGATTGGTTACATGTTCCATATTGTTCTAGCTCTACTCTATATTAGGGCCTAATTTTTTTCCAAATGGCACTCATTCGAGTCGCCACACTTTCCATTGATATTCATTTACATCTGCATTTCCAAAACACCTAAATAGCCGGAAATATGTCATGTGTCACCCACTTGTATTTTTACATGATCAATTTCTCCGAACTTGGGGTCACATGTCATTCATTTGGGAACTCACATTTTTGGCCAATACGTGGTTAAACCGATGTAATCCACTTTTTATGACACCCGACTTCATGGGATGACACCATGTGGTGTAATCTTTTGTAATTTTAGCCACATTCTAATCCTCATAACCAATTCTCATCAAGTGGCCCAAATCATACCACGTGACCTCGAACCAATGCCTTCTAGATGATTTTCACCCATGTTTGGGGTTGAACACAAAGTCAATTTTCACGCTTTGCAAAATTGCTAAGTTATAAGGAAATGCTCCAATTAATATTAGAATCCATTTTGTACACCCATGTTTGGGGTTGAACACAAAGCCGATTTTCACGCTTTGCAAAATTGCTAAGTTATAAAGAAATGCTCCAATTAATATTAGAATCCATTTTGTATATAAATACCATTCAACCCTCTCCTTGGTGAATGAGGGATAAATCCATAAAGTAATATGTGAAGGAAGCCACCATTAAAGCTCCAATGCGAATGCAACTTGATATAAGTAGCAAACAAAGTTCCCCAAGGATATAAATGAAAATTAGATGCTCAAATTATTTCTTAGATAGACTATGAATACATGAAATGCTTCGATTCCCCCTTCTCCCTCCTCTATACCTTCAAAAATCCAAAAAAATCCAATAAAATTGTCTCTAAACACATGTTTTACTACCCAAGTTGGATATGCATCTTAGAATTACTTTTGCGACTAAAAATCCTCCCTCAATCAAAAACTTAATCCCACATTGGTTGGTTGGCTTGGTCTATAGTAACATATATAAAACCCAATATGTCATGATCATTGTGCCAATAGAGGTGATGCTACAATAGATTGGCCTTCTTACTAACATAACATGGTTGATGGGTTATGGAATGAGTATTTTTCTTGCTCAACCTTGTATGGTTGATGGGTTATGAAACGAGTATTTTTACTTGCTCAACCTCCCTCCCCCAATGATTTAAAAAGTTTAAATAAACCATAATTTTGCCGCTTATATACATTGATTACTATCCAATTCGAGATATACCTCTTGAATACATCTTAGAATTACTTCTACAACTTTAAAAATGCTCACTCAATCAAAACATTAATTCCACATTGGTTGGCTAAATTTTTCCACGATAACATACTATATCGTAATCCTTATGTCAATAGAGATGATGCCACAATGGAAGTGGTCTTCTTACTAATACAATGGTTCATTGGTTACAGGATGATTATTTAGCTTGTTTGGCATTCCCCTCCTACTATGTGGCTTCAAAAATTAATAAAAGGTTGTAAAATTGTCTCTAAATACATGCCTTCCAATTTAATTATGTCTCTTCGATGCATCTAGTAAATTGATTCTACAACTCTAAAAATCATCACTCAATCAAAATTTAAATCCCACATTAGTTGGTTGACTTAGTATGTAATAACATGCAAACCCTAATATATCACGATCCTTATGCCAATAGAGATGATCTCAAAATAGAGGCGACCCTCTTACTAAGATAATGATTGATTGATTGTGGGATGAGAATGTTTACTTACTTGAACTTTCTCCCTATCATATGACTTTATTTTTTTATTAAAAAAAAAAAAACTATGAAATTACTTTTAAATACATATCACACTATCCAAATAGGATATGCCTCTTTAATGTATGTTAAACTTTCTACCAACCCTAAAAATCCTCACAAAATCATTATAAAGACACCGTGCTAACCTAATTAACATGAGACAACACAAATCCTTCAATCCCTCTCAAATCTCCATGTTAACATATTAACATTCTTAGTCCATATATCTCACATATATTTGTACGCTTTATTTGTTTTATGGGTTCTCTTCCACCCTAGATAATTATAAGTGAATATCAATGCTATTGAGTATAACTTAGTATCCATGATTATAATTATAACTTAGTATCCATGATAAAATCCAAGGAGTATCAACGAATATGAAACCTTTTTAATTGGATTGCTTTTTATGCACATTGTCTCTTCTCCAATATAATTTATAATTTTGAGTATTAATGAAGAATATAATTCTGAGAATTAACGAAGAACAATTATTAAAAGATGATGAAATAATTAATTGGATATGCTAAAAATTCAAAGGAAAAACTAAATATTGATCTCAAATTTTAAATAGATGTATACAGAATATCTGTACTAATGACTTAAATTTACTTCTAGGATTGACAATTTAATAATGGTTCATTATTACTTTCAAAACTATTTTCTGCTTATTAAAAACCTGGATTTTGGGGAAAATCAAATGGTACAATTGAGCTACCCGGATTTATCAAATGATATAATTGATCTGTCTACATTTCAGTTTTTTCGACAGAGCTCCAAATGTTTAATTTGATAGAAATACCTTTAAAAAATTAAGACGACGAGAAAGAATCATCATACGGGTTAACTATTTTAGTTTTAGTACAAACCTTATGGCACTAAATTAGATGCGCCAAACAATTACAAATTTAGAAACATCAAAATAAACTGTCGTATTATGGAATTAAGAAGAAAAATCATATAAAGCCTCTGTAAATTGCATATACAGTTTATTTTAATTAATTTAATTAAAATGAAATATAATTTAAGCCATCAATTTAATTAATTTTTCCTTGAAAACCATCAATTTAAAATGAAATATATGATTGGATTGTAATTGAATTAACCCTGAATTAATTCGACACAAGTGATAATTGTAAGACAAGGGGATTCATTGGACACTACAATCTCCAAAAAAAAATTGTCAATAGAGAGAAACTCAAATTGGCGAATTATATTCACCAATCATTTCCTCTACTAACAAACGCTTACGATTAAAACAGGTTCAATTTCAATCAATTCAAATCTTGAATGAAATATCTAAAAGATGAACATGGTCCAACAGTTAACATGAAACATGATCACATTATTATCCAATATATATATATATATATATATATATATCTTTTGGTAGTTCATAAGGATCGACGAATATCCAATGACACGAAGCTACCAACATCTAACACAACACAAGTGCCACCCATCGAACAACATGTAAATAACCCACCCCACATGTTGGAACCATAAAGTAAATGACAGTAATAGTGAAACATGAGGTAGGTTTGGGTCCTTAATGTCTTGAGAATGCTCCACATTCATAGCACTCTACTATATTCTGCTTGATCCACATACTAAAAAAATAACCACTACTTTAAAATGTTTTATGACCACCATAAAACACAATATGACATACAAATACCCCACGCCACACAATGATATACCCAATATTAACATAATACCCAGGACTTGACTTTGCCAAGTATTTGGTAACCCATCACAAGTATTACTTACCCAAATATGCAAGAGTATTGTACAAAATAGTGGATCAAACCTTATTTTTAATGCATTTCAAACTTCTTAAGATTAAATCAATGACTTTGCTGGAAAATTTTATTAATGTGTAACTTAAGGTGAACCACTACTGTTGAAGTTTACATCAAATCAAAAAGCCAAACTCTCATTAAAGAAAAACATGGATGTTTACTCCAAATTTATGTACATATATATACTTTTAAGTCAGACATGAAAACCCTTTTCCAGGTCCAACTATAAGCCTTTGCATAAGTGTATGTTGTACAGTTGTAGCTGATAACTTCAGCCAACTCTTATCGACAAAAAAACAAAGGAAAAATCTGAGCTATTTCATACCAAGAACTTCTTGCTCATGATGTTTCTTCTCTGCCTCGGCTGCATCAGCTGCTTCAACCTGCATTTTCTCTGCTTGAAGATCTGCTTCAGTCATTTCTTGCTCATTTTTCGCTCCCAATTTCTTCATCTGCAATCCACCATCTTATAAGAAAACTAATTACAGATGAAAACAGAGGAGCTAGATTAATAAAATCCAGACCTGTGCAAGGAAGAAAGCTTTTATATGTTGCAAAGTTTCATTGATGTTGGTGGCTGTAACTAACATGCCCTTCTTCAATTTACTTCCTACAGAAGCATTGTTTGGATTCCTGTTCTCCTCCTCCATTATTTTTGTTCTTTCGGCTGTGCAATCCCAAAATCCTTCTTTGCCCAAAGCCTTTTAGTCAGAAGACGAGGACATCTGAAAGCTTAGGATACGTGTTGGAAAGATTGTCTTCCAACGTAGCACCCTCAGCATGTGAAGTGACACTTCTCTATTCGTCTTTCAACGTGTAAGATATTTGTTAGGATATTTGTTTGGGATGAAACTTTTTCTATAAGTATGGAATAAGGGCTGCCTACTTTAGTGTAATAAATTGTCAAAATATTAAATATTATGTGGTCATAATTGTAGGTGTTTTTTTCTTTTCTTTTCTTTTTCTAAATGAAATAGTGGTATATTACTAGCAATTGCAATGAGTTGCAAAAGAGGGCTTGAGTTTTATGTTATTATATGGTTTGGATGTAAAATATATTCTATGATCTATGATAGATGTTTGGTGAAAAACATAAGTTACTTTTTTCTAATGAGTTCACATGTCTTTATGTAAGGTTCCACATTCGCATACATGTTAAAAAACATTTGCAACTATATCTAACAAAATTCCTCTATATTTTGACACGGGTTCATAGTACTTTGGCAAATTTAAGCTAAATGGGTTGGAGCCTCATATGGTGAAACAAGAGGAAAAATGTAAAGAAACCACTCTCTATAGTGGTGCAAGCAATTGCAAAAGATGATGAATATGTACAAGGGAGTAGAATCGGATGGATAAGAACACAAAGATGAAAGCTCATTTATAAGAAGCGTGGAGATGCTCTTCCGCTTTATAACATCTTGGGTATCATTGCCTTAATCTCATCTACCAACCAAACATAAAATTCCCTAGAGATATGTCATCTCATGGAATGAAGTGATTGAAGGATACTGACAAAATGGGATTGTTGTCTACGCTTTGGGAACATTTAAATGCCAAAATATGAACTTTTGTAAATAAACACCAAGTGTTCAACCAAATGGTACAATATGTTATCTTTTAAATGAATATTATAATTGTATCTTAAGAGACATTGTGATTGTTTCATCAAATAAAACAACTGTATATTCACCATGATCAACTCACCTATACCAACATATGTGTGGCCCATAACAAAATATGAGCTTTATAGCAACGTACAGACATCCATCAAGGCATAGTAGGCAATGTTTTTTTGTTGGAAGTTACTATATTGTCCTCTCCCCATCACACAAACTTAAAATAGAAAAATTCCAATAAACTAAACATTGTCATCCTCTCTGGTCGATCATTTAGAACTGCATGATTCCTTAATTGACTTCTAGAGAAAATGCTTTGGCTCTTAATTAACATTGCTTCTTCACACGATCTGACAAAAATTTCTCGGTGGATACATGATCTCCAAAGATTTGGTTCTGTTTTTTGTTAGATGGAATCATTGAACAAGGTCCGTGGCCCCGAATGTCTAGTGTACGCCATCTCCAGAGCCCTTTTGAAAGGGGCTAACGGATCAAACTACCACATATCCTTAAAATCTGGTTTTTTTGGGACAAGGCTCTTTCAAGACACATAGCTGCTTGCATCCCTTCCTTCCAAAGTTTCTCAAGTGGCTCACAAAAACAAAACTCGTATTGTTATGCAAGACAGCGCTGCGGTCATATGCCACATCCCTAGCAAAATTGGCCCAGTCTGTGAAGTCCCTAGATGCTATCAGTAGAGACATCGATAAGCTCTCTCAATACATAACCAATAAGGTTTTTTTTAATTTCCTTGTTAATCCAATCATACCAGACGAGAAGAAAAAGGGTATTCTCGAAGACATTACAAATGATGCCAAGTTTCAGCCTTATACATTAAATTTTCTCTACATTCTTATTGACAAGAAAAGGATTGACCTGATTGGTGAGATTTTCAAAGAGTTTGAGACTGTCTACAACAAACTGACCGACACAAAGTTGGCAGTTGTGTCTTCTGTAGTCAAGCTTGAGAATCAGATTTCTCTTGGTCCTTCACAAAATCAATGCAATGTTTTTGTTGATTTAAGTCATATCTTCTGCTAGAGTGTTTCCATAATGGCTTTCTTAAATCTGTTAGGCCATAATTCTTCTATTGTTGCCCTGCACTCTTCCTCCGACGAGAGAGTTTGGGATTCTTCTACATGAGCCACAACTATCATGCCTTGCTTTCTTCAAGTACTTTTGCAATGATGCGTACTTGAGCACCAAAGAATGGTTATTGCCAAGTCTAAAATGTCATTTAAAGGATGTGGAGTCAAAGATGAATATCTAAAATAGAAATATCAGGACTAAAAAATCAAAAAATCGCAACCCTGTCCACTTTTGACACTTTCCAAAATGCCTTCTTCAAAGAAACACCTCATGCCTTGCTTTTTTCAAGTACTTAATGACGCGTACAAGTAGCAATGAGGGAAAAAAAATGTTCCGCCAATTTGTTTCTTACTTTATAAATGAAGAAATGTGTCAAATTTTGGATTTCCACTCTTAAAGCATGTCAAAATATGGGTGAGCATTTTGTGGTGTGGTCCAAAAAGGAAAGTAGGGTTGTGTCATCCTATGCCCAACATTCTTGCTTCTAATTGCAGATCGTCGCCGCTTACTTCCACGTAGTTTTCGCAACACGTAATTTTCTTTTTTCCAATTTTATCTCTCTTTTTTAAGAGTTGAGAATGGGCACATCACCACTGTTAAAAAAATAATAAAGCTCGATCGCCACATTGGCATCTGTTGGGGTTGGGATATTTGATTTTTCAAGCGGCGATTATGTACTCTTTCCCCCTGCTGAGTTGGACTGGATACATAGACATTTTCCTTGTATGCTTGCACCTTCTATCATCCATAATTGGAAAGTTTTTCTTGGCAAAATGTCCCTTTACCAACTCCACTAAGTTAAAAGATTAAATTTGAGGAAGATTGAGAAAGGGCATTAACTAAAAGGAAGACATTTTGTGGTTTAAGATGTTGATTTTATCCTAAGGCATTTTTAAACAATCATTTATTCCCTAGATTAAGTTTTCATTTTAAACACATTTTCTCTACACTCTCATTCACAAGTCTAATTCATACTATAGTCTTTTCGAGCGGCGGCCTCATTGGCCACCGGATTCACATCTCCACTCATGCTTTGCCTTTGCTTCATCTCCTTTATCTTCTGGCATCCTCGATTGTCACCACCTTGTCCAAGTCGCACAAATTTATTTCCATGTCCATGGTTATTTGGGGATTCAAGTCGGTCAAGAGAATTTAAAAATTTATAGAAATAACATTTGATCGAGAGTGGGCGGCGCTTGGAAGAATTTGAAAAGAAAATGCCATTTTTTAAACCAAAAGTGTTTTTTTTTAAATTAAGTCCACGGCATTTCATTGCATAATCGTGAAAGCGCAGTAGAGGCCAAGGGCCCTTCTCCTATGTCAACGAGGGAGAGATGGGATACTATGTTGGAACTATTTATTTTGAGAAACAAAATAAAAATTTAAAAGGTCATGTTTGTAACACACACTCAATTATAAAGTATCCACGCAAACATTTATATCTCTCTTTTATTGAGAGATTTTACATTTGACACTTTTAGGCATGTTGTCGAGTCTCTCTTATGGGGGAGCTATTCTAGTGAAGCCCATGTTAGTTTTTCATTGTTCAAGTAGTTGTTTTGACAACTTGAGGGCACCAACATGGAGCTCTACAAATTTTTGACGCACTCGTCCTTCTTAAAGTTTGGGCATCGGGACAATCTGAGCAGCGAAGAATAAAGACGTATCTCTGCACTTTATTTATGACGATTTGGATCAGCGAAGAAAAAATATAAGTGGTGCTTACAAAATCCGGCGGCAATTTTTCCAGCGTAATACCTTCTTGAAAGTAAATGCCTCCGCTACCTAATACAAATGAGTTTGTAGGTCTGACCCATTCAAGAAAACAAGAAATAGGCAATCGTTGTGTAGAGAGAGGGAGGGTGTGGTGTTTGCCCCGCCCATCATCTTACTTCTTGGGTCTTGTGTCTTTTTGTCTTTTTACCTTGGATTTTATTGGATCAGACACTCATATTTATTTGGATCTTGTGTCCTTTCCTTATTACCTTGGTTATTATTCTTGATCTTGGCACACCTATTCAGGGCCACCTATAGCAATTGATCATGTTTCTTTGGGTCTTTTGTTAAAAGTCCTTACCTTATTACCCCAGGCTTTTCTTGGATCACTCTTAAAGCATGCACTCCTATTTCTTTGGATCTTGTGTCCTTGTCTTATTTGCCCATAATTGGTATTATTCTCATATCGTGACACACCTAATAAATGTAAAGCACAAATTTGATTGATTATGTTTGGTTTTTTTCCAAAAGTGTTTTTTTTTTTTCGTGTTTGTTCCAAATGTGGAACTATTTATTTTGAGAAACAAAATAAAAATTTAAAAGGTCATGTTTATGCAACACACTTTTTCTCTCTTGTTTATTGAGAGATTTTACATTTGACACTTTTAGGCATGTTGCTGATCTCTCTTATGGGGAGCAAGTGATTGTTTTTTTTTTTCGTGTTTGTGCACTTTTGACATCACTTCATTGATAGTCTCGTTGTATGGAGCTATTCCAAAGTGAAGCCCAATGCCAGTTGTTTTAGAGTTTTGTGATCGAGTAGTGGATTCGGACCACTCATATTTATTTGCACACCAAAATTCTTCAACATTATATGAATTTTTGAGCCGAACTTCTTGGGATGCCTTGCAAATTGTAGCAACCGATTTTTCTCCTCTACTTTGTTATTACTAGTTTTGGGTACCTCACGGTATTCCCTTTTTCCCATTTATTGATTCGTGGGTACCTCATCGATTTTTCTCCTCTACTTTGTTATTACTAGTTTTGGGACCCACCTTTTTTCCTCCCTAACCTTGTTGTCGAAACCCACCTTTTTTTCCTCCTAGGGGGGGTGTTAGTGTAGGTTATTATTTATCCTTTTATTTATTTATTAGGATAATTATTGCACTTATGTTAGCCCTACACTTGTTGAGTTAGCTTGTTTAGGTGTACTAATTGTGTGGAGTTATCTTACTAGTTGTGTTGAGTTTACTTTCTCAATTATGTGGAGTTAGCTTACTAGTCTTGTGGAGTTAACTTAAGTGCCAGTATCAAGTTAGTGGGATTTCTTCACCATTGATCTAGGTAGTAGTTGCACTTCCCTCCTCCTATATGTACATCCTCATTATTGAGCAATGTAAAGGAATGTAATTCAATGTAATAATGGATTATGATGGATTTTCATATATGATATTTTAACTCCTTGTTTAGAAATCATTTTGTAAGGTTATTCTAGCGAATTCCTTTCATCTTATTAAATGTGGTGTGCTATTATTGTTTGAGATCTTAGCGGCTTAGAATAATCTTCTTATCATTCCTTTCAATCCAAACCCAAATGATTTGAACTTTTTGACAAAACCAAAAAATGTACATAAGGGTTTCAATGTGCCCATAAAATGGGAAATGAGGATTCAAAACACCTAAATGAATGAGCCAAAGAACCGAGCGACAAACCCCGATAATAATACACCAGGAAAAATGTGCCAGTTTGGGCTCAAGAATAACCAACCGACCGAGATGGTAGAAAACCTACATTGCCAACAAAAACAAAAGAACGCATAGACCAACAAGAATTGAGCTTGTCCACCATGGGAAATTGGGGAAAACAATTCATATCATTTATTGGGTGAGTAATTTTGAAAAGGCATATCTTAAAACCATTTCCAATCCTTCCACCAAGGCCTAGAGGAAATAACCCCAATCTTGTTTGACATGTCATCAAAGTAGTTTCCACAATTGTTTGAAAATATTCTTGGTCACCATTGGCTAATGAATATCTTAACTTAGCTTTTGGTCAAGACAAGATTTCTCTAAGCTACTGATTATAAATGTCTTGCACAATGTAAATCCCTCGCCTAAAAAAATTGAGGGAGTGCACCCACAAGACCTTTGCTAAGGGCACATTATGGAATTCGATAACTCATGACCACCATGCTAAATGAGAATTGGAGGAAAGATCGTTTTGAAATCACCCCATTCCATAGAAGTTGTGGTTTTATTTTTTCCCAAGCCTTCCAAATTCTTTTGATAATGAAGGAGCCCACCAGTTTCACATGGGCTTTTATGATGAGGATATTTTGGAATATAAACCCTTCCACGACTTTTGGCCTAGCAAAGTGCCTTCTTAAATGCAATTGTGCATGAGAATTTTCAGTCCTCCAAACCTTTGATGGATTGAACAATCCATTTAGCATTAAGGGAAATTTCTTTCCATCTAATGTCTAATCGACCGAGGCCATCATACTCTTTTGACATGCAAAAAAATTCCAAACAACTCTATGAATTCCTTTTTCGAGCTCCAAGCTATCCTAGAGAAAATCCCTAAGAAATTTCTTAAGTTTTTAGGGCCTAATAGAAAGAATAGTAAGCACACATGGTAGCAAGAACTTTGGAGTAAATCTGGAACTTTCCCACCAATGAGAGACGTTTCGTGATCTAGTATGATAAATTTTTCTCAAATTTATCCACCACGAATGTCAAAGCCAAGATGGGGTTGTTTTGAACGCAAATGAAAGATTTAATCATGTTGAATCCACTTCCATTGAAAAGAATCTAACCATAAAGGTAGAGGTAGAACAGATTGTTGGTAACATTGAGTATTCTACCACTTGATGCTTAAGCCAAGGCGAGGAAATAAGCATCAAAGAAGTACATAACCTATTGAGCATTATTCTCATCTTCCAATAAGGTGAGAAAAGATTCATTACTGAAGTTCCCATTAACCAACTATGAGGGAGGTAATCTCATTAGTGAGATAGCTTTTACCAATCCGTTTTAGTGGCATTGGCGAGAGATAGGAAAAAAACCTCTGCAATTAAAACAAATAGAGTGGGTGCGAAGGAAAATTTTCCAAATATATCTAAAAAGTGCAAACATCTCGAGATGAATCCATTTATAGAAATATAAGTCAAGGCATCGGTGAAAAGGATGGACATATAATGGATAAAGGTAGAGCCAAAGTCAAGTGCTTTGAGCATGGCGAAATGAACTACCATTCAATCCTATGTAAACCCCATCATGGCCGAGAGGGATGTGCTAACTAGATTTTTAAAGTGTGTTTCATGTGCAGGTAAGTCTGGGAAAAAATTCATGAGCTTATTATGATTCACCTAGAAGGAGTTTCTCCCGAGGCCTAAAAGGCCTATTTTCATACTTATGGCACTTGCAAAGCACCTCCTGGGATGTACCAAGAATATATAATGCCTCCAAGTAGTGTATGAAAGAGCTATGTGATCATTTGAGGTATTTAGGAAATTTCTGGAAGAAAATCAAGGTTTAGGAACAAGTTATACAAAATTAGGGTCTTTATGAGCAAGGTATTGGGAAATGCATGTTCTAAAAAGCTAGTCACCTTGTTTGAAGAGTTTTAGGATCCTCTAAAGAGTTAGAAGCTCATACCCTAGGAATTGGAGAGATAAAATATCCTACTTCATGTTGGAATCATCAAGGAAATATTTTAGGAATTTTGAGAGGTGGAAAATCATCTGACAATGTGACACAAAGGCCCTTGTATAAGTTATAACTTGTTGAAAGGTTTTAGGAGCCTCATGAATATTTGAGAGCCTAACCAAAGCTCAAATGAAATTATATTTATTTCTCTTCATATATCCCATATGATGTGTTAGTTCATGGTGATCATAAACTCTTCCTATCACTCAATTTAGTGGCACACACCTTGAGGTAAAAAGTGAAAATATGGGTAAAAATGATGAATAACTCATTTTTCATGACTTATAAATATTCTCATTGATTCATTATCCTTTTCCATAAATTTTCATATATTATACAACCAAATTTTGTTAATTTTTGACCCTAAAAAAGAAAATAAAAAAAATTTCCTAAACACTAATGTGTTACACGTAAAATGTGTTACAAACAAAAATGTTGAATACTGTGAAAACAATGAAAAAAAAAGTTACCGGATCGTAAAAAAATGGATGTATTACCATCAAGAAAAAAAAGATTTTGATGATGTTGACAATGAAAGAAGATTCTTGATGACATCAAAAGCAATATTTTGATGACATGACGAACATAAAGATTATGATGATGACAAAGATGATCAAGTTTTTATGATGAAGAAAAGAAGAATGATGTTAATGATGTTGGAACAAGAAAAAATGTGTTACTCACAATGAAACAAAAAAAATTTGATGTCCAGGAAAAAAGGTATTGAAGTGTGAAAAAACACCAAAGGTCGAATTCAAAGGTCACAATGGTGAAGGAACACCAAAGGTCATGAAGCTGAAAAGTCAACAATCATGAAGGAAGGTGAAAGGTCATGTGGGGGAGATGAAAAGTTAGTCTTACTATAAATATGAATGACACCCTCATTTCAGGATGGTTAATACTTGTTTACTAGCTCTCACTTTCTTTCTAGAAGCAAGTGCCTTCATTTCTTATTTCTCATCTATACTTGTTCTATCTCCCATCTCAACTTGTACTCCAGAGCATTGTAAATTGTGCAACATGATGCAATAAGACTTTGTGTTTCTTGTTGATTGTTCCTCTTTCTTTGTAAATGGTTTCTTCTAATTGATGCAAGTGAAATGTTTTGATTTTAATGCAAAAAATTTTTTATGCTATTTTTGATTAAAATCCCTTTCTTATTTTTCTCTCTCTATCTCCCTCACTAAGAAATTTTCTTCTCTTGTATTAAATACAAGAAATTTCCATAGGTTTAGGGAAGTATTCTATGTGATCCCCGAGTCTTTGGCCACCCCAAAAATTAGTTTAGATTGTTTCATTTCCTTGTTTTCAATAAATGGAGCTTCCCCATTCAAGTAGAGGGACTCAGTCCCACACACTATTGGTGAGAACCCACTAATTTCCCACTCGAAAAATTATTTTTCACAATAGTTTTGGTGCCCACCATGGGGCAGATTTAGCATATCTACACCCAATTTTTATTCCACAAAATCCAAAAAAATTGTATATTCCAAAAATAAAAAAAAATTTGAATTTGAAAAGTCATTGAGCCTTATGTCTTTCACTCGATGGCTATCCTGGTAATCCCCAGTCCTTAGGCCTGAGATTCTATTCCATACCCAAGAGGATATTGCATCATGGACTTGAGGGATGCTATTTGGCACAATAGATTGAAATTCTTCCATTACCACTACTTTGCTACAAGAGTTCTAGATTCTGAAGAAGAACATGTAAAAGCCTTGGAAAGAGCGAGACAAGTTCAAAACCAAAAAGGGAGAGAGCCTAGAAGAATCTTGTTTGAATTGTACATTCAAGATGGTGAAAAAGGTATACAAGATCTTCAAGAGCTAGTGGTGTGTCTAATCCTAACTTTGAAGAATAATTGCAATCTGATTTCAGACTTCCTATCAATCAAATTGCAAGAAGAATAGTCAAAATACTCCCCACAATTTGATCATACTTTGTCTTTTGAGTCCCTTACTAATGGAGTTGCATGTCAAACCTTTAAACTACATTCCCCCCACAAGAGGAATTTTTGAAGAAGATCTTGAAAGAATCAAATTCATTCTTGAAGGATTTGAAGAAGAAGAAGAAGAAGCTCAAAGAAGAACCACCAATGGCTCAACAAGCACCACTACCTTGGGGGAAAAATACAGTCCTTTAGCTCTCTCACCCCACCTCTACATGATCTACCTAGAGGGTCAAGAAATAATTTTCCCAAGTTTCATGGTGATGGGAAGAAACATCCAGATGACCACATTGTGGCCTTCATCACTTCTTGTGGAGTGCTTGGGAGTTGGATATGAAGATGTATCAGTTCACCTTTTTGTAGAATCTTTGCAAGATGCAACAACAAACTAGTTCTACCACTTTCCTACTAGATCTATAACTAATTGGAATGACATGAAGACCAAGTTTGAAAAGAGATTCAAACCTTGCAAAAGATATTCTCATGCACTTTTGGTCCAGTGGTCTCAATTGAAGAAAGAACCCTTTGAACCAATGAGGGAGTTCATGGAAAAATTCAATAGGATGCTTTACAAGATTCCTGAAGTGGCCCGACCTATTAAAGACAACAAGCTAAGATTTTCACAAATGCCCAACTTCCTGAGGTGAGTTATATGCTAAGAAGAACTCAACCAATGGATTTGGATGAAGCAAAAAATTGCAATTGAAGTGGAAGATGATCTGATCATGTCGGGGAAAGATAAAAAAGGTCCATGGTAAGGAGAAAGGCCAAAGCTCAAACACAGGTACCACATATTCATTAGTTCAAAATTGGCTAATGATGTCTTGTCTCTCAAGAATAAATTGGCTCAAGTTTCTGTGAGTAGAGAGGCACCTAAGAAGAACTTTCCAAATAGACAAAGGATTGGCCCACCACCTCAAATACTTTCTCTAGAGGCCCCTGTAAATGTATCCTGTGATACATAAGGTGATGATGATGAAGATGATGAGATTGTTGAAAAGATGATGATGATGATGATGAATATGGGCTTGAAATTGAAGAAGTTGATGATGTTGAGATTGGGTATTTTGAATACTCATCTGGAGATGAAAGTGAAGGTGATGCACCAAGTTTCTCTTGTGCGTGTTCACTCATTCTCAATCAAAAAAATAAAAGTTCTTCTGTTACTACCCCCAAGAAGAAGAAGGATGCAGATTCTCCCATGGTGACTCCATATAATAAAATAATCAATAGAGGAGTTGCACTTCCACCTTCTATGGACTCTGCTAAAGAAAAACTCAGACCTTGTGGCAGCCAAGAAGACCACAACTGAAACAAGTAAGTCTCCTAAGTCTACATCTATTAAAAATCTTCTTCTAAGGTTTCTAATGCTACTTCCAAAATGTAAATGTATCTAGAAAAACTTATGAGGTACCTAATAAGCCCGTAGTAGCTTCCAATCTACCTCTGCTTGCCAAAATACCCCTACTTCCAAAGTAGTGTCTTCTTCCAAAATTCCACCACCTCAGATACATCTACTTCATCCTCTTTTGATATCATAGATCATGTCAAAAAGTCTAAGGTCCAAATCTCTGAGTTTGAATATTTGCAGACCCATCCAGAATAGTTTGATAAACTAGTCTAGGTTTATCAAAGGTAGTAACCCAAATCCCAATTCTGTCACACCCTCTTCCAAAGGGTTACTACCAATCCTCCTTCCCCATCATCTCAAAACATGCTAGCCCTAAGTGCATCCAAGATTGACAAGATTGAACCATTCTACCTTTCTCTTCTTATTGAGGCTACCAATTGAACAACTGTATCATAGACTCAGTGCTTCTAATAATGTGATGCCAATAAAAGTAGCTAATGCCCTTGGTTTGACTCTAACATGGGATAAAGGTTGGTGTTATTCTATGGAAACTAAAGAAGTCCCACTTGTGGGAAGAATAAAAGATGCCCAAGTTGCTTTAGCTGATTTCCCTGAGAAGAAAGTGTTATTGACTATCCTAGTAGTAGACATTTCCAATCATATGGGATGTTGTTGAGCAGAAGATTTTACTGTAGAGATTTGGGAGGAGAAATTCAGATGGACTAGTCTTCAAAAAATATTCCAGTCAAGGGACAAATGAAAAATTTGTTTCCAATGAGAAAAATGAAATATACAGTGCAAAAATCGGAAGATCCTAGGGCATATATTCTTTATCAAGATAATGAACATGGGAATTACTTCATGACTTCTAGAGGAAATGATGATGTGCCTCTTATATCAGAAGAAGATGAAGATAAACTATGGACTATGGAGTTTGATGGAAGCCATTCATTGCAGTTCAGGTTCCGTAGTTGTGTGGTTTTGATTTCCCCATCAGGTGAGTTGTTTCCTTTTTCTTTCAAGCTCCAATTTGAAAATACAAACAATACTACAGAATATGAAGCCCTTCTCTTAGGCATGGATATAGTTGAGTCCATGGGAATCAAACAATTGAGATGCCTAGGAGATGCAGAGGTAATTGTGAAACAAGTTTGGAATCAATACCAAGTGAAGAATTCATGGCTAAAAATTACAAAAATAGAGTATGGGATTGCATTGAATCCTTTGATGCTTTCTCTATACAAGTTGTTCCCCATGAACAAATGAAAAGGATGATTCTCTTGTTGTGTCAAGTTCTTTGATGATACCACACCCTCTTTTGATAAAGATAAATATTCCATAGAGATGGTTTTCAGACCTAGTGTGCCCGATAATGTAAATCATTGGCAAGTTTTCAATGATGACAATCAGCTCTTGGCCTTCTTAGAATAGAAGAGATAATTTCAACAGCCTCTTCTTTTCAAGGAAGTGAGAATCTTCATATAGGAGTCAATTCAAAGAAGAAAAAGGTGAAGTTGAAGAGGTTGATTCTTGATGGAGTGCTCATGTTTGAAAGGTAATAAGATTCCTAAGGGCCTAGTCTCACTTGAAGAATTGTTTGATAGGCATGATAGATATGTGAAAGATAAAGCTAAGGAATCTCCCAAGAGCACTGCTGATTTTGAGAAGGTAAATATTGGAACAAAAAAAAACCTTGGTTTGTGAATATAGGAAATGTTTCTCACTAGAGGAAAAGAGAATTTTGTTTCATTATTGAAAAATATTCAGATGTATTGGCATACTCTTATGATGAACTGAAATATTTCAAACCAAAAGAGATGCAACACACAATACCACTCAAGTCTAAAGAAAATCCATTCCGAAAAAAGAAAAGACAATATAATCCAAATATTTCTAGGAACAATCCAGAGGAAGTGTTGAAAATGTTGAATGTAAGGATCATTTTTCCAATCCATCACTCTACATGGGTGGAAAATATTGTCCTTGTCTGAAAAAAAATGGAGAAATAAGGATTTGTGTAGACTTTCTAGAATCTGAACCAAGCTTCTCTAAAGGAAAATTATCCACTTCCAATCATGGATCAGATTTTACAAGTAGTCACAGGTTCATAAATGCTTTCCATGCTTGGATGGATTCTCTAGCTACAATCAAATTGAAGTTTCTCAAGAAGATCAATATAAGACTTGCTTTTACAACTCCATGGGGAACCTTTTCCTACAGGCGGATGCCATTTGGTCTCATCAATGTTGGGGCCACATTTTCAAAGAGAAATGGACTTGGATTTCAAGGATTAAAGAAAAAAATGTATTTTCATTTATCTAGATGATCTCACAATCTTCTCTAAGAAGAGAAAGAACATTTGATACACCTTGAACAAGTTTTTCTAAGGTGTCGAGAACATGGCATATCATTGAATCCAAAAAAGTCAAAAATCAATCTTTGGAGTGACTAAAGGAAATATCTTAGGACATATTGTGAACAAAGAAGGAACAAATATTGATCCAGAAAGAGTAAAATCCATTCAAAATCTCTCCTTTCCCACAAGCAAGAAGGAGTTCATTCATTCTTTGGTAAGGTCAACTTCTTCACCACTTTGTTTGTTCCAATTTTTCTAAGTTGACCAAGCATATTACAAAAATGATGAAGCCCCAAGAGAGTTTCAAGTGGAGTAAGGAGGAAAAGAAGATTTTTGAGAATATCAAAAGGCCATAGCCAAAGCTCCAACCCTGGTATGTCCTGATTTCAATAAATATTTCATTGTGTATTGTTATGCATCTGAGCACACTATTTCAGCTATTTTAGTTCAGAAGAATGAGGAAGGGCTTGAGTCTCCTATTTCCTTCATGAGCTTCCCATTGAAGAATCATGAGCTCAAATACTCTCCATATAAAAAACATGCTTATGTGGTGGTCAAGGCAAGTCAAGAATTTCAGATTCTACATCCTACACTCTCACACCATTGTAATGGTTCTGGATCATCTATAAAGTCTATCTTGACTCAACAAGATCTTGGAGCAAAAAGAGGAAACTGGGTGTCAAATATTCAAGAGTATGACCTAGAGATAAGGCCATCTAATCTGATTAGAGGTAATGGGTTATGTAGGTTGATAGCTAAAGATGAGTCTCTCATGAAAAGTATGAAGAAAAAATGCCATTCATTTTATGGATGCATAAGTAAGGACCTTCCCCAGGTACTCTTTGTAAATACTACCAATGAGTGGTATAGTGATATTTCTTACTTCCTCACTTATGGTGATTGTTTGAAAGCATATGGATTACAAGAAAAGAAGGACCTCAAGCTCAAAGCTACAAGGTATGTGATTTGGAACCATGTATTGTATAAGAGAGCCCTTGATGGATGTTTCTTAAGGTGTGTTGATAAGGAGAAACAAGAGTAGTTGCTTAAAAGCATATCATGACCAAGCCTGTGGTGGACATTTCTCTGCCATGGTCACTTTACACACAAAGATACTTTGAGGGAGGTACTACTAGCCTACTCTCTTTCAAGATGCTCAAAAATGGGTATCTAAGTGTGAGCCTTGCCAACAATTTGTGGGAAGACCACAACTCACTTGCACTTCCTCTCAGACCGTGGTGATTGAAGAGCCTTTCCAACAATGGGGTCTAGACTTCATCGGTGCTCTTAATCCTCATTCTAGTGTAGGTCATATCTTCATGTGCTCACAAAAATAGATTACTTCACTAAGTGGGTGGAGGCCATACCAGTAAAGCAAGCCAATTTAGAAATGGTATGTAACTTCATCAAAGAAAATATTATTGTCCATTTTGGCATTCCATAGAAGATAGTTGTTGATAATGCCACTTATTTCTCTTCTATGGAATTAACTGAGTTCTTTTATGGATACAAAATATCCTTAGCCCATGCATCTAACTATTATCCTCAAGGGAATGGTCAAAAGAATCTAGTAATAAGAATCTTGTGACAATTGTGAGGAAGCTCATAGATCAAAATCAAGAAAATTGCACAAGAAGCTATATGATGCATTATGGGCTGATCGGATCACTCCAAAAAGAGCTATTGGTATGTCTCCATTCCAACTCCTATATGGGATAAATGTAGAAGTTCCAATAATTGTAGAGTTACCAACATTGCAATTGATCAAAGTAGTAGAAGATGGTGAGTTCCAAGACTCACTTGGATAAAAGGATTTTGTACTTGGAGAAGCTATGTGAAGATAGGGTGTTGGTGGTTGATAGGATAAAGGACCATCAATTGAAAGTAAAGAAAATTTTTTGATAAGAAGGAAAAAAAAGAGATTTTTCATTGGTGATCTTGTCCTACTATGGGATAAGAGGAGAGAACCAAAAGGAAGCCATGGAAAGTTTGATTCATTATGGCTTGGACCATTTCAGATATGAGACACATGTGGAGAGAATACTTTCCAACTATCTTATCTAGATGACACTCACTTGGAATTGCTCACAATGGGAAATATATGAAATTATACAAAATAGTGAAAGTGGGTTGTCCCCACATGTACCATAGGTGAATATAGGTTTGTGTGTTTTTTCCTTTGTGTTGTGTGTTTCCTTTTGTCATGTGTTTTTTTTGTCTTGTGTTGTGTTTAATAAATAAAGTTTTGTTGTATCCACCCTTATTTTGCAATGACTCCTATAGCCCAATGGATAAGGCACTTGGTCCTCTTAGTGTCTTGAGATTCTGGGATTCCTACTTGCCCCATATTCACTTTGTTCAATCCAAGACAAGTCCCCAAGCTAGAGCCAATTGTTTTCATGCTAAATGTCTAGCATAAAAATTTGAAATTTTGGCCATGACAATCAAGCCCACACTCAAAAAAATCCTTAAACCGGTAATGTGAACTTTCCTCCAACCAATCTCTAACTATGTAAACCCCATCATGGCTGAGAGGGATGTGCTAACTAGATTTTTAAAGTGTGTTTCATGTGTAGGTAAGTTGGTGAAAACAATTCATAGATTCATTATGATTCACCTAGAAGGAGTTGCTCTCCTGAGGCCTAAAAAGGCCTATTTTCATACTTTTTGCACTTACAAAGCACCTCTGGGATGTACCAAGAAGATATAATGCCTCCAAGTAGTGTATGATAGATCTATGTGATCATCAAGGTAGTTTAGGAAATTTTGGAAGAAAATCAAGGTTTAGGAACAAGTTATACAAAATCAAGGTCTTTATGAGCAAGGTATTGGGAAATGCATGTTCTAAAAAAAGCTAGTCACCTTGTTTGAAGAATTTTAGGATCTCTGTACAGAAAGATTTAGAATCTCATACATTAAGCATTGGAGAGATAAAATATCCTACTTCATGTTGGAATCATAAGAAAAGGATTGAATTAGATCCTTGATTATCCTAGATTGAGAGGATGAAGAAGAAGAGAAAGAAAGAACATGTTACATGAAGACGAGCTTCCATGGAGAGGAGTTGGATAGAAGGAAATAACAGGTACATCTCAATGATGAGAAGAGGGTAACATCTTCTACTATATTTCCTTTGTATAGTTATTATCTCATTGTAATGGCTTGCATAGTATGCAAAGCACATAGAGTTTCTTCTTGTAGATCCACATGTTGGTGAGATCTTGTATTATAGATCCATGAGATCATATTGTATTGTTGATCCATGTAGATCTAGATATTGTAGAGGAGGTTGTCTTCATGTTTGCACAGGTTATGCAGTGATGGAGAGACAAACTTACTTCTTGGTGCACAATTATAGTTGCACATATGGTAGACCCATGTGAGAGGTCTTGTTTGCAGATCCACCAGAGAAATTGGTAGTAGTTCAAAGATGGAGTAGTTCCCGGTTATGTGAGATCTCCTGAACTAGCTAGCTAGTGATGTTTGGAGGCACAGGTTGTAGTGCACTCATGGAGACCCGTTTAGAGATTTGGAGGAGAGGAGATACTCTTGGAGAGATGCATTGTACTCTTGTATTGAAGAGTTGGTTTGTAATCTTGTTATATTATATATATGAGATCTCTATCTTTGGTGGACATAGCCCACATTGGGTGAACCATGGTACATGATGTGTTATGTGTGTGTACTTTTTCTTGATTTGGATTATTCTAGTTTATACTTCCATTTTTGTAGATTTTGGGGAATTTTTTAGATCTTATGTGCATGATTGAGTTTGTTATTAAATCATAGCACTATTCCGATCCCGAATTCCCAACAATGGTGATCATAAAATCTTCTTATCACTCAGTTTAGTGGTGCACACCTTTTGAGTAAAAATTTAAAATATGGATAAAAATGATGAGTAACTCATTTTCATGACTTTTAAATATTCTCATTTGATTCATTGGCCATTTTCCATAAATTTTCATATATTATGCGACCAAATTTCGTTAATTTTTACCCCGAAATGAAGAAATAAACTTTGGTCCTACGACACCAATGTGTTACCTAAGCCGGTAAAAAAATTGATGTATTACCGGCTGGGAACAATATTTTGATGCCATTCGGGAACAGGAATATTTTGATGACATTCAGGAGAAATATTTTGATGATGTATGGGAACAGAAAGATTTTGATGATGGTCGGGATCAAGTTTTTGATCATGGTCGGGAACAAGAAGAATGTGTTGATGACTGGGAACAAGAAAAATGTGTTACCGACAGAAGGTAACAAAAAAATGATGACATCCAAGAATAAGAAGGTATTGACGTATGAAAACTAGAACACCAAAGGTCAAGAATTCGAAAGGTCACAGTGGCGAAGGAACACCAAAGGTTAGAAGTTGAAAATTCAACAATCATGAAGGAAGGTGAAAGGTCATGTGGGGAGATGAAAAGTTAGTCTTAACACTATAAATATGAATGGCACCCTCATTTTGAGGCAATGGTTAATACTTGTTTACTATCTCTCACTTTCTTTCTAGAAGCAAGTTCCTTCATTTCCTCTGTTCCTCATCTACTATTGTTTTATCTCCCTCTCAACTTGTACTCCAGGAGCATTGTAATTTATGCAACATGATGCAATAAGACTTTGTGTTTCTTGTTGATTGTTCCTCTTTCTTTGTAAATGGTTTCTTCTAATTGATGCAAGTGAAATGTTCTAGTTTTGATGCAAAAAATTTGCTATGTTATTTGTTGATCGAAATCCCTTTCTCAATTTTCTCTCCTATCTCTCTAACTAAATAATTTTCTTCTCTTGTATTAAATACAAGCAATTTCCATAGGTTTAGGGAAGTACTCCTGTGTGATCCCTAATCTTCGGCCACCCTGAAAAATTAGTTTGGACTGTTTTCATTTCCTTGTTTTCAATAAATGGAGTTGCCCCATTTAAGAAGAGGGACTTAATCTCGCACACTGTTGGTGAGATTCCACTAATTTTCCATCAAAAATTATTTTTCCAACATGGTGGGACCGCGAGTGCATTCAATACCTTCCCAAAAAACAATAACATCATATAGGTTGTATCATATTTTAATAAACCTCATTTTCTTTGTACAAAAAATTGCAAGAAATAGGGTGGAAAATGTGTAGAACCAAGACTTTAGGGCAGTGATTTTGTAAGAGATGTTAGGAAGGTAATCGGTCTCCAATTATAAATAAGCTCTAGGTCCCCCATCTTGGGAATAAATTTGATGTGGCCATGATTATTAAACTTGTCAAGTGAATTAGAGTGAAAAACGTTTAGATACACTTGGAAGAGGTCTCTTCTAAATATATCCCAAGGGGTTTTATTAAATTTGCACGACATACCATCTTGACCTAAGGCTTTGTCATTAGTGATTTGAGAAACAACTTCATAAATATCCTCAATGGATGGAATTTTATAACAAGACACCATTTGAGCTTGAGAAATTTTGTAAGGGAAAACAAAATGCATTGTTTAAACACCGCTTGTTTTTCAAGAGAAGGTTCTTATTCTTTGAAAACCTATTGATAATTACGAACAAAACTTGAACCAAAGGTTCATTTAAGGGGTGAATATTTGTAAATTGGTGAATATTTGGATTTTGAAATTTGTGAATATTTTACTACTTATGGTAAAACGTTTCGCCAAAATTTTACGGTCCTAAATAAATTTGACCCTAATTTCACCTTAGTGTTTCCACTAAGGGCCGACCAATGTTGGTATATTCTCCATTATATTATAATATACTATTATATATAGGATTAATTTTCCATAATGTAGTAATACAATATAATTTCAAAATTCATTAATTTTGAGATTTAGAGTCGAAGCCGAAGGTAAAAGAGAATAAGCCTATGAAAAAACCAAAAATATAAGCCAAAAATCCCATTATAACGTCATGTTACTAGATGATAACTCCGTATTTGAGTTACCATTCGATGGAGTACAAGTATACAACCATGAGGTGGTCTAATAGTATGTTCGCATAACCCTATTCGGTAGCTTAAGTCATGTTACCATGTTATCATGTAGCATGAGCTTTATTTTGTACAATGTAATGAATTTATGTTTTACATATTTGATTTTAAACTTTTATTTTTTTTCACCAAGTGTATACTTCGAAATCACCCATATGATGACCCCTTTTGCAAATGATAAAAGATATCAAGGAAAAAGAAAATGCAACATGGACATTTCAAAATATTTCAATCAGCCCATAGTAACACCAATGCCAACAAACAATTTTGACTCTTATTATGCTAATGTTACTTTATTTGTTGATTTCCTGAAAGATGTAGTAAGCAGCTCAATTTATTTCAAATGCAAAAACCCTACCAATGAATTTACACCAAATGAAATTCATAATCAGTAGAGTAATTCAATTCACATTGATAGTAGTGATAATCCCAATTGCCATCAAATTCAAACTTCATATAAATATTCTATAAATCAGACATCAGAAATGTAAGAGTGGGAAGTGGACTTTAGGAAGGACTTATAAATTTGAATAGTCATCCAAATATCCATTTATTAAACCTGTTGAACCAGAACACTAATTATACTCATACCGGTTGTAGATGTACTATATGTCGTTGAAACTAGGAAAAGACCAAAAATGTAATTGAAGTTGGACACAATAGAGAAGCATTGCGAAAAAGTATATGAGTCGAAAAAGCAAGAAGATGGAACTGTAATAAAAACATCTAGATGGAAAACAAAGGAAGATTGTTTACATATGAGATATGTATCGAATATGACAATCATCATAAACATCTTCAAGACCTTGTTGAGAAATGTGGAACAATAAATGCTAAATTTGCAAAAGTTGTTGATGTAAGTCTTTAGGAAAAACTTATACAATTCCAAACAATATTTCACATTTTAAAAAGGGAAGACTTATTTCAGATCTCATTGATTATAAGATATTATTTCAATGTAATGGGTTTCCAAACATTCCAACACACACTAGTCAGATACTAGTGCTTGGGAAATGGCAAAGTGTATGGTAGAAATTGAAATCATTGATTTGAGAGAGAAGGTCAAAAATGTAAATTTTATCTCATTATCAATTGATGAGGTCACAACAATAGACAATACATCATGGGTGTGCATGCATGTATACACTTTTAATTTCAATAACCATTTGAGGAAAATCATCTACTAACAATGAACAAAATGATGGAGAATTGTAATTCTAAGAACCTCTGCAAACTAGTTATTAAAAATTTGAAAGAAATAGCTGGTATGGATGATCATTCAATATCTACGAAGCTGATTTGTGTTGGAGTTGATGGGGCATATGTCATGCAAGGTCACAAAATTGGGCTTTGTATTCACCTTCAAATAATCGTTTCCCCATACATGATACTTATTCACTGCATGACTCATAGATTGAATCCTACTTACAAGATTGTAAGTAATTTTTAAAAAATCTAAAGTGGAAGATCTTATATATGATTTGCATTCATACATGTCAAGTAGTCCTAAAATATTTTGGAGTTTTAGAAATTTTCTGTTGGAATTACAAATGGTAAAAAAATTCTGAAAGATGTTGACACAAGATGGATATCATTATATGATCCAACTTGTAGAATTTTTGAGGAATATAGGTCATTAGCATGGTATATGTTCAAGAATCATAGAGAAGTTGACAAGATAAAATATATGTTATATCGCTTGAATGATTTGGAGACATTACTAAAATTATTCAGTATTTTTCCAATGTTGAAGGAAATAAACAACTTGGTGAAACAAGCTTAGGAAAGATCTATATACATTGTTGATTTTATCAAATTAAGGAAACATGTATGTATGATTTTGGATAACTTATATTCCAGCCAAGACTAGTTTTAGAAGCCAATATTCAGTAGTTGGAAGGTTTTAATAGATACAAAAGATCCCAACAACTATTTGAAGTTCAATATCAATGGTCATCTTTGTATCTCAGTTGATGGGAAAATATACCAATGCACACTTTCCAAAGAGATCCTTATGTCCTAGGTTATGATATTGAGGAAGTACCAGTGACAAGCCTTCTATTTGATGTTGCAATGTTTGATACAAGGAAAAAATTGATGAAGATATCTAAAACATTATCTTCTGAGATTAGAAAATGATTTAAGAATAGTGATCTGCTTGAGGCCATGGGAGTTGTAAATCTCAATTTCTAGAATCCAATGACCGTGAAAAATAATTAGCTTAACTTTTTACATAATACATGTCTAGACTAATGGATCAGTTTTACAAATCTTTAGATGTTAATGGAGGATAATTGAATAGTATATTGAATAGAAAATTACTCATATCATAATCAACACATTTTTCCTTAACAATGAGTGATCAATATAAGACTCTTATTGAACCAACGAAAAGGGAGATATCACACTATTGTGGAGAAAGTTGTATCACAGTAGCATTCTAAGAGAAACTATAAGTGAATACTTCAAACTGTATGAACTCATACAGACAATGATTCTAGGGTTAGTTGAATATGAAAGGGTTTTCAGTGCATTAACATTTGTTAAATCAAAACTTCACAACATATTGGACAAAAATATAGAAACTTGTTTGAGACTATATGTTTCAAGATATGGAGTGGACACATTTCCATATGAAAGAGCATTAACTACTTGGACATCCCTTGTAGAGCGGAGAGTTGTTAATCAAATAACAACCAATGGAGACTCGATTATGGTGAAATTGACTTGGACTCTGCAAAACAATTGCAAAAAATAAAATAAGTGGACTATTTAGGACATGGTTGTTTCATTACTTAGACATTTGAACATTTTCATTTTCTGAAATATATATATATATATATATATATATATATGTATGTATGTATGTATGTATGTATAGTGACTCGTCATTTTGATTTAGTTATTTTTCCTTTACATATATTTTGTATATAATGTTTGGAAATTTTAAATCGCTTTTATGTTTTTATAATGTTTGGAAATAACAAATAGTAACTAGTTATGCAAATTGCAAACTAGATGATGTAATTAAATTTAATTACATTACTAGGAAAGTATGTTCAATCTTTGATTTCTCAATATCGAATCCACACGTGTTCGCAAATATATTATAATCCATATATCACATCAATATTATGGGGATTAATAAAAACATAGGAGTCTAGAGATAATGTTTTCTGTATTTAATTCAACAGATTTGAAAATACACTATAATTATAATCAAAATCTATCTATACATGAAGAATCAACTATCAATATTCAAGAGAAAATATACATTGTACATCCATGTTTTCAATATTGAGTTCATACATGTTTGAAACTAAATTGTACAATGTAAATCCATGTATTACTATTCATCAACTGTACAAGCTTGAAAGAAAGATAATGTTTTCATTAGACAACAAACATGAGAGAAATACAATGATTGACATCAAGATAATGTTTTCATTTGACAAATACAATGATTTACATCAATAGTTTTACTTCATTTGGATCCTTGTCCTTGAACAGCTTCTATAACATCAACATTTGAACTATCTTTTATAACACCAAAATTGACTAATTCTTTTACAATTGCATTAATATTTTCAAGATTTTTTCTATCCTCACTAGTTGCATCTCCTACTAAAAGGAGATTAGGATCCTCATACATTTTTTTCTTCAGTAGAATATCATGATCCATTCCATGCTCCTTTATAATCTTTTTAATGTATTGTTCTACTTATTTAACAAAACAAGTTTATCTTTGAAGGTGATTACACCAACGAAAAATTTCTCTCACTTTTTTTAGGTGCTCATCCAATACCTGCACTTCAATCTTCAATGTCTAGTATTTTGACTACACATAAAAAAACATAATTAGAAAGTAGATAAACTATATAGTATAACAACATAAAATATAATATTCAAAATATTAAGTACTTACCAAGGCCAAGTCTTTCTCAGCATTTGCAATCATGACAATTTTTTTGTACATTTGGAGAGGATATCATCCAAAGCAAAACATGGATATCATCTCAACCGATTCATCACGTGCATCACCAACCTTCCCAGCTATATAGAGTAGGTAGTAGGCCGCCAGGGGCCCTCTACTCTCTATAGACCCCGTATATAGATATAGAAGTCGAAGCCTTTCTCTATATGGGGAGAGGATCCCGTAGATTAGAATATATTAGATGTGCCTCCCATCCCCTCCCTTCATGTGACTTTATTCCCTCTTTCTAGGAGTGCAACCCATATATAGATTAATCTGGCCGGTCTTTTCCGTTATATGCCTATGTTGGTTAATCGATACTCGCATGCGCATAATTGGCAGCCTTTGTTGGAAGAACGATAGATGAATTGGAATTAACGATGGGATCTCTTAATCAGTAGGCCCAAACCCTCGATCCAATTGAGATAATGGCCCATATGGATCAATTAATAGGACGGGGTGTTGGTTTTAATTAACAATTTCCTCCATTCCACTTATTGTAATAAGATTGTGCCTCAACGTTCAAATTCGCCAATATGTTAAGCATTATAGTTAAAACATTATCATTATTGTAAATATTTTTGGTGACAAAATTACTAGATTTTGCTTGAGCAAGTAAAGCATCAATCGTCACCAATTCATTTTTAATCAATGAAAAAAATCCTTGTTTGAAAAATTATGATATATTTCATTAATTTCTTTGATCAGAGCTTTCACTCTAATCTCCCATATCCTCAGTTCCTTAATATCAGAATAACACTTTCCATCACAAGGGCTATAACATTATTAGCCACAAGAATGTCAACTGAAAATTTTGTTTTCCCATCATCATCCAAAATTTTCTCCACAATTGGGGAAGGAAGATCTGAAGTGGATTAATGTTGTGGCACTGACATCTCCTTCTATGCGATTGAATAAGATCTTCGCTATGTATTCCTTCTATTGTCATGTCATAAATACTGTCAAAACCAAGATAATCCTCATCCACATCTATATTATTTAAAATAGAAGTGCCTCTGGCACTCTGCACGTCGCCCAGTAAAAATTTGGGGAACTCTGACGCTATATAATTTGCGTCAACCTACTTGCTCCAGGAACACTATCCTCTTTCCCCTACCATGAGGTAGAAGGGGAGGTGGGCATGTTGTACTTTATTAGGAAAACTATATTTAATTATTAGTGTGAACATATAAAAGTGAAAGAATAAATATATATTATGTGAGTTGTTTATGTAGTTTAAACAACTTACGTAGAATAGGAATTTATGAGATAAAATAGGGGAGGTTGTTGGAATGGTTACGAGAATCAAAACTATAACTCATTGTTTATAGGAATACATATTCCTATATAATTGTAACTCAAGTTTATTATTCACATTAATAGAGAGTTGATTATTATTCATTGTTTAATCTCTGCAACTTAGATCAATCCTCACAGCTGGTACCATAGCAGTATTATTCCACTGTCTGTGATGGGCAAGTGAATTTTTGCAGGGAAAAATTATTATTCATTTACCCATGTGATGATATTTTTCCTGTGATGAAGAGAATACTTTATGAATCTTGTATTTATCTACTTAGTTTTATGAGCTCCATTTTTACGATATTTGATATGTTCATGTGATTGCGGCCATGTATTAATTTATCACAGATCCATGTCATCTAATTTATATGTTAATCATTCTATTAGATCTAACATGAAAAGCTTCCAGACTTGACGTTATTCGTTTGGACTCCCCTCACCAGTGATATTCCCGTCTGTAGATCTATCAAAAGCTCTTAATCCTCCACATATACCTCTGCGTGATGATTATAGTTGAATGCATCCAATTATCATGTTGATTCAAGCCTGGATCCAAATTGTAATTTTCCAGCAGATCAGAACCTATCTCCGGCAATAGCTAGCTCTTGATCTCGACGTTATAAACTCATCCACGAGATCATATCAGTTTTGTTTTATACTTCTTCAATTCGTATGCTCTACGGGCTCACCATTTGTCACCTAATCAACATCAAATTGCTCAAAGTGTAGCATAGTATTATTTGGATCAAGTTACAAGGTTGCTCTATTTTCCATTATTTGTAAAAGCTGGAAATTCGTAAGGTTGTCCATTCATACATCAAAATAAATGAGTTCAACAAAATTGGAGTGTCCATCCAACACATGGATTCAACATTTAGAAGCTTGCATTTGTTGACTCGATTGTATTGTGCTATTTGGAGAAGACAAGCTAGAGGTGATATATAGAATAATGAATCTCCTCAAAACTTGACGGTTATGCTTTCCCGAAGCTTTCAAAGTCTTATCTTAGCACATGATCTCATTAATTATAATATATAGTTGTTTAAATCATTATTAAAAAAGTAATTATACTTTTTATTTGAAGTTTAATACTAGCAATTGCATGTTTACAATGCAATGTGAACGCCGAACAATATATGTTATTTGATTTAGATGGATCGTTATTACTTTTGTAGTTGATGTTGTTAAGGGGTGTAATTAATTTTGTAAGTGTATGAATATAGATGAAGCATTACATTTAAAAGTTCTATATCTACATTTCAAATTTGTTACAAATTAGTACATATACATTTGCAAATATTATATCATGAGTGGTAGCATTTTGCAAACTATTTTATTTGAACTAAACATGAATACATGAAGACTTTTGTACATTTGCAGATTTTATATCATGAGTGGTATTTTTTTGTGGCCAATTTTTTAGCACTAAACATGAATACATTTGATACCGCTTTGGATACAAAAAGTTTGAGTAAAGTAGTAGTGGAGGTGCTATCAAAGTAGAGGCTAGTATTTACGACAGGTTGTTTTGGTTGAGTGATATTAGTCTTGACTCCTCCTTTCTTCTTGCTCCAAGTGTTGATACGTGCGCCCATAACTCTAGAGGACATGTGGAGAGGTTTAAGTGTAGCATCTATTGGTGCATTCAAGTATGAGCTATTGTTATATATTACTTTTCCAAAATCTATTATAAGATCCTTTGATAGAGTAAAGTGATAGTAAAATCCAACCCAACAAAATTCATACTTAAAACACAGATAACCAGATAGAAAAGCATGTCATGCAAGAACATGATAAATCAATGTTAACAATACAAACCTACCAAAGTCAATGCATAAAGACTCAATATCATTAAAGAAAGAGTAAATATAGCTCACACATTTACAAGGAAATGTCACTCGAGTAAAAGACAAAAACAAACCTGAATCTCTAATTAGTAACAAAGTAGTTGTCACCGCAAGTTCTCAGAGCTTCTTAATAGGATCTCGATGTTTTTCCTTTTAATGAACAACTTCCAAATACTTTCCCTACAAAACAAAAGGCCACTAATGGCACCATAAAGAAGGGCACAAACAGAGTAAAAGTACGCAGCTGATGTACCAAGTGCAACTAATACATCCATGTTTGTTGACCCATTTCTCAATGCTCTGTAGGCCACAACATAGAATTGTTTGCCAATGACAAATTAAACACGAGTTACCAACACCCACTTCAACCAATCTCCCATTACAAAGGACCACAACATAGCAAAAGAGCATACTATACATGAAAGGTATACGAGGAGGCGACTACCCCTATGAAAAGAACAAGAACCTATAAAATACCAAAGACATTCCCTTAAAGAACACACACACACACATATTAAAATAAAATAAAATTCATTTCTAGATCTAAGTATAAGCCTAAAGGGACAAAACAAGCCCTCACTTACCCTCGTATTAAATATAGAGAAAACAAAGTGACAAGTTTGGTGGCTGAGGGTGGTCCTACCTTCATATAAGAGTCAACAAAAATGCTTATACCAACCCTTATGGCTTATAAAAGGCACTAATTTCAAAATATGAATCTACAATGTACAGATCCATTTTTCTTCGTAACAAAATCATTTTACTCACCATGTAGGATGTCCCATAGACTTTTGTTTACCATGTAATCATAAAACAACAGTTTCCATGTGGAGAAAGTGAATATGCATGTAGTCTCACAAGATTCTGATGCTTGATGCTTCCAACTGTTTCCTCAATTTCAAATTCACGCAAGCTTTGTGGGTAGTGACTGTAAAGTCTCTTTATAGCAATTGGCTTACAATTCTTTACAACACATTTATAAACAATGCTTGTAGCACCATAGCCAATTATAAATTTCTCTTTTAGATTTTCTGTGATTCTCATAATGTCATCGTACATGTGAAGAGCCATGTCCATGTGCAGTATGACCAACCATGGAGAACCTAAATGTAACAAAGATATTAATTCATAAAAATGGCTTTGGGGTGGTTTTGGGGTAACAGTTCCTAAAATGACACCTTGGTTTGTTTTAAAGATCACTTTGGGCTATGAAATTGGTCATATTCAGCCTTAACATATAGGTCATACTCATAAATAAGAAATCACAAACATCTATTAAGAAGTTAGTACATATTGTTCTTCTTTTATATACAAAATACAAAATTATAGACCTAATATTATTTGGTTCCTACCAAATCCTCTTTAAAATTTTGAAGAGGCTAGTATTTATGATGGGTTTATTTTGTTGAGTGATATTAGTCTCAAATGTTTTGGTTAATGATGAATTGACTTGGGAAGTCTATATGGAGTAGCCATGTGGATATGCAAAAGAGAGCAGAAAGCATCTAATGTGCTGCCATTTGGTAGAAATCACTAAAATGTTATCTACAAAATATATGGGTTGTCATCCAAAGTTACTTTCTCAGATGTCATGTAATTATCATGAATACGGAGACATAATTTGAATGATCGACTTATCTAATCATTATAATGTAAAAAGCCATTAGAATGTTATATGTAAAAAAGTATTAGAGCAGTTAGTAGAGAAAGTGGAGGTCCTTTCAATCTACTCGATATCTTCCTTACAACACCATTCACAGTTGATAGCTAAAAAGAGAAAGGAAACGGCCACAATGATAACCCTACACTAAGTTTCCTCATCCACTAAAACTTTCAAGCTTGGCGATCTAAAACAAAAATCAATGCCCATACATTTGAAGTTATATACAGGAATCAGAGTGATAGCCATAATATTATAAATTTCACGAAAAGGGATTTCAGAAAATGGAATACAATGCGCTTACATGTGTTATGCTTGAGTCTGAGCAGAGCTGCAGCAATTCTTTCTCACTTCTTAACTGGACAACTCACAGAGAAAGATCACTTACTTATCAACTGCATGGGTAATGAATGACTCATGAGCCCCGCCGAGTCCTTATTTATAGCTATTTTTCGGATCCCAAACCCGGATGTTAACAATAATTTAATGTTACAAAGGTCACACGTTTTACAAACAGTTCACGTGCCTTGTGTATGTTTCTGAATTTTGCATACATGTCTATCAGGGCACTCGCAAATGAGGAAATTGATAAGCGAGTTGAATGCGACGTGCCCCTAAGGAGTCAAGGCTTAGTGAAGGCCCAAAATGAAATCGACAGAGGAGGCATCTAAGTAGAAAACTGCCCTATGAACAGGGAATTTCCTAATTTTTAAAAAGAACAAAAACAGAAAGCATGGAAAGAAGTCTAAACAAAAAAATCTCAACAATCTATACAAAGTAAAGAGCCGATTTGATACATTGTTGAGATCTTCGCGATCTCAGACAACATCAAACTAATTTTTTCAAAATAGATTTGCAATAAATCAAAGGAAAAAAGGATAGCGAAATTACAGAACAATCGTTAAAAATATCCTGAAAAACATGAAAACGTCCAGACGGCCGTCAAACCGTCAAATTTAACACATTCGCAGAAACGTCCGCAAAGGTCTTTCCCATAGGGGAACGCCTTCGCGTAATTATACTTTGTATAAAGGCGGTTGACATCATTAGTTTAAAAGAATAGGTTTGAACTCTTGTTGAAGTATACAATAATTTATGGTAAAAGAGTCAAATGTTTATTATCATCTCGTAGTCAAGTATCATCAATGTGATTCAAGTCAAAAAGCTATAAAAATAATAATAATAATAATTACCCGCATTTCAACTGGACGAAGTTTCAAAGTAACCCAATGTCCAAAAAATAAAAGAGTTCACATCGAGGGGGAAGAGATCATAGACAATGAGGAAATATTTAAAATTCATATCCAAATATAGTGAGTTAGCAAATGAAAACCAGAGGCATGAGGCACCGAGGTTGGAGGTTGATTGACACCTCTCGTCACCACCAATGACGGGGCCACATTTTGGTATGGTGGCATCTCTTTTTCAGTTATGTGGTGTGTGCAGAATAAACTAGTGTGTGGTTTCCTTCCCCTGTTATGATTGAAACAAGGAGAATGTGCATTGTGAATGCTGAGAACATTATATAGGAGGGAATTTAAACCGAGTGATCCTCTTATTGTGAGATTCTTCGACTATCATACTTCTAACATCGATCGACCTGAAAGAGTGTTCACTGGAAGTGAAAGCGGGAACTATTGAGTTCACATATGTAGGTGAATTAGTTGAAGTGTGAACATGTAGTATGTGATTCACTATAGTGAAGAGGATTGGTCATGTGCAACAAGATCCAAGCTAGCAATATGTAGACCTAAAAGTATGCAGAGGCATACGATTTTGTTTCCAGTTCTTGAGATGTGCTTTCTTCCCATGTTCGCACTAAGGGGGAATGTTAGGAAAACTATATTTAATTATTAGTGTGAACATATAAAAGTGAAAGAGAAAATATATATTATGCGAGTTGTTATGTATTTTAGAAAACTTATGTAGAATATGAATTTATGAGATAAAATAGGGAGGCTATCTAATGGTTACAAAATCAAAACTATAACTCATTTTTTATAGAATACATATTCCTATATAATTGTAACTCAATTTTATTATTCATATTAATAGAGATTTGATTATTATTCATTGTTTAATCTTTAAAATTTAGATCAATCATCACATGTATCCCTTAAGCGTTGAGTAGTGTGGGTGCCCACTTGAAAATGAGATTGAGGTTGCAAAAATTATATGAGCATCAATAATTTAACAATATCAATATGTTATATTTACAAATTCAAACAAGAGAACACTAAGCACTTAAAAAGAATGAAATCAATATAGATTTCTTATGTTGTGAATGTTGTTTTCCATAATCAATAGACTGTGGCACTGGATGGAAGGGGGTGGTGGCATTGCAAGCCCTGATTTTAAGGAAAACCAATTAAATTGAATGATAAAATCCTAAAAGAAAGACTAATATAAATAAAATTTAAATATGTGATTTATCCTACCTTAATTTGAAGGAGAAGAACTTGTACAAACTAAATCTTGTGTTGCTTAGGAATGTAAGTAGTGCCTATAGAAGTAGACACCATGTGTCCGGTTGATATGTCGGCAAGGTTGCACATCGGAAAATGACATATGTCATTGTCAAGACTAAGATTATTATTAATTTATAAAAAAATTATCAATATTAACAAGATTGTCAATTATGGATTAATTAAAACCTAGATTGGCCTTGGGCATTCTGTCTTGGGCCGTGGATGATTAAAAAGAGTCGTGCATACGTTTTCTCGCTACTTCTAAGATGTTGGGTAAATAGCCATAGAGTCATTAGTCATGATGAGATCAGCCACAACGTCTCACCATACCTCTCGTGCCCGCAAGGCTATGTGTGGGAATCACTACAACACGTCAAGCCATTGTTTCACTTACTTTGACATGTTGAAAATAGATTATATGTTTTTAAGAATTGATTTTAAAATGATTATTTTTATGAAAAGAATCAAGATAGAATGATTTTAAAACAAAATACTCACCAACCGTCATCCATAGACATTGCATATTTATCCATCTTCTCATGTAGATCAGTTTGAATAGTTGTTGATTTCGGTCGTGAAAACCCTCTATTGGAAAAATTTCCTTATATATGTTTCAGATTAGTGAAATCGTAACAAGAAAACAAGAAACTCCAAGTATGAGATGGTTTAAGGTACCTCTGAATGGGATAACGATGGATATGGGTGCAAATGAAAGATCTTCCTCATAGAAAACTAGATGATTGACACAAAAAGAGAACTCAACACAAAAATGGATTAGTAGATAGATGGGTGGGTTGCCTAACAATGTCAGTCCCGAGAAGTGAAAACTTCCTAGGATGGATGTCAACCCACATTTTGATAAAGATAAGTAAAATCAATTGATAAATTAGATGTAGCAAATAACTGAACTAAAACAGAAACTTGAAATGCAATAAATATGATAAGATGCAGATCTAATCTAAGTAAATAAATCAAACCTATGCAGTCAATGATAACTGAGACTATATGGCCCAATCGTGCGAACAAGTGAGACAATGACAAAAAATACAAATAAAGGCCTTGGAGGCGAGATATGGAGTTAGTAATGAGGTCGAGATGAAGAACAAAAAACCTACAAGATATATGACACTAGATTTGACAAAAAGGATGCAATAAAATTATAAAATTTGATGGTGATGTAATGAAAAATGATCTAGTCAATGATGACCACATTTGATTCGACAACGACTGGATCTGGAAGAATATATTTTAGGTGATAGAAAGGGAAGAATGAAAAGATTTGAAATTTGAGGGAGTGTGGAATCAAAAAGGGATGGTTGGAAAACTGAATGACAAAACAACCAACAAAATGAGAATTGGTTTGAAGGAAACAAGGAAGGGTTGACGATAATCGGGGATGTTCTAGGTTTGATGGAAAAGGATGAATAAGAATGATGATCTGTAAATGGGGATGAAGATATGAAAGGACGAGAGATAGGGCTTTTAGATGATTGGTGAACCTAAATAGATTTTATGAGGAATAGGATGATAAAATGGCAATAATAGCTCCAATCATGCAAGAGATTAAAAGGTCTCCAAATCTCCAAAAGTAAAGCACAATATCTGTAAGGTGATGATGGCATCTACAAGAGAGAACAACAAATTAAATCAAGATCACAAGAAAACCCAAGGTCTCCAAAATTGAGTCCTAAGAAAAGAAGGGGTGGGGGCGGCATTATAGGGTCGACGGTGACCCGGATGGGTTGCCGCCAATCACGGAGATCCTTCCATTTGGTGGTGGAAGGGTGACGATCTTGAGGAAATGACCCCTTATAAGGTGGGATTAGAGTTTTAAGAGGTGAGTATGAGTTGGGGTTGCTTTGAATGGATAAATGGGTAGGTGGAAGGTAGAAAATATTAAATAAAGGAAAAGGGAGGTGAATTTATTAAATGAGGGCCTAAGAAGGATAAAATTGAGGATTTATGGAGAATAAATGAATTAGATGAAGATTTAGAATTAATTAAAGATGATTAGGGATGATTAAGGATGTTTAATTAAGAGTGTGATCAAGAAGAAATTAAAGTGGGAAATAATGATGAAGGGAATAAATTGAATTTAGAAGGGAACGTGGAATTTGAATGGGAAGAGAGGTATGTATGTGAATAATGATGAAAAAGGGGAGCGGACGCAAGATGAGGGTTAGAGATACCAAAAAATTGGTGTCTACATTTTCCCCTTTTTGTCTTGGGCAAGCCATGAGACAAAAACGAGAAGAGATGAGAAGATGATTGATGAGGTGTTCCCCCTCAAACTAGGGGTCGATGACATGAAGGGAAATCGATCACGAGTTTGAAAGAGATAGATGAAGGGAGAAAGAGTGGAAAGGATGAGAAAAATAAAGATGATGACATAAGATGCCCCAAATGAGGATAAATAAAAACTAAAAATAAATAAAAATATGGCAATGATTTTGGAATCACTTCGGTAGGGAATAAAGTATGGATCTAATGGAGATGAAGAAAATGCCCTCCGGACCATGAGTTGGAGAAAACCACTATAATATGGAGGGAATCCAATGGGAATCCACTCAAATGGATATAGAAGTTGTGGGACCAACGAGTCAAAGGAAGACATCAAATATGTATAAACAAATGCAAGGATGGTCAAGACCAAGTTCTGACGAGGTGTAGGGGAAAACTATGTGATATCCTTCATATATGAGGAATCAAGAAAATATGCATCCATATAGGATAAAGATAAATAGATGAAAATAATGGTGCTCCAATAGGGAACACAAAGATGGCCACAAAGGTGAGATGTGAAAGACGACAAACCACGCAAGGAAAGCAACAATGTGTTATGGGTGACGCATGAGGAAAAGAGTGGAAGAAAAGATAATATAATGAAAGGGAGGATTGATCAAAATAAGAGAATAAGTAAAATTTGGGATGGATTACCTAAAGGATAAAAAAATGTCGGGTAGACGGCGACTAGATAGGGTTAGCAGAGACCATAGTCGGAAGCGGTGGTGACCTGGGGGGTCATAGGTGATCATGGTTGGTGGGCTATATAAGCCCATGGGTCAGCTGATTAAGCTCATTTGCACCATACAAAGTGATGATCGAGAGCTCTAAGAAAAAGAGAGAGTTGAGAATTTGAGTGAGATGGATATCTATAGAGCAATTAGGAAGCACCAGAGGACTCGGAGGATTGGTAAGTGCCTAAACCTTAGCTTACTTAAGCATTTTTATTATTTTATTTATTTATTTTACATTTTTTTTATTTTTGGGGTCGACGTCAAAGGTGGTCTCTAGTGATTAGATACGGTCTTCATCGACCGAGGCCTAAAAGTGTCAACTGAGGCTAGACGACATCGACCTTACTAGGTCGACGTCGACTAGTCTAAGACTAGTTGATTATTTATTTTGGATGTTATAGTGATGCAAACACGCGAGAGACTAATGATTTCTCATTTGATGTCTTTTGTAGGCTAGAGACACCTTATATCTCGAGACAAAGTGCCAAACCTTATATGATCGGATGAGAGGGGATGATCGGATGAGAGGGTTAGGTGGATTTCGACACTATCGAGGATTTTGTGAGATGTTGGCTTGATGATTTTTTGGTAGATATATGGGATGTGTGCACTAGCACATTTTGGTTCAGGACTAGTGATATAATGGTCACACTAGAGGATGTGTACGTATATTGAGGATACCGATACATGGGGATCTAATAGAGATTATTATTGTAGAGAATAGATTAGGTGTATTGACACAACTATTTGGAGACAATGCCCCACTTATTACATTTGATTTTTAGGGGTCTTCCATTATGAGACATGGTATGAGTTTGGGGTGGCGAAGAGCATGTTGATATGTCTAGTGATGATGGCCATTTCTAGCTATACATTACTAGATTCAAGGGGAGATAGATTCCCATGGGAAATATCCGAGTTCTCTCATATATATTAATAATCATAGGATAGTATTTACTTTTGGGCCTTCCTTGTTAGTGCATGTTTATCATGAGCTATGGATGTATGCGACCAAGAAGAGGTCAGGATTAGATGTCAAATTTTTATTACACTATTGGGCTTATGATCATCTTGTTGTGATTAAGCCACCATGACTTCTATGGGTGAAAGGAGACCACATTGAGCTAACCATGGTTTTCCCATATGGCTTGGAGTAGACATGGAGTTATCCGGGATGAGGTGGATTAGATGGGTATAGGGGAGGAGACTGGATATGGTGGAGGCAATACATTTTCCATGAGTTATGCAATAGTTTGGAGTCATGCAGATAGTTTCGAGGGATCCCATTAGATACATGATAGACAAGGCAGAGATGGACTTGGCTAGTCCTATGATGGTGGATCTACTAGAGGAAGCCAAAGCTCCATGGGATGAGGATGACAACATAGGATTTGGAATTGGATTTGTAGAGTGGATGACAATGACATGGGTAGCCCAGGTGGTAGAAGAGAGATCTGGGTTAGGATTAGATGAGAGGAGGAGGATCCAACAACAGAGGAGGATACATCACCTAAAGGAGATGAGGATGGAGATGGAGAGGTAGAAAGGAGATAGCCCGCCTATGCATGAAGTTAGATATTGTCCTTCAAGAGAGATACAGGTGCACCCAGAGAGTGAGACAACATGCTGAGAAGGTGATAAGCTTACACCAGAGAGGGACTCGCCATCTAGCTATAAGATATATATATATATATATATATATATATATGAGGCAGAGGGAGGCTTACAAGGCTAGGTTTGGAGACCGTAGTCCTATATTAGCAACATAATCGAGATTGGGGCACTAAGGGCGTCATAAGGATTCGATCGGATGGATCTACCGGGTATTGTTCCCTTAGAAAAGTACATGGCATTAATAAGCGAGAGGCACATTATTATGAGCACATAATGACATCGAATCTACCGCATGGTATAGAGATATGTAATGTATCTAGAAGAGAAGGATCGGGAGGTGTAACATGGCTAACACCATCTAGGAGCATGGCCAAAGGTGGCACAACCGAGATGAGATCCGTGATCAAATGGATGAGCTAATGGCTAGAGAGAAGTGTAGAACTGCCTGGGGGCAAGATTTAAGATTATCGGATGTACAGCCTTCACATATTTTCATGATATATCAGCTGAGATAGGACCCTTAGTGGCCTATCATGGATGTAAAATATTTTCATGATATATATATATATATATGATTTTGTCATGATTTATGTGTGTATCATGTGTGATTTATGGATTTGAAGATGTTTATTATAGATTTAGGTATTTAGATATATGATGATTATGGATGTGATTATGCTTATGTTAGATTTGGATGTTGTATGATGGTTATGGATTTTATTATGATATCATTTTATGGTTTATATATATGGTAAATAGATGTGATGAAAATTGATAGAGAGTTGTTAGAAATTAGTATGCATAGATCACGGATGATGAAATGGTGTGATGGGTTTAGGAATATGTTAGATAGATGATATGGCATACACATTTGTGATATAAAAATATGGTAGATGTTACTTAGAAATTTATAATGGATTTAGAAATATACACATAGACATGGATGAGATGGTTAGACTAGGAAGAGTATGATATGGGTTCATATGGGTTTGATTTTTAAAGAAATAGATAGAAAATGAATAATAGGGGCACATTATATGTGAGAAGAAGATTTGAATTTGATCAAAATGGACCAAACATATGAATAAAACTCCATCGTAGCAAGGAGTGTATGAGGAAGCGATGCTTTTAACTAGATTAGAGGTAAACAAGAAAAGGAGCTAATCAAGGAAATGCACTTGTAGCCAATAGCAGGTGTTAACACATAACCAACGTTAGTTGGTTTTTCCAAGAATCATGAGGAAAATATGTAAAGTGAGCTTATGAACCATAATTTCGACATGACAAAGGGGTTTAGATGTAACTCATACATGGGAAAAGAGGTTCTCCTTAGGTGGTTGTCCCTAGGTATATGTCCCATCTCTGAACAACATGGTGAAAATCATCAATGCGGTAATTTTGCTAATGGATGAGAAAGTTGATCAATATAGAATAAAGCAGATGCATGCTTTTGGATTTTATGCTTTTAATTTTGACTATATAGAAGGCTGATCAATGTGATAATCCTTCACCAAGTGATATGATAACCATAATTTTAGGGAGTGGTCTACCTTTTTCTTTTTCTTTTACATTTGTACATTTTTAAATGGCAAGATATACGATAGTTGTCCTTCGAGGGAGTAGTCTATGATTTTGAAATTTTTCTTTATATGAACATTTTTCCTTCGAGGGAGTAGTCTATTTTGGATAGGATAGTATTTAATATGAGAATCCAATTTTTTTAATTTTTATGAGAGATATGGGGATAACTAAGTAGACCACTTAGGAGGGGATGATAAGATGTACAAGTGACACCTATGGACCCTTAGCGTGGTTCCAATAGGTAAATAAGAAGGAGATGGATTGTAGTATTTTTATTTACACACCAATTTTATGTGTGATGGCACCACATTTATAAGAATTGGATACTCACCCAAAGCACGCAGCACTACCGTGCACCTCCTTTGTTATTTCTACCAAACATTAGCATACATAATCATAATGATAATCGACTAGGTAACCAATCAATTATACTTAACCATTACTTTACTCATTTTGGAAACACGTGTAATGAGGAAACATAAAATATTAACCAATGACTAAGATTAATTACATAAACACATTTCCATACTTAGATACACTAATGATCATAATCCGACACAATTGTCCATTAACCTTTAGAAATAACTACATAATGAGAAATTTGATACATATAATTCAATACATAGTCATGCACACAAACATAATAGAGAAGCATAACACTAACATATACAACCATCAAGAATCTCTCATAATCAATCCTAAGCCAAGTATTTATAGGGGTGGGGCTTTCCCTTCACCGCCCATGCACTTCCAAATAATAGGCGTGCCCAAAAACATCCATGCGTACTTACATACATGCTTTATAAAACACTTTATAATAATATATTGTCTAATAATATTCTTCTTTAATCCTATTAATAGCTAAATCCATGCATCTACTTTCTTTAATAATAGTCATTTCTTGCTTACCAAGGTAGCCTCCTTTTATCATTTTTGTGGTGAACACCCCAAGTATATTTTTATCCTACTCCTAGAAAATGGATAAGTCCTTACTTATTCTTCTTGTATGCACACTCCTGCGCATAACCCTATTTCTATCCATGCATGCCCTCCTACGCATGTCATCCAAACTCCTCTTTCATGCATTCTTCCCTATGCATTATTCTTCATTCTTTTATATTACTTATTCTATTTTGGAAACCAACATAACCCCAAACTAGGTATGTTGTCCATCCTCGTGCAACACCAAAGACAAATCACGCAAAAATAATAGTGGAAAATATAAGAATAAAGAATATGGCTTGTGCCAAAAAAATCAAAGAATCAATCTACTTTAGAGGGAAGGAGTACTAGAAATTTTCTTGACCAATATTTTCTCAAGTTCCTTCCACCCTTCTAACTCCTTTATCACCTTAATTGGCTCGACATCAACGATGTTAGGGATGTTTACTGGAAGTTAATTCATCAATCCCCCCCTTCATATGTTTGATCGAGATTTCCAACAGCTTAGCTTGCGTCATCTTCCAACACATCCATTCCGTGTGAAATCTGAGGGAATATTTTTAGTCTATCCTAACAAGGTTTTCAAAAGGTTTATCACTTCCTTTTCTCTGCTCCACCTCCACCAACACCTTCTCTCGTACCATCTTATTATTATTGTTCTTTTCCTGGAACTCCTAAAATTTTCCTCATCTTTAACAACCAAGAGGCTTACAACATGATCAAAATCATGGTACTAGTTGAAAAAACACTACCTCTTCCGCAACCTTCTTATCCTCTACCACTAATGCATCATACTTCACAAGGTGTTCCTCAACTGTTCCCTATCATTCTTCACATTGTCAGGCTAATACTTCTTCCAAGTATTCTGACGTGAGAATCTTCTTTTCTTGCATGATCATGCATTCCAAGTCCTCCCAATAATGTGATTCCATCTCGTATAAATTTTGGACTTGCTCAACTAGATCCGGGCATGTGATTATTATTACATTTGCAATGCATTCTACCTTCTCCATGTACATACGCGGCGTTTGTCTCTTCTCTTCCCTTACTTCTTTCTTTAGTTGCACAATTATTTTATCTTTCTCCTCGATCTCTTTATTCTTCTTCCTTATCTCCTCATCCTTCTCCTCTATCTCCTTGTGCATATTCTTTATGCAACATTCCTTATAAAAATTCTTACCCCTACTTCCACCAACAATTTATTAAGTGCATTACATGCTTGTTCATCTATTAACACATGTGCGTCGACTACTAGATGGGATTCTCCTAGTGTGGACTTAATTCAAGAATCGATTAACTCTTGTGCTAACCTCAAACTCTTCCTCTTCCATGTGTGATTGAAATGCCCAAGAGAGCATGATGCAGGAGCATCATCATGGTGGTTTGAAGAACATTCAAAATTGAAATAAGCCTTCCAAGGCATGAGAATGTGTTAGGAATTTGAATATGTTTTCCCTCCAAGTTAGTAGAAGTTTTAAAATTTGAATAAAATTATGTAATAAACTCTTATATGATAGTAAAATTAGGTCATATTTGTCATGCATGTATATTTAGGAGTTTATCTATGTTGGAAATTTCTTATTCATTTTGTAATAGTTGTTTAAAAGGTCAAATAAGGAGTTGGTTCCTATTTCCAAGAATAGGTGATGGAATATCACCCCAAATCATGGGGATTTTTCTAAAAATGTAAGAAAAGAGATTTAAAAATTGGAAGCTATTTATAAGGAAAAGGTTCAATCATAAAGTAGAGGAGCAGAAAAAGAAGATTATCCGTGGAGGAAGGATATTTTTGATCAAGACAACAAGAATCATGGAGATCATGATGGATGATATAACTTTGATTTAAAGAGGAAAGGTGTATGTAAATTCTTTTGAGTATTTAATATGTGTATTCTCATATAAATGAATGTATTTTGATGATAATTATTGAACATAACAAATGAATGATGAATTTAGGCTTTGGTTGTATGATTCATGTTAGTTCTTGTGGATTGTGTATAGAGTCATGTGATTGTAAGTGAATGACCAATCACCATAAATTTTTATTTTTAAGCTCAAAAAGCTGAAATTTTAAAAATAGAGGGAAAAAATAATTATTCATATGGGTATTGAAGGGTTTTCTTTGATTGGTAGTAGTTTTTGAGATATTATGTGGTTTATCAGCGGTATGAGAATGCATGCAACTTGTTTGACAAAATGTCCACCTAAGAAAAATATCAGCATAACTCACACGTTTTAAAGATTTAGATCCTAAAATTTTATAGGCATGGTCATGGAGTATTTTTGAAATTGGGTTTGAATTATTTTTTCTGAAACCAAATATTTTGTGAGATATTTGTGGTTGAATGCTACAGGTCAGCAATGGGCAGAGTATGAAGAAGATAGAAGGATATTTTTGGCATGAGCATGGAAAAATGGTTCCCTCCATTGGAGATGGTGTTTTTAATAATTATAATCAGGTTTGATTGATATATTTACCTCTCCATTAGGAACAAGATCATTTTCATCCAAGAAGGATGAGAGATCGATGAGTGTGCATAGGATAAAACATGATTGGCAAATTGGATTGTTGCAACCTTTTGGACATTATTGCATTATCCATCAAGTGTATAGATGCATATAGATTAACATGAATGAATTATGAACAAGAAGAATGAATGGATTTTTTAGTATGAAACAGTCTTGCATGTGAAGATAGGAGGCTTGAACATTCATATAAGGCATTGATTCATGATTACAACTTGCCAATATGATAAATAATACTCTTTATGCCTAATGACTATCATGGAACTAACTTATGCAGCCTAATCTAGGCCTAGCATAAAACATGGAAGTATTGACATGATTGGTTGATGATCTTGTAGTGCATAAATGTGGGCTAAGATCTATGAAGGTGTAGTGAATGTCTTCTTTCCATATGAGTAGGGTGATTATATGACTCAAGCAAGGTATGACAAGGTTCTTGACCTCATGAGAGAGTTGTGGACTGAAATTTGACATGTAAGGGCAGATAAAACACTTGAATGTCATGGTTTTGAAGTCTTGGTATCATTTTTTGGAGTATCTAAGAGTGGTTCAAAAGTTTATATAGGTGGAGTGAGTTAGGTCACCTGATGAAGTTTGAAAGGCATAAGATGCAATCTTATAGGAGGTGAACTATCAAGCAAAGATGTTGTATAGAAGGATGAACAAGGTAAGTACATGGAAAATTGAGACTTGAAGTATTTTTTATTAAATATATGATTGTGAAACAATCTTAAATCGTGCATAAGGACAAAGACAAGTGTATGCATTATGCCAAGGAACCAAATATTACTTACTAGTGGCTTAAGGGTTATCATTAGACCATGGTATGCTCATCATGGTTGATCAACTGAGCTAAGAAGCTTCACCATTTTGGTATTAAATTAGTCTCTTATTTGATTAGTTAATAAGAATATAGATGTTTTTATGAGTGTCAATTTTGTTTTATTGTGCTAATGATTGGATGACAAGGTGATGCAAGGTTGCAGGTAGGTGAAGGAGGAGAGACACTATATATAGTCAAGAAAGAATAAGAGTAATTCAAAGAAGGTTTTCTTGAATAACACTAGAGCTTACACAGTGAAAGTTTTGATAAATAAGGAAGAGGTAGTTAGAATATTCAAGAATAATCTTGGATAAGAGAGAGAAAGAAGGCTACAATCCAAGGTGATAGAGACTTGGATAAGAGAGAGAGACCATGAAAGCTATACCATGGAGACAGGTAATTGTTTTGGTGCAAGCAATGAGAGAGATGAGAGTGGAAGAAGAAAAGAAGAGAAAAGAAAAGAAGAAAGCAAGAGAGATAGATGAAATAAGGAGACAAATTGAACTCCTTGAGAAAGAGATAGCAGTTGTAGGAGAAGTCTTAGTTGGTAGAGGATATGAAGAAGTTGAAAGCACACAGGATAAGATGATGGATACATAGGAAGAGCTAAGCTTCATGAGTGAAGCATGTGAAGACTCTTGCAGAGATGAGACAGAGCATGAGTGGTCTAGTGAAGATGAGGAAGAACCAAAAAGAGAAGTGAAGAAGAATGATGGAAAGTCCATTCAAAGGAAATTTTTGGATGCTAATACTATGTTTAAGTCTGATTTTGTAGGTATAAAGGGCAGCCTTGCTAAGGAAAAGATCATGACACCTATGGAGGATGAATCAAGCTAAAATTATAGGATAGAAGAACAACAAATAATGCATTTGAAAGCATTCAAGCATGAAGATATACAGCAAGTAAAAGGGAAGAAAGAGCAAAGGATGAGCATAGAGGATCTTGCAAGAGAACATGGATACATAATGCCCAAATGGCTCAAGAAGACAACACCTAAGAAAACCTATGAAGACCAAGAAGGAGCAAGAACATTCCAAGGTGATGTACATAGAGGTAGAGATATTTAGGAACAAATCATTGTTCCAAGAAGTTGCTGGAAGAAGGTTGATGTTATTTCAAGTGAGGTAAATGAAATGAGAGACAAAGGTAAACAAATTGAATTTGATCCATCAATTGATGATATTTCAAGCATGATTAGTGATAGTGATGAATGCATGACTGAATTTTGAAAATAAAATATGGGATGGACTAATATGGAAATAGGAGAACCTTCTCATGGAGGTCAAAGTGAAATGATGAAGGACAAATCAGAATTAGACTTCTTGGAATAAGTATAGCATTGTTTAAATGCAAGCCCAAAATTTGATGATTATCATGAAGATATTGATGATTTCTTGTTGCAGGAAGAGTTAAAGGTGATAGAAACATTGTATGAAGGTACAAGCCATCACATGGGTGAAGATTTGATGGAAACATGGAAGAATACCAAGGTAAACCACAAGATGATGGAGTGAATTTTGAAATTTTGCAATCAGATTGTGTTGATACTAACATTGATGATATAAACCTCATTCAAGAAATGATGAATTTTAAACAAGAAGGAAATGATTTTTTTAATGAAATTTTGGGGAAATTGCAAGCTGAAATGAATGCATTAGAACATGTTATTTATCATGGAGAGGTCAATGATTTTCATAATGAAAAGAAGAGTAATGGGAATGAGGAAAATGAGTCTCAAGAAGGGAGAATTATGAAAGGAGAAGAAAATTCAGCAGTTATAATAGAAGATTGAAATGAAAAGATCATTAGAAAGCTTGGGAATGAGATGTTCCAAGCACAAAATAGAGATGAAAGGACCAAATTGGAATTGGTCAATGAAAAAAAAAGATGAAGAAGAGCAGCAAGCAGAAAGTCAAGCAAGAAGCTTCATGGCTTCAAAATTTGGTATCTAAGGTTGTTTTTAGTGTTGTGTATGCAGGTATAATAGCTGATAAGGTGGATGAAGCTCATGATTACATGAGAGAGCTCTTGAAAATAAGAGAACAAGAAGATCTTGAAGACCTATATGAAGATGAAGTAGTAATATGGAGCCTAGTAAATGAGAAGTAGACAAGAAGAGACAAAGGAGCAAGAAGATGAGATATAGAGAATACACCAGAAGAAACAAAAACTAGCATGGCCAAGGATGACATGGGACCTAGGTACAGATCAAGGAATAAGAAAAAGATGAAGACTCATGAGCAGGAGCTCATGAAAACTTTCAAGTTGGATAGCTTGATGTAGGAGCATCATCCCGGTGGTTTGAAGAACAATCAAAATTGAAATAAGCCTTCCAAGGCATGAGCATGTGTTAGGATTTTGAATATGTTTTCCCTCCAAGTTAGTATAAGTTTGAACATTTGAATATCACTATGTAATAAAATCCTATATGAGAGTGAAATCAGGTCATAGTTGTCATGCATGTATATTTAGGAGTTCATCTACGTTGGAAACTTCTTAGTCATTTTGTAATAGTTGTTTAAAAGGTCAAATAAGGATTTGGTTCCTATTTCCAAGCATATGTGATGGAATATCACCCAAATCATGGGGATTTGTCTAAAAATGTAATAAAAGAGATAACAACTCAATCAATGTATAAGGAAAATGATCAAGTATCAAGTAGAGGAGAAGAAAAAGAAGATTATCCAGTGCAGGAAGGATATTTTTGACTGAAGAGAACAAGAATTGTGGAGATCATGATGGATGATATAGCTTTGACTTACAGAGGAAAGGTGTGTGTAAATTTTGTTGAGTATTCAATATGTTTATTCTCATCTAAATGAATGTATTTTTATGATAATTATTGAACATAACAAATGAATGATGAATTGAGGATTTGGTTGTATGATTCATGTTAGTTCTTGTGGATTGTGTAAAGAAATGGACTATAAGTGAATGACAAGTCCTAAACAATGTCACCATAAATTTTGGTTTTAAGCCCAAGGAGGATGAAATTTTAAATATAGAGGGAAAACATAATTCTTCAGTTGGGTATTGAAGGGTTTTCTTTGATTGGAAATATTTTTGAGATATTATGTGGTTTACCAAAGGGTATGAGAATGCATGCAACTTGTTTGACAAAATATCCACCTAAGAAAAATCAGCATAACTCACATGGTTTAAAGAGTTAGATCCTAAAATTTTATAGGCATGGTCATAGGGTATTTTTGAAATTGGGATTGAATTATTATTTTTGAAACCAAATATTTTGTGAGATTTTTGTGGCTGAATGCTACAGTGAGAAATGCACAGAGTATGAAGAAGATAGATAGGATATTTTTGGCATGAGCGTGGACAAATGGTTCCCTACATTTGAGATGGTGTTTGTAATAATTATAATCAAGTTTGATTGATTTATTTACCTTTCCATTAGAACAAGATCATTTTCATCCAAGAAGGATGAGAGATCAGTGAGTGTGCATAGGGATAAAACATGATTGCCAAATTTGATTGTTGCAACCTTTTGAACATTACTGCATTATCCATCGAGTGTATAGATGCACCTAGATTAACATGAATGAATGATGACCAAGAAGAATGAATGGATTTTTTATTATGAAAAGTCTTGCATGTGAAGATAGGAGGCTTGAACATTCATATAAGTCATTGATTCATGATTACAACTTTTCAAGATGATAACTAGTACTCTTTATACCTAGTGACTATCATGGAACGAGCTTATGGAGCCAAATATGGGCCTAGCATAAAACATGGTAGTATTGACATGATTGGTTGATGATCTTGTAGTGCATACATGTGGGCTAAGATCTATGAAGGTGTAGTGAATGTCTTCTTTCCATATGAGTAGGGTGATTATATAACTCAAGAAAGGTATGACAAGGTTTTTGACCTCATGAGAGAGTTGTGGATTGAAATCTGACATGTGGGGGCAGATAAAACACTTGAATGTCATGATTTTGAAGTATTGGTATCATTTTGGTGGAGTATCTAACAGTGATTCAAAAGGTTATATAGGTGGAGTGAGTTAGGCCACCTGATGAAGTTTGAAAGGCACAAGATACAATCTTATAGGAGGTGAACTATTTCCAAGAAAAGAGGTTGTATAGAAGGATGAACAAGGTAAGTACATGGAAAATTGAGACTTGAAGTATTTATCATTAAATATATGACTGTAAAACAGTATTAAATATTGCATAAGGACAAAGACAAGTGTATGCATTATGCCAAGGAACCAAAGCTTACTTGCTAGTGGCTTGAGGGTTATCATTAGACCATGGTATGCTCATCATGGTTGATCAACCTAAGCTAAGAAATTGCACTGAGAGAATATTTATTTTTTGTGATAAGGCTTCTTCCTTTTTAAAGAATGACCAATAGAAGAGATCTTATGTGGTCACTATGCTATGATATCTCATACACAAAATGCTTTTAGGATCATCACCATATTACATCATAGGGCCATGGGGTGTGTGCCTTGGATTTCAGTTCCTCCCATGGGTCCCTTTTGAAAAACCCAATGTAAGTGGGTCATCCTCTCCACCCAATTCTTCTCCATCAAAACTCTTTCCTTCTTTTCTATGCTCGATCTCATGTTTGAAAATGTTCTCTACAATGCACTATAAAATGCACTCTACTTCATGCTCAATATTGCACTCAAGTTCACACTCAATCTCCCGCCTCGCTCAACTTCATGCTCCTCAGTATGCTCCTTCCTATCCTCCAAAATCTAAGTAATATGCACCCCATGGCCTCTAGCTCTGGTTTTCTAGGACTGAATCTCCTCATAATGTGCATCATGCTCTTCTTTATCCGACTCTTCAATGTCATGAACTAAGGGGCCTTCTTTAATACTTCCTCTTCTTCATCCCTCGCATCCTCCTTTGTGTCTTAACTAGATACTATCTTTATTTTCTTTTTCACCAAAGACTTCTTCTTCAATAGATTCTTGGTTACCTTGTGGTTTTTGCACTTGGTTCTGACTCCTTATGCATTGGTTCCTTCTTCTTAGTTGTGCTCTTAATAGAGTGGTTTTTCTTTTCATCTTCTTCTTCCTTCGAAAGAGTATTCTTGCTCATTCTCTTCTAACCCATTGTTTTCTTTCTTGTAGGAGCTTCGGGATCATCGAGTCATCCTCTACATACTTTCCATCAAATTTTCTAGGCTTCAAATAAATGTAAACCTTTTCTGCCTCCAAATTTGAAACTTCCAGAGTAATGGACTTAGACATATTGACATAGTTTGATATCATTGTCTCTTCATATGTTCTCTTGTTAGGATAAACATATGTTTTGTGCAAGGTGTGATATACATAGTCCCCATTATCTACGTCAAACCTAAATTTGCATGCCTCTAAAAACCTGTTCATGGAATCCTAAAAATATCACGTTGTAAATGCAAACAGTTTCGCACCAAGGGATTTTTGATCTATCCTTCAAATAAAATCTTCTAATGCAGAAGTGTTGATAAACTACAAATTATTCCTTTCCTTTCAATTACACTCGAAAACTCATTTGGAATGCGCCATTCTACTCTAAATCCCCATGCATTCTTCTATATCATCTATCCTCCATGGCCTTATATGCATTATTGATGTCATCAAAGTGTAGTCAAGAAATATTTTTGCAGTGAATGGACTTTCCTTAGGGAACTTCCATATGATGTCATTAGGCCCATCGGGTACCCCTATCTTAGAGAATATTATCAACAACAGACATTTCCAAAGGTGATCTTGTCCCATGCGCACGTGTTTCCTTAATAATCACCTATGCTATGAATCCAACAAGGTTATACACAATGCCTTCGATATATTCTTCGTAACATGAAGGAATCACTTGTTCACCTGGCCCCACCTTTCATGTCCATTTAACTTCATGAGTAAATGCATGGCCATTTTGATAATAGGATCGTCAAGCTTAGAAATATCCATGGAAAACCCTCCTCATTGGTACTTCAACGCAGGTTGTCTTCTTGACTTCATCATCATATTCTAAGTCCACTTTAAGTTGTGTTCTTGTGCTTTCGTAGAGGCTAGTAAATTTCACAATAAATGGCGCGGTAAGACACGATCCTCCTTCCCGGGAAAAATAAAAAGTCATCATGGATGAAGACATAATCCATTGAAATAATCGCTCAAGTTTTCAAAAGTATGGGATCTCGTAGAGCTGAAAAACTCCCGCACTCTACAAAATCTGATACCCTTATCATCATAGATAAGCTTATCATCTTTCATCCTCTCATTTGTCTTTTGAATCATCTCAATATCTATTTCTCGCACATTTGCATCTGAGCAATGATTATAATCATTGACTACCATTTTTATCATGTGTGACACCCAATCTTTCCCATAAGTTTTCCATCCAGGTACTACATTTGTTAGTACCATTCTTCATGTACATCTTCAACCATGGGCTTTTCCTTGCCCTTTCCTTTTCCTTTTCCTTTGGGTGATACGGTTGCTTCTTTCCTAGGTGTCATTATGCACCAATATCCAAACATTTACAACTTTATCCTTTTTTTGCCTTTGGTGCTTGAAATAAAATTTTACGTAAAAATACTCTCTTTCCTTGATTTCTCACAAGCTCCAATGGAATTTATGCCCTAATTTTCCAATATTAGCTCCACAAGCTCTATAAACCCTAACTTCTACAAAATCAGAAAACCTAGCTAGAAAACAACTCCCACACCTTCCTTAAGCTTCCAACTTCACTCTAAATGAGCTCCACTATTAGGTCACGTGTTTTATGAATCTAGGTTGCTCAATTTTCTATGATTTACACTCAACTTCACTTGAAATCACACAAATTTACTCTTGAAAATGCCTAAGTTCTTCACAAGGTAAGGTAAAAATGAATTTACCCTCACGCTCCTTTTATAGATTTTTAAAATTTTACCACATTAAACTCTCATCACCTACCACCATACAACAACACCTTTAATTCTATTTTTTCTATTTTTTTGCTTTTTCCTTTTCTTTCTTTTGTGTGCTTTAGTCCTAACCTTCTATCGCACCTACTGCATCCAAGCTAAAGACCTCCTCACCCATGCTTCCTTATGTCGTTACACATATTTCCTCTCTTCTTTCCACTCACTAGTCCATCTCGATGTTACCTACCTCACATTACACTATGTGATCCTTATTCTCATGTGGTATTCAATTTGAGAAATTTTCTTACTATCACCATCCTTATCATTTCTATTGACACCTTTTCCAATTTTTCTACATGCACACCTTGCAACCGGAACAATATCCTTCTTCCATTATGCACACATTTCCTCCATTTCAAATCACCTTCAAGCACCAAAAGGTATCTTTTTCCACACACATGCACCTAGTTCACCCCACACTAAAAGTATGTGTGGTCCTTTGTGCATGAAATCAATAGATAGTAAGTTTCTTCCTATGTGTAAATGCGCTTATTATAATAAAACAATAAAGCAACAACTCAAGAAAATAATAACAATCAAAGAAAACACGGAATGATGAAATGGAATCCTAATCTAAATGTCAATAATGTCTTATTACAAACACCAAGAAGCTTATTTATAGTAGGGCTTCATCCTACTCCCATTATTATAACCAGAAGCATGGTATCATCCAAATACTTTATAATTGACATGCACTGATTTAAGTATCTTTTTACTAAAAAGGTCCCAACCAATGCACCTTTAACTTTCCTAGGTGGTGCACAAACTTGGATCCATAGAGAATGACCATCTTGCCAATTAAAATGTCTTATTCTCAATGTTCATATCATGTCGGCCTTCTATCATGACTTCTTGGTCTTCTCGGCTCCAATGTGTAATGTTGCATGCCCCTCATATAACTTCATGTTGGTCTTCATCGTTTCTGAATTCTTGGTCTTCTTGGCTCTAATGCATAATGTTGTGCCCCTCTATTCATCTAATAGATCTCTCATCATCTAATCGACTGCGAGTGCAACACGTAGGGACGGTAATATGAAATCCACTTGTAGTACTACTTGCTTGTTCCAAACACCAACTAAAAAGGTGTGGCCTTGTTCAATATTTTATATGTGGTCCTGTAAGCCCAAATTATTTCTAACACTTTATCATCCCAGTCCTTTCTTTCAACATCACAAATATTTGTAAGAGTTTGTCCCAAAAAAATTAAAATATTCAGCGGTACCATTAGCTTGAGGGTGATAAGGAGTGGTTTTATGGTGCACCACCATAAACTCTTCCAATAGAATTTTGATTGTCTCATTTAAGAAATGAGTTCCTCTATCACTGGTCAAGCTTAATGGACAACCATACCTACTTATAACGTTCTCCCATAGAACCTTTCATTGTGGGTACAATGTAATATTTTTAGGCACCACCTCTTCCCACCTTGTTAGATAATCAGTAAAAGTAATAATGTAGTGCACTCTATTCCTACGCACGGGTGGTGTAATAGGCTCTACAAATTCAATATCCCACTTCTCAAAAGGTTATGCACTCGCAATTGGTCTAAGTGGCATCTCATCTCTATTTCTAGGATTCCCAATGCATTGACAATGATCACATGCTTTTACATATTCCTTAACATATTTGTACAAGGTTTCCCACCAAAGTCCAGCCATAAGTATCTTGTGCGCAGTCGCATCACCTACATAATGTCCTCTTGTTATATCATCATGAGCCTCTTCCATAGTAGCTTCACGCTCATGCTCAAGTACACACCGGTGTAAGATCTCATCTCTTCCCATCTTGTATAAGTTAAATGAAAACTTATTTTTTCACCATGAAATTTTAGATATATGTTCTAGATTCAATATCGAGTTCTGACAAATTTTTCATATTTTTATTTAATTTTTTAGTGAAGATATTTTCATATTAAGGGCGTACATATGTTTATGCCAATATATTTTCATATTTATATCAAAATTGAATTTTTTTCATAGCTACGAAGAAGACTTCAACAAATAGTAAGTTTATTTTTTCAAATTTTTTTATATATTTTACTATTTTTCAAATTGTGTTGAAAGTGTACTATTGATTGTCATAAAATACCATACATTGGAAAAAAAAAAGTTAAAAATAGTAAAACAAATTTTTTAAAAATGAAAATTATATTTTTAGAAAGGTAATAAAAATTATATTTTGGTGTAAAATTTTGTAATTTAACTAATTAATTTACCCTAAATACGTGGCACCTATGTGGCACATTTTGGCCAATAATTATCCTCCAAATGGATTAAGGGCCAAAATGTGCCACATAGGCTCCACATAAGGGTGTTCACGCACGAAGGGGGTTCACATGAAACCCCTTCGCACGAACACCCCAAAACCCCAAACCCGCCACCCGAGTGCCACCAAGTACAAATTTATTTTTAAACTTTGTTTGGTAGTTTAAATTTAGTTTTAAAATAATTTTTAATAAGTATAGTTTTAAAGAAAAGTTTTCCAATATTATTGTTTTTATTTTATTTTTAGGTTCAATTTCAATGATTTTAATTTTAAAATATATTTTTTCATATTATTTTTTTTTTTTTAATCAAAAGTATATTATATTTTTAATTTATTTTTAAAAAAAAATTAAAAACATTATTATTTATATATAATAAAATTAACTTTAAAACATAGTTAATTTTATTAAAAAGACATTACAAAATTAAATAATTGTATATTAGATTTAAATTGTTTTAAAATTAGAAAAGTAGTTTTAAAGTTAGAAAAATGCATGTAATTAAAAATAACCTAATTTCTATTGAGATTTCTATATAATAAGAGTTACATGTGTATAGTTTTCTATTGAATTTACTCTTAGATCCAGATCTAGCTCAATTTGTGTGTGCAGTGAAAATTATCGAAGTGGAGGAATCATGGGAAATCAAAGAATAACAAACAAAAATATAGCGAGGAAAAAGAAAAAGAGGAGAATGTTAGAGATCAATGTTAAAAGATCAGAGAGAGGAGAGAAAAAAGAGAGAGAGAGATGGCTGCAAAAACTGTACATACATACTTGAAACCCTTGATATCGTAATTTTATTTTTCTATCTAGGGTAAATCTGAAGTTTTAGCTTCAACACGCCTTCTAGATAGAAAATAATATTATATTATAAATACAATAGAATGATTAGTATTGTGCAAATTATTTGTATTGTGCTTTTGTATTGTGTGTTTTTTAATACAATCTATGATTAGTATTGTGTATTTAACTCTGAGCTTGGTATCCCTTAGACAATTTTGGCTATAAACCTATCCTCCTACCAACAAATCTAGCTTGCACATAATTATATTATCCTCATATTATTATAACAATTCTTAACCTCATTTTTTACTAGATAAGGTACCAGATCCTTACTTTCAAACCCTTTAGGTAGATATCCCTCTTCTTTTTATCCCTACCCTCTCACCCTCTACACCTATTTTGTCTTTGTCCACATGTCCACAATGATGATTTTATCACTTGTATATCTTTTTATGGGTCAATAATTTCCTCATGGGTTGAATTTTATACAAAATTATATATAGGAACCCATATATAAGAAATTTAAATGCACTCATCTACTCACTTGGTACTTTCAAGAGCCCTATGATAAAATTATCATTTCAAAAGCACTCAAATATCTCCTAAATTACCTTCAAACAATCACAAATAATAGGAGAAGCCCCTACATAGGTCTAAAGAACTCTAACCTTGGTCCTAGAGTCAATTTTACTAAGAAAAAGTATTTTCAATCTAATTTAAGCACAAATCACACCAAACCATTATCTATATTATCAAGTGATAAAATTTCCAAATCTAGTTGCAACCACATAGATATCACATGTTAAGTGGTTAACTACATGTATTTTAATCCCTATTCATAGTAGTACTAACATAGGTAGTGTACATATTACACTTTACCCCAAACACAAACCTTTTTGCATGGACTCTTACCCATGGTTCAGTTTTGAAGCTATTTCGGGTCATACAAAGGGTTTTGATACCTAGGGTTTCACAGTTAAGCATATTTTTGTCTTACATAGGTACCAAATTTATAAAATGCCATAAATTCACATTTTAAACCACCAAATAGGTATGAAACCACCAAAAAAATTGTACACATCTAAAAGTTCCATACCTACTTATCCTACACTCTTAGAATTAGAAATGAAGCACTTTCACATCATTTCGAGTATTTTCACCCTTCTTCCACTACCATATTAGTTTCTTTACTTGTAGGATAGCTAAGTACATCTCCTTTTTATGTCTTATTTTATTTACACTTGTTTTGATCATTCTATCTTGGAAATTTCTAAATAGGTATATTCTAATCTATATATTGATGTTAAAGTAATTAATGTAAATATATATACTATTTTAACCCTTAATTCAAAATGAGATAAGAAACACAAACACATTTTGTTTCATTTTTGGGTTAAATCTTTTAGTGATACCAAGTTAGTTGATCTAATCCTTATCCTAGTTTGAACCCTAATTACCCTAGGCTTTTGTTTATGCCTTGGCACATGATCATTTTCCTAGTTCTTGGATTTTTCCTTTCATGGCTTATACTACCCATTAAAAATTTATTTCCTTTTAACTTAGTTAAAAGTGACCCTACATGTAAAGATGGAATATGTGTAGCATTGCAATAAATCATGATCCCTACTAATGTGGAACCACAATATGTGGAATCCCTTCTCCATACCTTGTACCTACACATCCCTTCTCCATACCTTATACATACACATTTCTTCTACATCAACAAGTAGTCACTCCTCCTCTCTCACTTACATGAGAAATAAATTGGACCTCATCTTGACTATACAAGTGTTACATGAATACTACCCTTTATTTTCGTACATTTTATTTTCATAATACTTTTTCTCACACTTGTCAATTATAATCCTTAGTTTAGATAGCCCAATTAGTATGTTATTTTATCTTCTCCTTACATCTTTAGTCTAGAAAGGTCATCTTGTCTAATAATTTGGCTACCCCTAACATCTATATAGGTTATACAAATCAATTTACCTCATTTTCTAGCTACCCATTATAATCTATAGTTTAGACAAGATGGTTAGTCTAATTATCTTCGCTACCCCTTAAAATCTGACATTATCTACTTATATTTCATATTTTATTTAGATGATCACACATGTTGAATATGCCTTTACATATTATTTACAATTTACATACTACTTACAACATCCTTTAGATATAATTTTAGGTCATTTATTTATTCCTAGATCTTTTGGCATGTTGTTTTACACATATATAAGATAATAGACTCCTTGTGACATGATTTGTAAATATTTTACTAAATTCACATTTTTTATCTTCTCTAGTACTATTTATCAACTTACAATATTTTATATTCATGCTTTACATACTCCTCATGAAATCATTAGGGTTTATTTCTACTAGATTTTTTTCTCACTTGATATTTTATAAATTCATCCACCTATTTTGTCTTCATCCACATGTCCTCATACTACCCTTTATTTTTGTACATTTTATTTTCATAAATATTTTTCTCACACTTTCTCAATTATAATCCTTAGTTTATTTTGCTTTACGTACTCCTCATGAAATATTTCTAGGGTTTATTTCTATATTTTTTCTCACTTGATATTTTGATATGTTATTTATCAATTGTATAATGTTATACATTATATTTCATATTATCTCTTTCCATGTTTGTGATGGAACTATCATAGGTTTACACAAGTATATACTTTTCTATCTCTAGTTAACTATAATTTCTATATACAAATCATCATAGGAATCTAGTAGTACCTTTACTCTTAGGATTGACTTTACTCTTACATCCTTAGGATTTTAGTAAGACCTCACAGTCATTTCTTAGACATATATGATTTGTGGTCCTACACCTTTGTGTAGTACCAAAATATTTGTCATACATGTACTTAGTAGTACCAAAATATTTTTCATATGTACTAGGTCACTACTATTATCCATCTTAGCACTTTAGGAATCACTTGCACACTTTATATAATAAATATACAAACTATCCCCTATCTCAAAGCTAATTCCAACTTTATGAGTGCATGTTTCATTTATTTCTTGAACATGAAAGTATTTGATTCATAAATATTTTCATCATTAAAAAATTAGAGTGTAGATTAGATTGCTCCTAAATTTTTAGATTAACCCATTTTGAGTGCTTACTTATGCTTAAAATTTTTAGCTTCATATCCTTGTAAGAATAGGAAAAATTCATGTTTTATAGCTTCATATCCTTGTAAGAACTATGCACCAAATGGTCAAAATCTATGAGACTAATCTAATATGATAATATGTATGGTGAGAAACTATCTACATCTATTAGATCTACATTCTAATAAAATATACATCTATTAGATGCTCTACATTCCAATAAAATAGCTAAAGGATATATGCATGTGACAATAAGAATATACTAAAGATAAAATTAATCAATGTTCCTAAACAAGATCTTATATATATTTTAAATCATTCATGAATGGTGTAATCATGTATGTTAATTTTTTTGCATTGTGTTTATGGACACAGATGATGATGTGTACAATATATGTTGATTTGATAACAAAAGTTATGAAATTACTTCCCAAGAAAAATGTCAAACACTTGGTGAAGATGGATTTCAAAAATTAAAAGAATTTTCCCAACAAGAACCACTATCAAGAAAGAAAACAACAAAAAGTGTTGAGAGAATATATGGTGAATTTGTAATTTGACTACAATTGCTAGAGCACATTTGTTGGTTACATTCTTGAATCATGTTGATATGAAGGAAACATTAGAATTTTTGGGTGTCAATTTTGATGGAAAAATTCACAACATATGGAACAAGAATTTTTGTGAATGTGTCTAAAGGAATAAGTTCAGTGGGTACAAAAACTAGGTCTATTGATAAGAGTATTTCTCATAGAGCAATATTAACTTCAGTTGTAAGTGAAGATATAAACAAAGAATCATCATGTTACTTTACTTATTGCTCAAGTCTTGGTGTTTCTAGAAAGACGATCAAGTAGGTATGTGAAGAGGAGGAAGACATTGGATAATTCTATTATGGAAGAAAATTGGGCACTAATGTGTAGAAATCCACATTCTGATAAAATTGAGGATAGTATTGTGAAGATAGTTTCTGATTTTTGGACTGAGAGGACTCGTCCTTCTCCAAATGTGAGGGATGTTTTAAAACACAGATAGCTCACAATAACTATGATGAACATATAAAACATTGGCTCGAAATAACTCAACATGAGATGTACATCAAGTTTAAAGAAGAACATCCACATGTTAAGATTGGACAACGAATGTTTGAGATTTTGAAGCCTTGGTATGTGTGAAGCTGATAAAGTCCTTGAAACATGTTGTTTCCACTATCACGTCGAGTTTGATTATCACTATCAGGTACACAAAAAATATTACATATATTGAGGTGTGCTTTCATTTATAGGCTTATTAGAAATTTGATTAAATTTTGTTTTATGAGATGTGATTTAATTTATGTAATTCAAAATCTATGTTTTTTCAGGTGTATAGAAAGTTATGAGAAGCATCAAATGGTCCAAAAATGCCCCCTACACATGTGAGTGAATTCATAGCTTCTATTCTTTGCACAATATCTTAATGATAATGTGGATAGTCCTATGGCTTGCATCAAAGGTGTTTGTGACAAGTGTGGGACTTGAAATTATTTCCAAAAACAAATGAAGACTTGGACATAATTCAAATGGTGACTTGTAAGAGGTGATTATTAAATAAAGAAAATTAATTAATTTTAAATTTGGATGTACATATTTTATTTTGATTTTTATGTTTATTGCAAATGAATATAACAAGTTTTCCATTATGTATTGATTTTGTAGGTTCAAATACATAAAATATTCAACATGACTTGGAAAGAATGCAACCAGGTTGGACTTGGTAGAAGAGGAAATCCCCATTACAACATTCATGCATAGTTTCCAAAGTTTGATTATTAGTCTATACATCAAACATTCTCACTATGAAAAGTGGCAAGATACGCAATTTAAGACCAATAGAGACACATTCCCTATTGGTTCCATATTGTCTCGTGGTTGATTTTGTTGAGAATTACTCATTTTCTCATCAAAAAGAGATTCAAACACAATATTATCATATTGATCAGGTTACCATCATGGTTCACGTATTTTATAGGCATGCACAATTGGATTTGGATGGGGTTGAAAGTACATATGTGAAGCTGAGTGATTAAGAAGGAGTATCACTTCTATATAAGTGATGACAAGGAACATGACACCCACTTTGTACAACATTGTTTTGATTTGTTTTCCAATATCTTAATTAGTGAGGAGTATAAATAGATCAACATTTTGTTTGGTCGATGGTTGCGCATCATAATTCAAATCCTCTCACCCTTTCTTTGCACTCATTCACTTATCAATGTTATCTCAAAATACCTCATTTATGGATTTTTTTAGAGTGGTCATGGGAAGGGAGAACACGATGGTGTGGTGCATGCATCAAACATGCTCTAAAGAAATAAATCTTTGATTATGAGGGAGATTGATTGATTGATGCCCACACCATTGTTGAATGGTGTAAGAAACATTTTGCAGTTTAGATTCAACCTCACATGAGAGTAACATGCCCCCACACAGAGTGTTTTGGAGATAATAGTACATGCATTTAAAACATATGTATCTTGATGTGAAATTGATTACAAGTTACACATAAACTTATGTACATGTACAAATTTATTTTTCTTAATTTTGATGTTTGTTAAACTTTATTGATTTTGTACATGATTAATCGATATTGATCAAAGGAAAAACATGGATGTGAAAGGATTCCTAATTCTAGGTCTTTGCACTCTATGATGACTATGGATAGTAATAATTAGACAATATGTACAAGATATTATTCTTGTTTTTGTTATGAATGCATGAAAAAATCATATATAAAGTGCAATAGTCAAAAACATGGGTATGTAGGTGAGTGGAAGAAGTTCCTTTAGTTGTGGATGACTCATATGGATCAGATCATGATGATAGTTTTGAAGATGTGCCCTTGATTTCACCTGATTATGACCACATATATGGACTTGTTAAACAAGGTATTTTTTTGTTTAAAAGGATTGTATTTGATCATTGAATTAATATATATAATTTATAGTATACAAATCATTGAATATTTATTTGAATTTAATTCTAACACAAAAACTTGTTTGTACAATGATTTTGTTATAGGTGATGTATTTACAATCATTGCAGAAGAAGACAATATTGAGAAAGTGGAGTACTACTTGTTGCATTTGCATAGAAGAGAGAAACAAAGCTAACAAGTGAAATAACAAGTGAGGAGACAACATTTTATATTGGCTTAGGTTGTAGTGTAGGGAACATATTTACGGAAAGTGAAATCCCTCCAAAGTGGGATTCACTTTGTTGATTATGAACCGACAAGAAGGTATATCATTACACCCATCACATAGTTTTACTAGGTTACAATTACATCAGGTGAAGAATGCATGTGGTCCACACAAAAATGGAGACTAGATGTAGAAGATCATGAAAAAAATTATAGGTCATTGAACAACGAGATGAGCCACTTGGTATTATATAGAAGGACCTATAATATTATATATTGATGTCTTCTGAATGGAATATTTTCTCTATTTTATTTTTCACTTTGGCATATATATTTGAAAAATTTCTTGCTATGAATTAAAACTTATATCCTCCTCCTATATATGTTATGGATTAAAATCTATGAATTTAAGCTTATACTATGGGGTTATGATTATTAGTAGGGGTGATTGTAATACATATGACATTTAACTAGTATCACATGAGCTATGTTTTTTAAACTTATGTACATTTTAGTGTTAAGATGAGGAAACAAATCATGATCAATAGTCAATAGGATCATCCCATTCAAGTGCATTGGAGTCTATGAGATCTTGGATGATGTGGAAAAGCTAAATTTATTTAAATTAGGTCTTGAATATTCTTTTCAGCCTCCTTTTTGAATCTAAAGTTGATTTTTAACATTTTATATTGTGTAACCATTATTACTCATTTTCAGGTACATAGATATTATCCCAAGGTCATATATTTATTTTGGCTCATTATTAAACCTTTGCATGTTGATTATAAATTGTCCCCTTCAAACCTTATAAACACTTTCCATAATGGTTTGGCTAATTGAATATACTCTTTTTCATATGTGGAGTACCTTTACACCATGTCACTGAATATCTTTGACTGAATGTCACTTGGATTTTTTAATTTCTTGAGAATCTCAAAAATGCATTGTTGTGATTGAATCTAATAAAACTTGGCTTACACATGTGTTATCTGGTGAGGGATCATAGTACTATGTGTGAGGAACCAATGATAAAATTACTATTAAAGTTTGTGAGTCTAAGAAAAATCCTCAATTCTATGATATTTTGTGGATTAGGTCAATCTTTGGCCAATTTGATATTATCTAGATCTACATGTCTTCTAGCATGGTCAATTATGTTTCCCAGATATTGAATTTGTAAAATTCCAAATGCATACTTCACTATTTTGGCTTGTAACATGTGTTTGTGTAAGATGTAAAAGACATGGGATATGTGATCCACATAATCCTCTTAAGTCTTGTTGAATATGACGATGTCTTTATAGTATAAAATAATGGAGAAGTTAAGGAATGCCCTGAGTAGATGATAGGAAATAAGAGATAAAATATGTGGAATAATCCCTTACGTAATCACAACAAGAGAAACTAATATGCAAAAATATTACAGATCTCAAATAAAAGTGTAGAATAAATAACACAACACGTAGAGACAAGATTTAAGGTGGTTCACCCAATTTGGGCTACGTCCCACCAAGAATCCCTTGCTCGATTTTATTACAAGCCTCCACTCTCTCAATACAATACCTGTGATCCATTTGAGCTATGCTCAACAAACTCTACAGAATTCACACCCAAATTCAAAACACATCTGTAATATATTTGCTTGTCTATGTATCATATGCATAAGACCATATAAATAGACAATTACTTAGCGCTTTGATATAAAACCGTAGGTATCAAAACCATGGGCAAAAACCGTGGGTATCAAAACCATGGACAAAAATCAGGGGTATCAAAACAATGGGTACCGAAAAAACCATGGGCCCAAAAACAGCCCATAACGGTTACCCATTACCCATGGGTTAATAAACCACCCATGAAAATTGCTTTGGGTGCTTCGCCCCTGAACCCTCGACCGCTCACCTAAGCAAGACCACCGTAAAATAGCCGAGTGTAACACACGTAAGGTGTACCACACTCTAACATGAAAATAGGCTCCACAAACATAACAATCTCCCACTGAGACTTATTTCCACCGAGTAAGCTTCTCAACCCTTCACTGTCATCCACAAAGGCCAACCAAAGCTAAACATATCTTTAGTTTATCCCTCAGTGACCACCTTGGTCATCATGTTCAAGGATTCTCGACTGGTATGAATCTTCTCCAACTTCAACTTATCTTCCTCCAAAGTTGTCCTGATGAAGTGATATCTCAATTGTATATGCTTTGTCCTGGAGTGGAAAGTAGATTTCTTAGCTAGGTGTATAGCACTTCAATATCACTATGCAGCTTACATTCCTCCTACTTATGCCCCAACTCCTCAAGCAATTGTTGTAACCAAATCATCTCTTTTCTTGCCTCTGTGGCAGCAACATACTCAGCCTCCATGGTTGATAAAGCCACCACTTTTGTAGTCATGAAATCCAAACTTACTTTGTTGTCCCACCTACAAAGGTAAATATAACTCCGTCAGTGCTCTTCCTACTGCCTACATCTCCAGCCATGTCTAAATCTACATAACCACATAAAGTGGTGTCTGATCCACTGTAGCATAAAATTGTCCCCATGGTCCCTCTCAAATACCGAAGGATCCACTTTACTGCTTGTCAATGCTCTTTACCTGGATCACTCATAAATCTACTCACAGCTCCTACTACATGGGCAATATCAGCCTAGTGCATACCATAGCATACATCAAACTACCAACCATTGATGAGTAAGGTACCTTGGACATATGGTTTCTTTCCTACTCTATCTTGGGACACTGCTCCTTTGATAACTTAAAATGGCCTGCCAAAGGAGTCCCAACCGGTTTAGCATCCTGCATGTTAAACCTATCCAATACCTTCTTAATGTACTCTTCCTAAGATAAAGTCAACTTCCGTTCCTTCCTATCCCGAGTTATCCTCATACCAAGGATTTGTCTGGCAGCCCCAAATCCTTCATATCAAAGGATTCACTTAGTTGTTTCTTGAGTACTTTTATTTCCTACATGTTTTTACCTGCAACCAGCATGTCATCAACATACAAACATAGGATAATATAACTTCCATCCTCAAATTTATTTTTATACACGTAATGGTTAGAATGACATCTCGATATAACCTTGCTTCATTATGGCTATCAAAATTCTTATACCATTGGCGTGGAGCTTGTTTCAGCCATACAAGCTCTTCTTCGGGCTTGCACACCATCTCTTCTTTACCTTTGACTTCATATCCTTCGATCACAGCTACATATATAGCTCCTCCTCCAAATCACCATGGATAAATGCAGTATTTTTACATCTAACTATTCTAAGTGCAAGTCTTTAGACTGCCACTATTCCAAGAATAGTTCTAATAGAAGTCATTTTTACTACAAGAGAAAAGATATCATCAAAATCTATACCTTGTTTCTGTGCAAACCCTTGAACACCAACCGGCCTTATATATTTTCTTTTCTCCTTCTTCGTCTTTAAATCAGACACCCACTTATTCTCGCAATGCTCTTTTGCGCTTCTCAAAGAGCTTCACCAAATCCCAAGTCCGGTTCTCCATGAGAGACTTATGCTCCTCATCCATGGCTTGCTCCCACTTCTTATTGGCATCTACCCGCATTGCTTCATCAAATCTCTCTGCCTCTCCATTATCAAGTGAGTAATAAATAATAAAGAGAAGGAGAAAACGTTTAGGTTCTTTTCTTACCCTAGAAGACATCATCACCGTAGGAGTTTGGGGTTCTTGCTGAGTAGGTTCCCGAACTAATTCATGGGTCACCGTCCCATCCGAAGATCCTTTACCACCGCATATTCTTTCTTGGACTCTTCCCCGTTTTCCCCCGCAATCGCTTATACATGACTTTCTCATTAAAGACCACATCCCTAGACCAAATGATTTTCTTTTCCTTAATACTCCAACATTTAAATCCAAATTCATCACCACCATAACCAATAAAAGTGCATTTTTCTGATTTAGCCTCTAGCTTGGTCCTATCATCCTTGTTAATATGAACAAACACCTCACATCCAAAGACTCTAAGAAATGAGTAATCGAATTTCTTACCGTACCAAGCCTCCTCAGGTATGCCTCCATCCAAGGCACTTGAGGGTCCTCTGTTTATTAAGTACATAGTTGTGCTCACCGCTTCTGCCCAAAAATAAAGAGGCAGTCCTACATGTATCCTCATGCTCCTAGCACATTCCATTATTGTTCTGTTCATCCTTTCTGACACCCCATTCTGCTGCAGGGGTTCCTGGAACTGTCTTTTACCTACGGATTCCATTCTTAGAACAATAATCATCAAATTCATTGCTACAATACTCCCCTCCATTATCTGACCTGAGAAATTTTAACTTAAGACCTGTTTCATTCTCTACTAAGGCTTTCCATTTAACAAAAGTATCAAATACATTAGATTTGTTTCTAATACAATAAACCCAAACTTTCCTTGTTGCATCATCAATAAAAGTAACATACTAACTTGAGCCCCCAAGAGATGATACCCGAGCCGCCCCACACATCGTAATGTACCAGCTCTAACTTACTCTCTTTATTCGTAGGTCCAACCTTGAGAAACCTTACTCACTTCTATTTCCCATATATGCAGCTTCTCACAAAATCCAAACTTGTCTCTCGTATATCCAGAAAATTCTTATTTTGTGATGTCCATGCCCTTATGGCTTATATGACCGAGCTCTATAGTGCCATAATGTTGTATCTACATCCAAGCCACAAGATTACAATCATTAGTACTATCATGGATAAATACAAGGTTCCAACCTTCTTACCTCTCTGCCACCACAAGATCACCCTTGGTAACCTTCCAAGATTCAACTCAAATATCACAAGATAACCATCACTTCCCAATTGCCCCACCGATATCAAATTTCTCCTTAATGTAGGCACATGTCCGACATCCTTCAATAGCCATGTATTCCCATTATGCATCTTAACCTCAATGTAACCTTTTCCAACTATACCGCAAGACTCATCATCACCAAGAAAACATGCTCAAAATCCCTCAACATAATCAACAAAATAATGCCTATGTGAAGTAGATGAAAAGAAGTCCCCGAATCTAAAACCCAAGATTCAAGAATATTATGCAAAGAAAGAATCAAAGCATCCCGGCATACCTTACCCGATGCCATATTTGCCTCCTTATTTTCTTTTCATTGTTTCTTCTTGTCTCAAGCTCCCAACAAATTCTTCGTTGCATGCCCATACTTTCCACGCTTCAATATACAATCTTGCTTCTTGGATTTTGACCTTGCCCAATCTTTTGATTTTCCACGGTTTCCTCTATTCTTCTCGTCTCCTCTAGTTTCCATTGTCAAAGCATTCCTCAAGTAGAAGATTCCCCGGAGCTTTTTCTTTGCATTTCCTCACTTAGAATCACCCCTACAACATCCTCAAACTTCAACTTCGAGTTAGATGGAACCGATTTGCTTACCGCCATTACCAGCTATTCCAACTTTCAGTAAAGAGCACAATTAATAAATCCCTAACTTCTTCATCAAATTCTATCAGAACCAAAGCTAGCATATTCACAACCGTATTGAAATCATTTAAATGATCTCACTACGAACTATTCTCGACATCTTCATATTAAACAAATTTTTCATTAAAAATATCTTATTAGAGACAGAGGGTTTTTCATACAACTTCCTTAATGCATCCATCGCTCTTTTTGTAGTCTTTTCCTTTCAAACATTAAATAATACTCAAGATGCAAGACACAAATGGATCATTCCAAGTGCCTTCCGATCCAACAAATCCCATTCCACATCTGTCATACTTGAGGGTTTGTTCACCTTCTACAACAAATGAGTATAAAGATCCTTCTTATAAAGGTAATCTTCCATCTCGTATCTTCCAAAGATCGAAATTCTACCCGTTGAATTTATCAACCCTAGATCTTCCATCATCTACCATAGCTCCCACTCAAGATAAAACTTTCCCGTGATTCAACACTTCAAAAAAACCAAACCAGTGCTCCGATACCAATTGATAGGAAATAAGAGATAAAATATGCGGAATAATCCCTTACGAATCGCAACAAGAGAGAAACTAATATGCGTAAAATATTACAGATCTCAAATAAAAGTGTAGAATAAATAACACAACATAGAGAGACAAGATTTAACATGGTTCACCCAATTCGGCTACGTCCACCAAGAATCACTTGCTCGATTTTATTACAAGCCTCCACTCTCTCAATACAATACCTGATCCATTTGGAGCTATGGTCAAAAAACTCCTACGAATTCACACCCGAATTCAAAACACATATGCAATACATTTTCTTGTCTATGTATCATATGCATAAGACCATATAAATAGACAATTGCTTAAGCAGTTTGATACAAAACCGTGGGTATCAAAACCGTGGGTATCAAAACCATGGGCAAAAACCGTGGGTATCAAAACAATGGGTACCGAAAAAACCATGGGCCCAAAAACAGCCCATAACGGTTACCCATTACCCATGGGTTAATAAACCACCCATGAAAATTTACTTTGGGGCTTCGCCCCAACCCTCGACTCCGCCACCGGCGAAAGGTGGACCACCGTAAAATAGCCGAGTGTAACACACGAAAGGTGTACCACACTCTAACATGAAAATAGGCTCCACAAACATAACAATGATTGCCCATTAATTACATAAATGTTACTAGAACATTGATCAAGATGAAAGATATAAACACCCATTCACACAATTCTCGTTGTGTCTTGAAAATTGTCTTATATATGGTTAGAACTCTATGATAACTTGACTTCTTGTCAATTTTGGTAAAGTTTTTCCTTCTTGATAAATAGTCCAAGGGGTCGTTAATACGTGGTTGTGGATACTAAAGTGCATGATAGTCTATGCATATTCAACATGATCCATAATTATTTGGATAAAGGACTATTAGATTCACACAAGGAGATGGGTTGGGGATGATTTTTCCTTGATCGAGAATATCTTGTATTTGGCACTAGACCATCATTCTTCAAAAGTGATATGTGATATAGAGGGATTTTTAAGTAAGACAATATTTGGGAACCAAATATATGTAATGTTTTATTACACAAAATATTTTTGAAGAAATACGTTGTGAATACTTCTCTATACTACTTCAGTAATTTGTTGAGTTGATATTACTATAATGATTTAAGACACAATTACTGTAATGATTTAAGACACAATTACACATAGAAAATTATATTCATACAAGTCATTTATTACAGTTGTAAAAGTAAGAAATTAATTTTTTAAAGAGCATCCATGTGCCAAAAGAAAAATTCAAGAATTTGGAGAAGAGTATCTAGCATTTGATTACTTGAGTGATTAAAGAATTGAAAGGAAAGGGACACCTGCATTACAATATTGGACTACATGCTCAATTTTATTATACTTGGTGTGTTACTTTCCAAACTTTTCAAAATCCTAGGGCCTTGATAATAATGGATGGACAATATAGGTCTCCATTAATCCCCCTCCATTTCTTACAACTTTCCCAAGGTGTTACATGTTTATTAACGTTCTAAGGAAGAAGATTTTTTTCCAAGTGTCTTGTAGTGAATTATAGGAGAGAGAGAGAGAGAGAGAGAGAGAGAGAGAGAGAGAATTTTGGAGCTTTTAAGTAGAAAAACAAATTAATCCACTCAATTTCATAGTATTTGTCATTTTTTAAAACCGTAAATTGTTATGGTTTTGGTTGTGTCACTAGAGAAGTACAATTCCAAATGAAGTTTTTAGTTTTTGTTGTGTTTACTTTGCCTCATTGTCTAACCTATTTTTGATGACTATCTTCATGTATAATTCTAAAACTTGTATTTTTCTCTAACATATTATCAATTATTTCGATTACCTTATACTTCTAGAATATTCCTAAACTCCTTTTATACACTTTTAAGTTTGAATTTATTGATTACATTTAGGCTTAATCAACACAAATATGCTTAATTGAATAAATTAATAGTGTCAAACCACTTTCCAATTAACTCTTAGGAGGATTAAAGTGTTAATCATCTAAGTGTCAATTAGACTTGGATGAATTTATATTATTTGATGGTGTGAGTATATCTTATAGAAATTAATGAGTTAATAATATGTTCATTAGGTTCATAATATCCTATGCATTACTATGATGCTCTTCATGTTTCATTAGGTTCATAATATCTAAGTTAGAGAGTTTTAGGTTCATGCATTACTTGAGTACACAAATAATATTAAATGATAATTTTCTATTTAAAGTAACATACATCAGTGACTCATCAAATTACAAATTTAATAACATGTTCTTAAATCTTTTTGTATCATCACATTGCATGTTGTAATCACAACTCATAAATCAATCAATCAATTAACACATTTCTAAGTCAATCAATAAAATACATGTGTATAGATCAACAAGATACATGTGATAAATCAATATCTATATACAAGTAATAACCCAAAAATATATATACATGTCTAAGTCATATATCAAAATCTCGTGTAAACACTATATACATGTACATGATGAAAACAAGTACAATGTATCAACTAGATAGTCTTTGTCATCTAGTAGGGCGAGTACCAGATCCCTCACTAGGCTTTGTTGCACCCTGCATTTATAAAAAGAAATATACACATCAGAAACTATATATAACATACCATATTAAAATTTATAAGTGAAATTCTACAACAATTTCTTGATTAATTGAATAAATCATATAACAAAGATGTAATTGATTACCTCATTATCTATCTGTGGGTGGATGTTGGGATTATCTACACTATGTGTAGATATTTGTCTTGTAGATCCCTGTGAAACAAAATAAATTAAATGTAAGAAGTTGATAAACAAGTTTTTTCAATAAAACATTAATTTCACAAATTTCAATTTAGATTAAATATTAAATCTAAAACACAATATATAAATATATATATATATATATATACATAATGTGTCTCCAAATCTGAGACCGCCACCAAAAAATTGTTTGTGGTGACCCACAACCTCAACACCAGCAAAATAATGAGCCAAATGAGCCAAGATGACTCAGGCCCTCAACATCAAGTGATAGATCATGGCTGGGCTCATTCAAGAGTTGTGTATATGTCATATGTGGATATGATGTGGGTTGTGAAGCACCACAATACTCACCAACATGCGCTGGAGTAGAAGCCTAAACACACAAGTAAATGTTCAATATTATATGTCAACACTAGATCTTATATATCTATTTAAATATTAATAAATTATAAAGTAATAATGAAATAAAATAAATTTTAATTAAATTAAGGTTTAATTTTCACACATCGGAATAGAAAAGTGTTGAACATCAGGTGTCACAATCCCAAGAATAGGAGGTCTAATCGTATCACGCACTGCAGAGTACCTTGAATAGAAGATACACTACCGTGAACAATACTCTGCTCTATAAAATCTAAAACCCCGATAGTGGAATGTCACATTGTCATGCAATCAGCTCATACGCACGTAAAAATTCAGTAGTCATGATGCATCCCAGCTGACACATCTGAGTAACATCTATAACTCCCTCAAATTCATTAGGTGATATCAAATGTGCACGAACATATAACTCACTGCATGCATCATTGTTTACTACTAGCTCATCCACTGCTAGTACCATGTCTCTCAAGGAACTAACCCACATGGTCAAAGAGATAAATTTGGTCTCACGAGAAATTCTCCCAAGACCCTCTATAGCACCCTCATGGGCACTCATAATGATAGGTGCAACGACATCCTGAAAGCCAGATAAGAAAGTTTGTGGCCTCTCTACAAGTTGTTGTGTCAACAACAAGAGGAGCTCCTTCTTGTCGATATGTAGGCTTGTTTCTAATGCGGCCATGCCCTACCCAAAATAACCAAGGATTTCTAAATAGTTCACCTTTAGGTTTAGGTGAACCTCAACTATGTAGCATCAATATGAAATATAATGGTAACTGGTCATTATTAGGAAATTAGCCTTGAGAGGCCACAAATATGGGATAAATCAATGGTGCGCAAAGGCGACATGAACATTTGTTTACATAATATGCCCTGATTTTATTTTGGCCTACATAACTTGACCAACACGAGATCTTAATGACTTCCTTATCAGGAATTCTAGCTACAACTTCATTATATCCCACATCACCTGTCACACTTGATTTTAATTCATCCATAAAAAAATTTAGTGACTCATTCTAGAAAGGGTTGTATGTTTTCAAGTTTGTTTGTATTTTTGAAGATATTTCAATATATTTTCACAATGTGTTTTGTATTGCCCAATTGTAGTCGGAAGCTCAAGAATAGATGATAGTTTTTTATCTCTAAGTCAGTCCTCTCAAACAAATTAGCAGAGGAAGAAGCCATAACTATAAAAAAATGAAAGTAAAATTCAATTTAGAATACTTTTTTGAAACCATAAACCCTAAATTGATAAAATTTCACATAAATTTAAATTTATTTTCAAAAAAAATTGAAACATATATTTTTGTGTTGAAACAAAATTCCTTAAAATATTGTTTATTTATGTTAAAATATAGATTTTATTATACGTGTATTTAACATATTAATACACAATGTAAACACTGATTAAGGTTATGCAAAGTTTGTGTATGGGTTGCAGGTTGGAATTTAGTTTGTATTGTATGATCTAAGATCAATAAGAGAATGATTTAACAATGGTAAATATACCTGTGGGCTTCTCATAAGATTCGGTCATGAGAGTGTTTAAAACTAGGATTGAAATCATCCTCATAAATTTGTGTTAGACTAGGAGGAAACTGTAAACCCCATAATCTTGAAATAAAGTAATGGTTTATTGGAGATTGTAATGGCCTATATCCTTTCAATAAAATGAAATTAAACCCTCCAAGGATATTATGACATCCATTTCACTTACAGAGATTAATCCTTGGAACAACTATTAAGACACTCATATCTTATTACGTATAGGCAAAGAATGATGAACTAAAATTCAAACACGTGATCCCAGAATGGAGGAACCCTACTGGTAATAGATAAAGGTTCTAAATGATCCACCCTAACTGTTTGAATTGATTTTTAGCTTTGAAATTAATAAAATTGATTTGGTGGAGAGAAATTACCTCTCGGGCTCACTATGTTGACTGTTAGCTAGGGTTTGAATTTACAAGCTCGAATTGAAGAGTTTGAGTCTATAATTTGGAAGAAAGGTTGTTAAGAAGGTTCCCCAAGGTATTCAAAAGGAATTTTGAAAATTCTTTGGTTAAATCAGGAGATATTTTTACCAGTCTAGAATAGGCATGTAATATACAAACTAGAGACCTAATTAAGGTCTGATTCAAGAGAGTAGTGATCAATATTCTATAGGGAAGACCCCTGAAACCTTGTATACTAGGTGTTGGCCCAATTGGGTGCCTAGAAATGTAGGTAACCTATCAGTTAACTCATGAAAGAAAAAGATATGAATATAAGTTAACTTAGCCAAACTTTTGAATCCCAATCTTGTCAAAGAATTTTTAATACGGAAATAAAACCTAATTTTTACAAAAAAAACCAAAACAAAAACCTCAATCTCAATTTATAGTCTTACCTAGTGTGGGGAAACATTGGGATTAGGGTGACCTATTCAAAGATGCGTTTAGGATTTTGGGTGAAAATCCTTCGTGTGAAGATGCGCGGATGAAGGAAAATTGAGAACCACCACGCTACCACAAATATAAACATAGGATTCACACTAATGGTGTTTACGTGAACCCCTTTGCATGAAAGGGGTGTTCACATGAACACCTTTTTGTGCTTACATCAAATTTTGGGAAAATTTTGTTTGAACAAAGGGGGTGTTCATGTGAACACCCCTTAAATCATAACCCTCCCAAACTCCTACTTGTGTTTTTGCAACACCAAGTGCAGCACAATTTTGTACTTTCACCCCGACATGCCATTGCAAAATAGGCTTTTTGACTACATATTTCAATGCCATATGATTTGTATAAAAGATAAATGGTGTAGCCTACAAGTACCGATGAAATTTATGGAGTGTGTAAATCATGGACAATGCCTTATGCTTTGAGTAGTTGTATAATTATTCTCTGTTGGTGTCAACTTCCTACTTGAAAAACATATGGGTTGATCAATATGTCCATCTCTAGGTTGTGCCAAAACTTATTTTATATTCATACTAAAAGTGTCATCAACATGCACATGAAAGGATTTTTTCCAAGAAGGAAAGCACAAGATTGGTGGAGTGGTAAGCCTCTCCTTCAATGTCTCAAACACATGTTGTTGTGCAAGTCCACCCCGATAAATTTTCCTTTTTCCTTGAGCAACTCTTCCAAGGGCACATCAATCTTTGCATATCCCTTAATATATTTTTAGTAGTATCTCTAGTATGACCCAAAAATTTGTGTACTTCACTTTGATTGGTAGGCTCTTCTAACCCCAAAATGAATTCAACCTTCACAGATCCACCAACAATCCTTCCTTACAAATTATATGTCCAAGAAAGGTGCCAAAAGGTGTAGCAAAATATACTTCTTGATATTGAGAGAGATACTTAACTTCCTACACCTTTCAAACATGAGCCTCATATTTTCACAATGATCCTTAACCAACCCATAAATAGTCCAGTCATCCAAGTACACTTGCAAAACTTGTGAATAAAATATAAAATGCCTCGCACAATAATGCGTAAGAATACCATCGGCATGTTCTTTAATCCAAAATGCATGAACATATATGCAAAGATTCCCACTCGGAGTAAAAATGGTCTTTTCTTGGTCCTTTGAAGTAATGTGCACTGATGATAACTCAAAATCCATTAGTAAAAGAATAAATTTTATGCCTCATGCGACTCCCTCAAGGATTTCCTCTATGAATGGGGTAGGAAAAATATCTATGACACATGCAGCCTTAAGTTCTCTTTCATCTACACAGATCATGATCTTCCCATCCTTCTTGATGCTTATAACCATAGGGCTAACCCATTCGATTCCTCAATTGGTTCAATGATTCCAAACTTAATTATTTTATCAATTTCCTCCTTTACTTTCATGTCTAGATTCGATTCATCTTGTAAGGCATCTTCCAAATCAGACGTGTGCCTTCTTTCAACTTAATTTTCATTTCTCCCAATGAGGGTTGCACTCCTTTTAACTCATGGTAACCTCTTGGGAAAATTTCCTAGAAATCACACAAAAGTTCAATAATCTTTGATACCTCTTGTTTTGACCAATAATCACCAATAATGGCCTCCTTAGGCACATCCTCAGTGCCAATTTTTACCTTCTTTGTCTTCATGGGTACATGGTATGTGTGAACCTTCTCATCTAGTGTATTCATTACTTCACACACACCTTCTATGTGTGGTTGATTTCCATGTTTTCAACCTCTTCATCACTAATGATATACACCATTTTACCATCTTCTTTCTCCTTATAGGTGTGTCCAAATTGTAACTCTTTGATTTCCTTCATACTTAGGCACGCCTCGAGATCAAGTTATCTAAACAACTCAAGTATGAACTCTTCTATTTTTCACCATCCCCCATCGTGATGTTATTTATAATCTACAATGCTTCTAAGATTGGAGGTTTATTAGAAAAATAATCAAATGTATGGATCATACCTTCAGTTAAATCTCACTACCTTGCGTCTCTTGTTTAAGCTCAACATGTACATACCATATGTGTGCATATCCTCGTAAAGTGGAATAAAACTTATGCACCAACAGAGATGGTGGCAAGGCCTCCTAGCCTTGCACCCATACTCTCTCAAAACTATGGACATTTTCCAAAGAAAGAGTCTTCCCATGATATTCACATATATGTGTAGGTGTATTACTTTGTGTGAACTTGGTTGAGAAGGTGATTCTCACTTCTCGCCAACCCAATAAGTTATCTTTGTGTGTCGCCAACCAAAGTGTTCTATTGTAATGCGTAGGGTATATACCAACATGTTTCTTCAATCACTTTCATTATTCCATGTTCCTCTATGATGTAAGAAAGAATTAGGATTTTCTTCACCAATGAATCGAGTAATTGAAATTTTCCCATGCGCCTAACCATGCACATCCCGATCATTCTAGTTGATCTCCCCTCCATCTTGTGCCCAAACATTTCATATGGTCATGGGCCCAACTATCACTAGCTATAATTGTGGTGTTGGGGTGTTGAAATGAATGCACATCTCCCCACTATAACACTCCTTCCTTGGATGGTTCCATAGTCTTAAGATCTTTTATTGTGCGTGCATAAATTATATTCAGTTCTTCTTCACTCATAAGCTCAACATACGGTAGGATTTTCTTTATTCAACAAGTATAATGACATGTTCATTCTTATTTTAGAAACTTATGTACCCCATATAAAGAAAGTCTACATTATTCACATAACACCATGGTCACCTAAGTAATGAAGAAATTTTTCTATGCAAGCTATATACCTCAAAGTCTCTAGTAAACTTGGCTCCTTGAATTGTAATAGAAGCATCCTTCAACACCCCAATAGGCATAGCCTAGTCTTGTTCACCATATACAACACATTTGAGGATGGCTGCAATGTAGGTCTCCCCATTTGATTCCATACATCCAGAGTGAGCACATTTACCTTAGCACCTATATCTATCAAGATATTTCTTACCAACCATCCATCAATGACTACATCCAGAGTGATTTCCTTTTCATACTCATGGTTCTGAGGTGGTAATTTTACATGTAGTATTTTTCATTCACACTCAACTCCAATGCACGATACCTTGTCACCTAGCCATTCCCCTAAAAAAGAATGATATTCTCTTAGTGCAACATCATCTACACACCTTTAAATCATCCACGTCTTTCTACGGGGGAGCTCATCATGCTTTGTGTGTTCCCTCTCGTGTGCCTACTCTTTCAATCATTTTATCTCACCTTGCAATTCCCTAATGACTCCCATGGTCTCTTGATACACACATTACTTATAATGTGTAGCCTCATCGGATACCTAGCATGCATGACTTATTCTAGCATGATGAGTGGTCTAGCCTTGAGAAGTTCATACGTGTGCGCTTCTTCCATGAAAGTAGTGACCAAAAAAGCTACAATTCAAGATCAAGTGTCTTCTTTGGTATCCATTGATCACCCTTCATGTGTTGTACCTTGATCATCCTCATGCCATTTTCCTTATTCTTGTTCTTTCTCATGTGCTCATATAGGTCTAGACAATATTCTAACTTATGCTTCTTCCCACACCATGAGTAGACTATATTTTGGGGACAATCATGCTAGTAATGATCAGGGGACCCACAAGTATAATAGGTCCCACGAGGAAATATACTTCTACCTCCACGATCTTTTCTTCTATATTCTCCACGAAATCTACCTCCTCCATTGTTATGTTCTTCTAAAGGTTACATGCTCTACCCTTGAGATTTTCTTGTCACCGTAGTTTTCCTTAATCCAATTTTGCATGCCTCGTGAATTTGGTTTATCAACTAACAATCCTTCATATCATGAGTTTTCATGTTAAAAATCTTACAATACATAGATTCACTCTTCACAGTTTGCACTTCAAAAGAGGACAATTCCGTACATCATGGTCCAAGTGGAAAATTTCACAAGATTGTAATAATGCACATACTAACCTACACGGGAAACTATCCTTAGTGTTTCCTTGAAATTCACAATCAATGCACCATATACCACTTTTAGTATCATGCACGGAGTTGGTAGAAATATTCTCCAACTACTTTTTCATAGATTTTATTTGTTCTTCCATAAAAGGATTAACTCCATTTCCACACTTCCAACTGCCTTAGCACGTAGAGTTGCTTCCAATTCCTCACACAGATCAATATACATCTTATGAGATAATGCCCTTAGAAATGGATTCAACAATCCCCAAAAAACCACTATGTGTGCTTGAATTTGATTAATATCATAAGACAACTTAGACAACAAAGTTTTAAACCATGCATCATACTCCCTTACACTTTTAGATAAACCCTTCTTGATATCCTTGAGTGTGTTGATGCTCTATTGATCAAACTCCATGTGAAACTCATCTAAGAATGTAGTGCGCAAATAATTATAATCTACCACCATCCGATGTGGGTCATACTTTCTATACCAACTATAAGCATGCCCTCAAGCAGCGTAGTAGAAAATTGACTTACCCTCCTATCCAAAGATGTAGTTCCCTTCACGTGTCATAGTAATTCACACTTATGCATATGCTTTGTTTCATCCTCTATACCTATATACTCTAACAAGTGGATGTACATTTCAAAATAAACATGAGGTTTTTTATGTTGAGGTTGATTCATTGGTGGTTACGAGGTTGATGTGGTGGTGGTTGTGGACCCATCCCGCCAAATCCAGAACCAAATCCTCCTCCTCTTTGTGGTGGTTGACTCGATCCTCCCGAGACTCATGTGCCCCTACATTTAGTTATGGTCCATATGATTAACTTCCTTGTGTCCTAGCTTTAGTAATAAACTAGACCCCCACTATCTATGCAGTCACATCTCCCACTCAAGTACTCCTAATGGTCTACACACCAATACCATGTCCTAATGATGCTCCTAGAAAAAATTCTTAGAAAGTACTCCTAAATACTAGTGTCTATTATGCTACCATGGGTGTATTACTAGTATGATGCACTTCTTGATTTAACACAAAATATATCTACCCATATCTATTTGATTACCTTCACTACTCTATCCTTCAACTACCTTTAGATCTAGAACACCTTGTGCAAGGGATAGGTAGCGAGGTTGAGTCATATGCATGCCCACATTTCTCAATCTCTCCTCTAACGTGCTCACATCTGAAGCTGATGGGGAATCTCTATTGTATGTTACCAAGTTTGGGAGGAGCTAATATTACGGCTCCTCATCTTCCATGATATCTTCCAAACCTTCACGAGCTATCATTCTTCTCAACTCCATTGACTCTATAATCTCCCTCGCCATGTCCCTCTCTCGAGCTTAATTAAACTTGTGTCATCTTTTCTCTCTTTATCTATCTTCTTCTTGGTTCATCTAAGCATCTTCCTCCACACCTACTTCTTCCCCTATGTGTGGTGGGGTTTAGCTAGCCATAGGTAATTTTTCTAAGTTCATTTCTACCATCAAGATCTTGATATCCAAAATGATAACACGTAAATAATATCCTCTAGGCTCACACAAGAACCCAAACTCATTTTCCTCCAAACAAATACATTGTAATTGCATATTCCAAAAAGAGTCTACATCTCTATCCCAATCTTCATTTACATCAAAAATATTTGATAATATTCTTGTATCCAAACCCTTAGCCTAGGATACCAATTTTTGTTTGATGTGTATGTTATCACCAATGATACAACTCTATTGGAAATAAGTTGAATAAAATATCATATAACTCATGATACATGTTATCTTCCATCCACTTGCACGTTAAATCTAGGTCAAGTGTTATACCTTTACACAAACTTTTCATGTCTATATTCTACCGAGGTTTCAATACTCTCCAGAGATAGTTGATAGGCCATCTACAAGAAACATCTTGGCAGAAAAATTGAAAATAGGTCCCAAAACAAAACTAAAATGTAGTATTTTTATTTGCACACCAATTTTATGCACATTGGCACCTCATTCAAGAGAATGGATTCTCACCCAAAGCGTGCATAGCTACTGGTCCCTCCTTTGTTATGTCTATCAATATATTAGCATGCATAATCATAATGATAATTGACTAGGTAGCCAATCAAGTATACTTAACCATTGCATTCAACTCATTTTGGAAACACATGTAATGAGGAAACATAACATCTTAACTAATGACTAAGATCAATTTCATAGACACATTTCCATACTTAGATACATGAATGATTATAATCCAGCCACAATTTTCCATAAACCTTTAGAAATAACTACATAATAATAAATTTGGTACATATCATTTAAAGCATGATTCATGCGCGCAAACATAATAGAGCAAAGATAACACTAACATATGCAACCATCAAGAAGCTCTCATAATCAATTCATAAGCCAAGTATTTATAGGGGTGGGGACTTTTCCTTCACCGCCCATGCACTTCCTAATAATAGGTGTTCCCAAAATAGCCATGCATACTTACATGCATGCTTTATAAAACACTTTCTAATAATAGATTATCTAATTATATTCTTCTTTAATCCTATTAATAGCTAAATCCATGCATGTTCTTTCTTTAAATATAGTCATTTTTGGTTTATAAAGTATCCTCATTTTATCCTTTGCATGGTGAACACTCAAATTATATTTTTAGCCTACTCTTAGAAAATGGCTAAGTCCTTACTCATTATACTGTATGCACTCCCGTGCACAACCTTGTTTTTATCTTTATGTTCCCTCTTGCACACCATCCAAACTCCTCTTGCTTTCATATTTCCCTACATGTTATTTTTCATTCTTCTTAGTACTTAGACAATTTTGGAAACCAACATGGATGTAATGATTACAGGGCTCCCACCTAGAAGGAAGAATGTGTAAATAAGGAATATGCTTATGAGAAAAGTTGTGGTGCCCATATTAAAGGTCATAGACTAGAAAGTAATGGTGGACCACATAGTTTCAAATCATTTAAATGAGAGATGGAAGAGGCTAACGATGGATGCATGATCACCGAGATGACTAAGTTCACATTGGCGGTATGTTAATAGTAGAAGGGATATAAGTGAAATGTGTTAAAAGGTCCCATTTCTGGTTTATCATCAAGAGAATCCAAATGATAGGCTCCAGACCCATACTTATGTGTGATAATATAAGGTCCAATCAAGTTGGGAGAAAACTTCCTACATTGTCTCCTTTCTAAAGTAGTGATGTTCTAATTTTTTTAAGGACAACGTCACTAATATTAAATTCATGTTCTTTGAGGTGTTTTTATAAGCATGTTTAATGTGCTCTTGATAGACATGATGATTTTTAAGAGTGAGAAGGTGACATTCATCTAAAAACTCAAGTTGTATTAGATGCTCTTGATGATAATATTTTTCGAGATGAATTCACAAAGGGATATGCACATGGATTGGATTTTGAATTCAAGAGGAAGAATGATTTAAGATTCATAGACAAGAGAGAAAGGAGTAGAGCCCGTAGAGGTGTTGATGTCGACCGATATGCCCCAAGTGCAAAATGGATATGAAGATGTCAATTACAACCTGATTTATCAATATTCTTGGCAAGGATGTTGTGAAGGGTTTTGTTAGTTGTTTTGGCTTGTCATTAACTTGAGGATAATATGGTGAAGATAAGTTAAGGTTAATATTTAAGGAATCACAAATCTTCTTGAGATATTTTTTTAAGAACTTTATATTTTCTCGTGATGATTTTGTGAGGGACACCAAAGTGACAAATGATATACCGGTAAATAAAATTAACTATCTATTAGCTTTAGTAAATGCGATTGAAATGGCTTCCACCTATTTGGTGAAGAATTCGGTAGAAATGATGATAGAATGATGGCGTTGGGAAAAATGTGGATTGATGAGGCCAATGAGGTCAAGTCCCCACTGTGAGAAAGGCCAAAGATCTTGAGTTTGTTATAAGGCCTAACTAGGAATGTTGATAAGATTAGAATGTTTCTAGCATTTGACGCATTTCTTAACATATTCATAGTAGTATTGATTAAGTGAAGGATAATAATATCCCATGTGAATAACACATTTGGTAATAACCAAATCACTAAAATTTCCACCAAAAATACCATCATGGACTTCTTGGATAGCTCGAGTGGATTCATGAGATTTAAGGCATCGTAGGAGGGATTTGTAAAACCAACACTTGTAGAGGATTCCACCAAGTATAACATAGTGGTTATCAAGTTGAAGAAATGACCTCCTACCATTTTTAGATATTTTAGAGGGGATGGTGGATTGAGATATATAATCAAAAATTTAGGAATACCATAGATCTGATGGATTAGTGTCAACATGGTTGATGTGTGAATCTCATGGACATGAGATGGTTGATCAAGATGATGAACGAAAATATAAATCTTAGATTCCTTTGTTTCCCATGGGATGAGAGACACGAGAGATGCCATGGTGTCTGCAAAGTGATTAGATGAACGAGGGACCATTTGGATGGTATAAAAGTCGAAGGCTTCAAGAAGAAAATTGACGATGTCCTTATATTTCTAAAGGACCTAATTTTTGCATTGATAGATGCCCTTGACTTGATTGATGATAAGTTGAGAATCACCATAGATGTAAAGGATTTGGACACCAAGCATGACAATGGGTTTCAAGACCCAAGATGAGGGCTTCATACTCACCATATTGTTTGTGCATTCAAAATTGAGCTTATAGGCAATAGGAATGGGAGTATCCCAAGGAGGAATAATAATGACACCATTACCTCCCCCTTGTTGACATTTATATCCATCAAAAAGAGTGTCATTTTAAGGGGAGATAACTCTTGATAAATGGTGTTGATAGATTCATCTAGAACTTGCTCATGAGGAAGGTGATTATCAGGAAGAGGGGCATCGGCTAAGTGTTTGGTCATAGCTTGGCCTTTGTTTTATTTTTTAGAGATGAACTCTAGGTAAAACTCATTCATGAGCATTAGCCATCGAGAAATGCAATCACTATGATAATGCTTGGAATGCATGTTCTTGAGAAGATGAAATCTAGTGACGACATAACTTTTATTATTGAGAAGATAATGGTGAAGCTTATAAGTGTTAAAAAAAAGAGCACAACACATCTTTTTAGCTTCCATGTAGCGAGGATCATAGTCAAGAAGGGTGTAACTAATATAATATATGGCTTTCTCCCTTCCTTTCTCATTGCATTATGCCAACATGGCACATATAGCTTGATCAGAGGCAGAGAAAAGAGGTAAAAATGGCTCCTCTTGTAAGGAGGTGTAAGAACAAAGTGAGGATAAAATATACTACTTGAGTTCATCAAAGGATTTTCGGCTTATCGTCCCACTTGAATTTGATGTATTTGTGAAGGACATGGTGAAAAGGTTGGCAATGGTCGAGAGTTATGAGATGAAGTAGTGAATTGATTGAAGTTTTCCTTGAAGACTCGGGAAGCTTCTTTATATTAGAAGGAGGGGGAATCTCAAGGATGGCCTTGATTTTGGTGGGGTCAACTTCAATACCCCTCGATAGAAATGATAAATCCAAGGATTTTACCAGCTTAGAGCTCCAAACACACACTTAGTTGATTAAGATGAAGAAATAAGTGGATAATGCGCTCAAAAATGACTTCAAGGACATAAAGGTGAGTGAGTCGATGCTTGGATTTTCTCGGGATGTCATCAACTTAGTCCTCTACATTCATGCGGATAAGATCATGAAATGTAATTCATGGCTTGTTGATAGGTGGCTCTAAAATTTTTCAAACAAAAGGGCATGACATGATAGCATAAAGTCCCCCAAGGAGTGATGAAATAAGTCATATGTTGGTCTTCTAGTGTAATGAGGATTTGATTATACCCAAAGAATCAATCCATAAGAGAGAAAAATCTCATGGTAAGTAATAAGGTCCATGAGTTGATCGATGTTAGTAGAGGAATATCTTCTTTAGGGATATCAAGTTTTAAATCTTTAAAATCGGGATAGATGCAGAGCTTCCGTAAGATTTGGTGACGGAAAAATGTTGAGAACCCATTGTGGATAGTCAATAGGAATGATGAAATTATCTCGAGAGAAGGTGTTGCCACTCCTCTTTAACAAAGAGGGTAATTTGAGGGTGCATGTGGAAAAGATTTTTCTTAATCGTGATTAGGATCATCAGGATGGTGATGATGTGGTGGACAATGATATAATGTTTGAGACCTGGCTGTCGATGTATGACCATGTGAAGGCTTGGCTATGTCTAGAAAGGAATGCGGTGAAAGACTCAAGCTCTTGTGGATCAAGGGATTGACCCACTTTGAGGATGCAAGGATCTTGTAAGTCCTAATGTTGATGTCGATGGTGGATTTGTTAAGAAGGGTGAATCTATCATGCGGTAAGGTCTTATGAAGATAGGAATCATCTCGCCCCATGTAAGAGATGATGGACAACATCATTGGTGCATCAAGGATGTCAGTGGTAGGATAATATTCTTCTACTATATAAGGAACTTAAGATGGAGGGACCAAAATTCATTTTCACATTAATAATTCAAGGGCCCCAAAGTAATGGTGAAGATTAAAAAAAATATAGAGGGGATGGACACGGTGTCATCTCGTATCCACACCTTGTGGGATGGAGAAAATAATGATCGATAACCATAAGGGATAAAGATGATGGGAGAGGGTCATTAGATTATTCTTTAAAACCAAATATGTATTTTTCATGGGGATTTTGAGATTGGTCAATGACAAGATCGTGCATTCCTTGTTCATAATGCCCCATTCCAAATCATTTCCATGCATAGCAATGGAGATAGGTGTAGGCAAAGAATTTTTGTAAATAAATTCAAACACATTGGTATATGGTTTTGTGTGTGGTTGAGTTTCAATGTGAGAGGAAGGGTGATCGATTCCACCATAGATGAGGTTGGTGTGAAGATGAGGTGGTCCGAAGGGAATGATATCCCCTATGTCAGGTTGATACATTATACCTTTATCGGGTTTGTTGAGTCGATGAGGTGTGGGAGAAGCATTGAGAATAAGAAATCGATACTCCCCAGAAAGATCTGATCCATTACTTTTTCTAAGGATTCATCATTGGGAAGTTTAAACATGAGACAGATGAGCTAGAGGATGCTTCTTAAGAATCTGTTTGGGGATGAACATGTTATTAGGCCAATAATTCATGTGAAATGCTTTGAATGGAGGAGTTTATGTGAGGAGAGTTAGGATTTTACCCTCATGTTCATATTTTATGCATCAATGAAGGGTGGAAGGAACGTAATGCATGGCATGAATCCATGGTCGTCTAAGTAAAATATTGTATTAGAACTCCCCTTCTATGATATATAAGACTTCATGGAGGATATATATGCCAAGATAGATAAGAATAATAACTATTCTCCAAGTAGGGTGACAACATCATTGAATACGTGAATAATCACAGTGATTGGGTGACAATGGAATTAGGAGATTAATTTGATCAAAGGTGTGGGATGAGATGATGTTTATGCTAGCTCCATTGTTAATCATAGAACATATGATAAATGTGTTATTGATATGCATAGTGATGAAAAGTGGAAGGTCATGGTATTCAAGTGATATGTCGGGAGTTTCGAGTTTTCAAAAATATGGCAATGAAGCAAAGCAAGCACTCCAAAAAGGGCTTTAAAAAGGATGAGTTTCATCTCTCGGGGATAGGGATGTGCTTAAGAGCTTCAATGAGAGATTGTTTATGATTTGGGGACCTTTGGATAAGCTCATAGAGTGACATCTTAACTGGGGCTTGATGATGTTTGACAATATTTTTTGAATAGTAAAAGGTCATGGGGCAAATGATCTAAGACAAACACTTTGGCTCTTGACAAAGAAGGGGGTGGATTAGGCTCACAAGAGGGAAACGTGACAAAAACCTTTGACTTAGATTGAGTTGGAGGTCAAGAATCATGTGGGTGAGATCGAGTGGAAATCCGAAAAAAATTATGAAAAGATGGGGAACCCTCATTAGGAGAGGTCGTGCTTGGAGGAAGGATGGATATGATGGTCTTAGATGAGTGAGGATACTTTGATGTGGGTGTTTGATGGGGGTGTTTGTGTAGTAGATGCTTCAAGGATGGTATGGATGTGGATGTAGATTCAGATTTTGATGTGGGTATAGTCATAGTAGTGGATGTGGAAGTGGGCATAGATGTGGGTGAAATAAGAGATGGAATAGATGGAGGAGTGGTAGATATAGATGGGGGAGTGGGTGCAATTGGGATTGACGTGGATGTGGTAATTGAGGATAAATTCGATGTGGATATAATAGGTGTGGATATGGGCGTAGATATTGATGAAGTTGTGGGCATGAGAGAAGAGTTTGAAATAGACATGGGTGCAATGGATGATGAGATGATGGGCATAGGTGATGGTGTTGGTTCTTGATTTATAGTATTTATTGTATGGGCATTAGGTGTTTGAGATGTGGGGGTGGAGTTTGATTAGTTGGTAGATGATTAGGGAAAGGTTGTTTGAAGACATCGAGAGGCTGATTAGGTGGTGCATTAGGATTATCTACTTGAAGGTCACCACGATCTATGAGTTTTTGGACAAGGTCTTTAAAAGTGTGACACTTCTCAATGTCATGACCACAAACTTGATGATACTTACAATAATGTTCCTCATGATACCATGTTGGTTTGGGTCGCGATTCATTAAAATTTCAGATGAGAGGAAGTTGAATAAGATGGACCACCATTAACTTGTCAAATATTGAACTATAGGATTCCCCAAGAGGGGTATAGTTAGGAGGTGGTCTAGGAACTCTTTACAGGGGTTTTGTGTGAGAAGTAAATGTGGAGGAATAATTGAAATGATGGCATTATCGTAGTTCTTAGATTTGTCTCCATGCTTGGAGGACTTAGTAAACTCATATTTGGGATTTTTTGATCAAAGCTTGAGGTGGCCTTGCTCTCAAGGGCATGAAGTTCAAGTTTATGAGCCATAGTAAATACCTCTTCAAAGGTTTGGAATGATTGTATTTGAAGAGTAGATGAAATTTTCTTCTTCGTGCAAGACCATGAGAAAATTTTGATTAATTCATTTTGTGGAAGGGAGAATGATAATTAGTTAATTATACCACATCATCTAGTGAAAAATCTACAATAGATTCATCATCGAATTGTCTAATGGCATAGATGTATGTGATGGTGATCTTATGCACAATCTTTATTGAGAAGTGTTTTAGGAATAATTGTGCAAGTTGGGTGATGGAAAATAATGAATTTTGGGGAATTTCATTTTACCAATCCAACGTGGGTCCAACTAATGACATGGGAATGTACGAAGTATAAGGTCTTGATCATGAGCAATGAGGTAGCATGCATGCCTAAAAGTAGGAAGATATTTTTGTGGATCCTCCTTTTATTGAACTTAGATAATTTTGGTATCTCCCGATGAGGGGGATAAGGCTTGATGGGTATTGATGAATTGATAGGTTCATTACAAATATGTTCATATGAGAAGGTGGTCTTGGATCCCAATGTAGTGACTTCAATATTAGCCATTCTACTCAATAATGCATGCATGGGATCATTAGATGGATGGGGTTGAGAATTTGAAGGATGAGATTATGATGCATATGAAGTAGATAGGTTAGGTTGTTGATAAGTTTGATATGTTTGAGGATGAGTAGGTGTTGGTGGAAGTGGTTGATAAGGGGGAATGTAATTGAGAGGTTGTAATTGAATGGGTTGAGATAGAGGTTGTTGTTGGGAAATGGGGATGTGATAAGATTGATGGGATTGTGTTGGATGTTGAGAGATGGGGACATTTGATTGGTTTGATATAGGATGAGTTGGGATGTAAGTAATGGGTGGTTGAGATGCTTGAGTTGATTGATTGGGAAGTATGTAGTGAAAAGCACCTCAAGGAGGAGGTTGATGGGTTTGGGTTGATTCAAAAGGATGGGGCTATGAAGTGATCACATTGGTATGGACATGGGAATTGGAAATAAGGGGTAAAGTTTGGTTAAGTTTTTGGATGAGGGAGGGAGCAAGTGAGATTCTTGAGATGATTGGATAGGGGTACAAGTGATTGTAGTAGATGATGAGGTGATGGGGATAAAAGAGGTGATAGTAGTGTTAACATGAGGAAAATTAGGGGGAATGGGGACCACCAATTGAGTGGTTTGGTGATTGTGAGGGATTGTGGAAGAAGATTGGTGAGGATCAAGCTCATGTTGGGCCATGGCAAGTTCATTCATAGCTCTAGGAAAAAATGGCAAGTTGTGATGTGAGGACTTGAGTGGACTCAAGATGTGAATGGTAAGCATAATTTTTTTGGATGGGGGGTCCATCAATAGGGAGGTTGGTATATTTACAAGGATATAGTCATGAAGATAAATTGGATTATCATCAGAATCTCTTGAAATTCCACACACCTAAGAGGGATGATAGGAGGTCCAAAAGCTTTGATAGAGGTAGTGCATGGGGTGTAATTGGTCTAGATGGGACGGAATGATGATAAAGAAAGGGGTTGGTTTCAACATGGGTGTTAGGTTGGATAATGTGAGACTCTTTAAGAGAGGAAATGGGAACCATTGGTTGAGTAACTACATAAGAGGTGACCAAAGGGGTGGAGATAATGATAGAAAGAGATGAAGTTTGACAATAGTGGAAATATGAATGTTGTTGATGACATGTTTTGTTCCATTTTTCTTGTTTGGGAGCATGTGATAATGAGCATGAAACAAAAAAGAAACTATGTTGATTTTTAATTACTTCAAGCAAGTCATGCAACAGATTTTTGATTATCTTGATTATTAAAGATGTGTGAAAAGAAAGGAAAATGGGCTCAAAGGGAACCTAGGAAATGGCCAAATTATGGATGGTTTTAGGTAGTTTTGGATGGATTCCTCGATATACCCAAAGGTATGTGAGGCATGAATATATGATGACTACCGGTACAGGGCTTGGTATTGGGGCATACCCCTCACTTCATGGTCCTACAATGATAAGGGAGTCGAGTGCTTAACCAATATACCAATAGACAAAAAAATTGTAATGCGAGCATAACACCACAATGCATTTCTTATTGGGTGATGAAATCCAATAGTTCCACCTAGGAGGAAATGTTTAGATGTGTAGTTTGAGGCATACTTTTTGGATGTGCATGATAAGATTATATGCAAAGGATTAACCTCCTAATTAAACTAGATTTCCAAGTAGATATGAATGTTTTTTTAGATCCAAAATGAAATGTTATGTTCGATGAATACAATCAAGAAAGAAAGGGAAGAACATTAAAAAGGATCAAATAAAGAAAAAGAGGAATACCTGGATAATGATTTTCCTTTTTATTTTATTTATTTTTAAGCAAGCAATAATCCAAGAAAAGTAACCCACGCAAGCAAGCAAGCAATGCTCCTTCCTGCAAGGTTAGTAGAAGATGGATAAAAGAAAATATAAATTAAAAAAATCACCAAATAAGGGTGGTCCCCCGAGCGTGCTAGAATGTTGGAAAAATTTCTCATACTTGTTTCGAGTAGTGAAATTGTAACAAGAAAACAAGCAACTCCAAGTATGAGAGGGTTTAAGGTACCTCTAAATGGGATGACAATGGATATGGGCACAAATGAAAGATCTTCCTCGTAATGAACTAGATGATCTACACAACAAAGAGAACTCAACATGAAAAATGGATTAGTAGATAGATGGGTGGGTTTCTTGAAAATGTCATTCTCGAGAAGTGAAAACTTCCTAGGATGGATGTCAACCCACATTTTGATAAAGATAAGTAAAATCAATTGATAAATTGGATGTAGTAGATAAATGAACTAAAACAAAACTTGAAATCAAATAAATATGGTAAGATGTAAATTTGATATAAGAAAACCAAACCAAACCTATGCAGGTCAATGGTGACTCATGACTGCAAGGCCCACTTGACGGTGACTGGAATAGACCAAGTGAGATAGTGACATAAAATTCAGATCTGAAGGCCTTGGAGGTAGATCTAGAGTTGGTGATGAGGATGAGGCCGAGATGAAGAACATGAACTTGTAAGAGATCTGGAACTATTTTGATAGAAAGGGTGCAAGAAAATTATAAAATCTGATGGTGATGCAATGAACACTGATCTGGTTGATGTCTACCTGGTTTAGTTAGTGGTGATCGAAGTCAGCGTAACAAATCTGAGGTGGCAAAAAGGGAAGAATGATAAGATCTTAAATTTGAGGGACTGTGGAATCAAAAGGGGGATGATTAGAAAACTGAATGATAAAATAACCAACAAAATGAGAATTAGGTCACGGAGACTAGGAAGGGTCAATGGTGACTAGGGATGATTTAGGGTTTGATGGAAAAGGATGAACAAGAACAATGATCTATAAATGGGGATGAAGATCTGAAAGGAAAGATATAGGGCTCCTAATGATTATTGAACCTACAAAAAGCTAATAAGGAATAGGATGATAAAATGGAAATAATAGATCTAATCATGCAAGAGAGAGAAATCTCTCTAAATCTCCAAAAGTGAAGAACAAGATCTCCAAGGTGATGATGACAACTATAAGAGAGAACAATAAACAAAAGTCATATCACAAGAAATCTTGAGGTCTCCAAAATTTCATCCTGAGAAAAGGAGGGGTAGGGGTGGATTTATAGGGTATATGACAACCAAGATGGGTCACCACCGATCATGGAGATCCATCCATTTTGGTGGTGGAAGGGTGACAAGCTCAAGGCAATGAGCCCTTATGAGGTGGGATTAGGGTTTTGAGAGGTGAGGATGAGTTAGGGTTGCTTAGGATGGATAAATGGGTAGGTGGGAGGTGGAAAATATTAAATAAAGGCAAAGGGGAGGTGAATTTATTAAATGAGGGCCTATGAAGGATAAAATGGAGGATTTAGGGAGAATAAATGAATTAGATGAAGGTTTAGAATTAATTAAAGATGATTAGGGATGATTAAGGATGATTAATTAAGAGTGTGATTAAGAAGGAATTAAGGTGGGAAATAATGATTAAAGGGATAAATTGAATTTAGAAGGGAAAGGGGGATTTGAATGGGAAGAGAGGTATGTATGTGAAAATGAAGACGAAGGGGAGTAGACATGGAATGAGGGGTAATGCGATACAAAAATTGGTGTCTACACCCTCATAATAGAAAGCAAGAATAAAACAATAAGAAGAAATAACTACACTAGGATTCACAATGGCTTTGTCAAGGTCAAAGTGAATCCTTGTTGAAAGATATGTACACCAATCGAATCTAACACCGAAAAGGGTTTGGAGAAGGTAGTACACTACCCACTAGGAAAGTCAATGTATCTTCCCTGTAAAATGATGTGGGCTTGGAAAAATTCCACCATGGCTAGGAGAAAGGGGTATTTGATTGATTGTGTGCTAATCCCTCTTTTGGAGGGATTATTAACCTCAACATCAATATAAATCTTGTAATGAGACTCTAAAAATTCTTTTTCTCATTAGGTAGAATGGTTTTTGTGGATACAAGCAATGCATTTTGATGGGGTAGCCCCATTAGATGATGAATATCATCAGGGGTTATTTTGATGACAAATTGGTGTGATGGTAATGAAACTGTGAAAGATCCATCAAAACTATTATAAAAATGCATTAAATTTTATAAAATTTGGTTTTTGTCTCATACTAAGGCATGTAAAGAAGTCCATGGAACCCTGAGTTTCCAATCCAATTGGATTGACTCTTAATTTATGGTTCTTCTAGTAGTTGTAGTAATTGTGGATACAATAGGTTTCTGTAAACAAAGGATGGAGTGCTAATTGACTTTTTTCTTGGTGCCATGATTGATGATTCTTGAATATTGATCTTTTGAAAAAAAAGGTGTTGGTAGATACCTGTATGGGTATCGTGTACTTGTGACGTGAAGAGATAGTCGTGTCACGTGTGGCTAATACTAGAAGTGGATAAGGATCATAGAACAAACTATTTGCAATAGTGGCAAATGCTATGAGAAACTCTAGTTTAGAGATACCTGCAAGTGAAAATGGGACAAAATGAATGGGGGCGGATATATATAGCAAGGAAGGGTCCATTAGTCGAGGATGAAAAATGGATCTAGGGAACCTCCGAAGAAAAGGGCATACTACTAGGTAGAAACACTCATAGGATATTGTGTGGCAACACAACTAAATAACATGTTAGAAACCCCTTTGTGCTTTCGGATGGCATTAATATCCCAACTTGTTACCGAGTGAAATTATGAATGCGCATATGTCCGAAAGGGTGTAAAATATCTCGTATGCCAATGAATCTTGCAACAAAAACCAAATGTAAATATACAAATTTATTACTTGTGTGTCATGTGGAAACTTGTTTCGTACTACCATCCGAAAACAAAAATGTGTTATCAATTGACAACTCAAAGTGTGTTACCATCCATCAACAAATAAGTGTTACCGGTCAAAACTCAACATTTTTTATCGCTCAACAATTAATAAGTGTTACCGCACGATAAAAGAGTTAAAAACTTGGATTCACCACTATCCCAAAACCCTCCTTTCCAAGATTCACTAATAATGAAATATTCTTTTTCGTACATTCAACACCCAATCAATAATAATTTTTTAGAGGGGGGTCTTAAAATTAACCCTAATGACAATCAAACCCACACTTGAAATTCCTTTCCAAGTTAATGTAAACATTTCCTCTAGCCAATATTTCAACCGTGTCACCCTCAATATGGTCGATGGGAACATGATAAAATGAATTTCAAGTGTGTTTTATGTCCATAGAAGGGATCTTAGTTTGATTCATGAAGCTCCAAAGATCTAAAAAGAACATTACTTGGAGGCTTCAAAAGGGGTTATTTTTGGTCTTTTGTCACATGAAGACATCCCTCAAAGGCCTATAGGGAAGATTCAAACCATCCAAGATATGTATAGGAGAATATTAAAGTTTCCTAGGTATTTTAGGGTATTTATGTGGAGATAATTGAGATCGGGATAACTTAAGCAAAATTGGGTCTTTTTAGCAAGGCACTAGAAAAGCACATTTCCAAAAATCTAGTCACCTTGTTTGAAGGTTTTAGGAGTCTCATGAATTTTGGAAGTCATATTCCATGAATTTGAAATATGATAGATCTTACTTCCCGATGTAATAATCAAGGAATAATTCTGGGAATATGAAATACGGAAAATTGTCCACTAAAGTGTAGACAAGGGTCTTTTAACAAAGTGGAAATTGCTTGAAGGATTTTAGACACCTCAAGAAGAGTTAAGAACCTATAAAAATTAAAAACTAGATTACATTAGATCCTATTCATGGTAAAAAAATTATGTTTGTCCATATTCATTCATGACTCGTGGTAACTCATCTTATCAAATACGATGGGAAAAAGTGGAAAGTGGACTAAAAAGGAAAATTAAAATCTGAATGAGGTCTTGAAAATGGAGGGAATGGATTTAGTGGGAAATTTAGAGTCAAAATCATATAATTTTTTCCCTCCTAACTCCATGTCTTGTTCCCAAGCTCGAAAACTCACTCCTTATTCTATTTTCATGTTGTATTTGATGAAATCAGCACTCCAAGAAGCTTGGGATGGGTTTTGAGGCATGTTTTTTGTTTTTCCATTTTTCCCAATGTGTAAGGGGATACGGGAACACTAAATTTTTCTCCCCCATTTATTTGTATCTTATGTCACTTAAAATGTAACTTAAGTGGTTAGAAATGTTAGTGTGAAGGGTATTTTTCATCTTTTATTCATTAATTAGGTGAATTTCCACCTCACACAATGAGTCATCTCACTTAGGTGAGATCATAGGTCATTAGGATTTATAAGACAAATTCTTTCATAGAATTTTTCATGTGTCAGCGTCATCATACAAGATTACATTCCATTTCCTCGATCAGAACTCCTCTCTCTCTTGTTATCATGGGTTTTGTAGGAATCACACAACACTCCTATTTTTACCTTTTTCATTTTGATCTATGAGCATGACCTATTTATTTTTCATGCACAATATTTGTGGTGAATTTCTTGCTTTCATCTTTGGAGCTATGTCACATATTATTTTGAGAACAATTTCTTTGATGTGCATGTATTCCTTCTTGATCCTCATGTTCCCTCACTCTCACATGGTACCAAATCTCATCATTTGGAATCGTGTCACTCACTTCAGTTGTTGCTTTCTACTATTGATTTTGTGATCTTATAAGTTCTTATATAATTTTTTAATCCTCTTTTACTTTGTGCTTTACATGCATTATTTAGATCCTTTTATGCTTGGGTAGTGTGCTTGGTTTATGTGTTTTACATGTGTGTTTTTTTGTAGGAACAATAGAAATATACGAGTTTGAGTGTAGTTTATTGAGTTTCTTAGGAGTTGTGTAAATTGTTGTTTAAGGCTAAACTCGGCCTTAACTCACTGAGATGGGAACCGATATAGTCAACCCAACTCACTTGCCTTCTACGTTTCGAGCTCGCACCTTATTTTAACCTCTCCTCCCGATATCCTTAAATGCGTTTAAGCTCTAACCTCCATTGTGCATTTCCCGAGTTTGTGTGTCTCTCTTCTACGTTCTCCTATCCTATCCTATGCCAATATTTTCATTCACCTTCCTTCCTTGTGCTAATATTTTTCACCTCACTAGTTCATGCTTTGGTAGATCCCCTCATCGAGCTCTCTCTTGTTCATTTAGCTTAAGTCATCCTACCTATCAATCCCACACTCGATTCCTCTCTCACCTGAATTGGTTGTGTCCATGTCTCTTTTGTTTACCTCGATTTGGGATCGATCACCTCACCACCCCATCCATCCCTATTGAGTGCATTCAACTCGACCCCATGTTCTCCTTCCTCGTCAGATAGTTAAGCCATGTTGTTTACTCCACTCAAACTTCTATGATATCTATGTGTTCGCCCTACCTCATTGACTTATATTGTGACCCAACTCGATCATTACTCCATTACCCCTTTCTAACTCGTTATCTCCCCAAGTGGAGGTATCTCTAGCTTAGCTTGCCATGTATGTGCCTTTATCGCCACCATTGTAACATCCAATTTTTGTGTGGAGTTCACCGCCATTACTCACCTTCACTCAACACATGGATCGGTCACCTCGACTCGACTCACCATCTCTTACATCCTCTTAGCCCGTTCATCCCGACTCACTCCCAACAACTCACTCACTTGCAACTTAGGTTAACTCTCACCATTGCATTTCAGCTTGATCTCCCAACATCCAGCTCATTGAGCTAAGCTAGTCAATCCCCTTCCAAAAAGGTAATTTTTCCTTTCTTTTTTCTTGTTTTTTAATCTATATTAATTAATTTTAAATAATTATAGTTTTTAAAATTAATAAAACATTTAATTTCAAGGAAAAATAATCCTTTTTGGTCTTAAAATAGGGTTATTGGTATTTTCCAAGCCCCTTATTTTTTCATTATACAAGTGATTTTCTTCACTTGTGGGTTATTGAGCACGTCCACCACAACCTCACGAAAACATAGCCCCTTTCTTGTATTTCCCCTTATTTGTTTGCTTTTGGTCTTTTGTGCTTGTTACTGATGTTGATTCATTGCGCATGAGTGGGCTTATTATGGTCTCCACACTTGTGTGATTTATTTTCAAATTATAAGGTGAGTTACCAACTACTTCACACCACACTAACACACTTGGGTGTAATCAACGCACTACTTATAAAGTGCCATAAACATGGGGTGTTTAAATTTTGTAATTCATTTATTTCCATGATATTTTTGCTCACTATTATCTCACATGGATCTCAATTCGGTTCTTTTTCTTACCCCTTTAACTATCATGAATGGATGGATTTTGTAACCCTCATCTTTTGAAAACACAAACTTTATTAGATAACAATGGGTTTACAAACTCAACCAACATATGTTGTAGATAAAGAGAAATGGTTTGACAAATGTGATGAAGCCTATGGTTTTTTATGACTTTCTATGTCACCAAATCTACGCTTTCATATTACCTCAATCAAAACACCCAAGGAATTTTGGGATGCCTTAGACAAACTTTTTGGAAAACAAGATGAAATGAGAGGGCATGAACTTGAAAATGAGTTGATTAGTCTTATCCCTAACAGTTTTGACACCCTTTGGGACTTCTTCCCCGAGTTCAAATATATAATATTATAATTGAAAGATTGTGGAATTGACAAAAAGGACTCACAAATTATTATTTCCATCCTCGCCAAACTTGATCCCGATTATTCTATTTTTGTCTATACCTTTTATGTTACCAAAAGAGCTCTTGGTGCACAATGGACTATGCCCTCCTTTGATGAGTTTATTGCTAACTTAACTAGGGAACATGATAAACTAATTCAAATGGGTACTCTAAAATCCACTAAATCCCATGCTCTTATTGCGGTCATGACAAACCGAAGGCTTTAAAAGAGAAGAAACAAAAAAACAAGGATCATGAGAAAAAAAGGACCAATCCACCACCAAATCAAACTCTTCCACTTCCTCTTCTAGTTCTAAACCTCTAAAAGAAAGGATCAAATGTGGGTATTGCACTGGTATGCATGATGAAGAAAAATGTTTGAAGAAGAATATTAACCTCCTCACGAGTCTTCTTGAGAAGAACAACATAGGAGTTCTCGAGTCTCTCAAACCATCTTCATCAACTCACAAATCCTCTAAGGAAAATGAAAATGGAAAATGGAAAGGGAAAGAAAAAGAAAAAGAAAAATAATTGAGGAGAAAAAAATGGAAGAGCTCTAGTTACATTTGTGTCACCTACTCCTACATGGGTTATTGATTCAAGTGCATCTCATCATATGTCCTTGTCACAAATAGAGTTTTCTTCATTAGAGATATGTGACATGTCTTCTATTTAGATGTGTGACAAAAATTCTACTTTGGTTTTTGGGAGAGGGTTCTTGAAGTGAATGGTGGAATATTTAACAATGTGCTTAGTATTCCTTCACTTACAACTAATCTCCTATCAATTTATCAAATTACTCACTAGGGCATGTGGGTTGAGTTCACTCTAGATTTTGTTTATGTCAAAGAGCTACACAAAGTGAAATTTTCATTGTAGTTTTTTTAGTTGATCATCATACTCAGATTTACTCCTTTTCTCACTTTGTTCCTCCTTCATATTCTTCATCCGATTCACCTATACTTGATGATATTTCTAAGCTCAAGAACACTTCTGATGATGATGACTTATCTTCTAGCATAGTTGATTTCCATAGTGATGGGTACCCACCTCCACCATCCACTTATCACCTTCCACATCTTAAGGATTTATTTCTTGATCCACCTACTTCTAGGTCCACTACATACTTTTCAAGGAGCATGAACTTTGATTTAGGACTCATTAGACATCAGGACACTCTTCTTCTATATAGTTACAGGACATTCCACATTCCTTCTTCGTTGTTACTTTAGACTCACCATCCCTTCATGGAGTAGTTGGCACTTATACCTCACATATGGAGCATTTTTCCTTGGATGGGAACAATACCTTATCACTCTAGGGATCTTCTTCTTCACATGATACATGGTGGCTTTTGACAGGTTCATTTTCTTGGGAAGTTAGATAATTTTCTTATTCTCCTTTTCTTCTTCTTATAGAAAGATTACAATTTTTACATGGGTACCTTATCATGCCTTTATTTTCGGGACCCATTTGACACATATTTCTTATTTGTTTAGGGGAGTCTTCTATCTCTTGTAAGTGGATGTTTTTCCCATTGGGTTTTCCTCCATTACTTGAGATCTTTATTGTACATGGGTACCTCATCAATCATAAAATTCAGACCCATTTCCTTGTCTTGATTTCCTTACCTCATCCTAAGTTACGATGAATGGGGGTGTTAGTGTGAGGGGTATTTTTCATATTTTATTCATTAATTAGGTGAATTTCCACCTCACAAGGTGATTCATCTCACTTAGGTGAGATCATAGGTCATTAGGTGTCATTAGGAGTTATATGAAATATTTTTCATAGAATTTTCATATGTGTCAGTGTGTGTCATATAGGAGTTACATTCCATTTCTGGATTGTAACTCCTCTTCTCCCTTATAGAGGTATGATGGGTCTTGCATTAGGAGTTACACAACACTCATATTTGTACCTTTTTTAAGGTTAGCACACCGATCAGATGTATAGACAATATATCGATCTAAGAATACATGCAAATAAAAGTATATTCTACCGTAAGAACTATACAAAACAAGAGACATAAATCAACACCAGATTTAACGTGGTTCACCCAGTGTGGGCTACGTCCACCAAGAAATAAGCCAATCTATTATCCAAAGCTTTGATAAGATATACAATGAAGATTTACAATCTTCCACACCTCTCAGATGTATAAGTACTTTCTTTCTATCAAGCTTTTTGCTTCATCACCAAGAATTCTCTCTCACCAACTTTTCAAGTTCTTTCTAATTCTTGTTAATCCTCCTCTTTCTTACTTATAAACCCTAGATTTTATGCTTATATAGTCATTTATAGACTTAGGGCACTTAGCCATGCAATTACAATCAATAGAAATACTTTAATGCTAAAAATAGATCTAATTCCCGAGAGTTAATTAAAACATCCTCGCATACAGTAACCAACGCCAATTATCCCTAACCATTTTCGATTCCTCCATTGCCTAATCGATGCCGGTCCTTCCCGATGATGTCGATCCTAGGTGACCGATGTCGGTTCCCCTTTGACCGATGACGGTTACTGTATTTTCCAACAAGTTTCCATTACATGCTAAACTAAAGTAATTGAGCTCCACAACTCAACAATCTCCCACTTGGAGATTAATTACTACACACCATACCATACATACAACATCATTCTTGGATCCTTCCTTAGCTTTGTTTCTTCCTCTTCAAGTCTCAAACTCGAAGACCAACAAAAGTGGAGTGTAGCTCCAACTTCTCCTTTGCTAATGGCTTCATTAGCATATCCATAGGGTTCTTGCTCATATGAATCTTTTCCAGATTCAATTGTCCATCCTCCAATACCTGCATATGAAGTGATACCTCAACTGAATGTGTTTCATTCTCGAATGAAACGCTGAGTTATTTTCCAAATGAATTACACTATGATCACACTAAACAGGTTTACAATCACTCACTTTTCTCCTTTCCCAACTCTTCCATTAACTTACTCATCCATATCATCTCCTTGCTAGCCTCTGTAGCTACAACATACTCTACCTCTGTAGTAGACAAAAGCCACAACCTTCTACAATCTTGAAATCCAACTAACTATCATTCCACCTACTATGAAAATATATCCAATAGTGCTCCTCCTACCATCCAGATCTCTAGCCATATCCGAATCAACATAGCCACGTAATGAAATATCTAAACCTCCATAACGCATAACTACATGCTAGATGTCCCTTTCAAATACCTAAGTATCCATTGACTACTTTTCAATGCTCTTTACCTAGATTAGCCATATATCTACTCACAACTCCCACTTGCCTGTGTAATGTCTAGTCTTGTACAAACCATAACATACATGAGACTTCCAACTGCTGAAGCATATGGCACTCATGTCATGTATTTGACCTCCTCATGTGATGAAGGACACTGATCTTTTCTCAATTTGAAGTGTCCAGCCATAGGTGTACTAACAAGTTTTGCATTTTGCATGTTGAACCTTTCTAACACCTTGTAGATATAATCCTCCTGAGACAAATACAATTTCTTATTTTCCTGTCTCTATGTATTTGCATGCCAAGGATTCTTTTTGCAGCTCCTAAATCCTTCATAGCAAATGTGTGAGCTAGCTTTCTCTTAAGCTCACCAATGTCCTGTATACTAGATCCTGCAATAAGCATATCATCCACATACATTAACAAAATAATATAGCTCCCATTTTCAAGCTTTCTTGAAATAAACACAATGGTCGATTCACATCTCAAGTAACCATGCTCATGCATAAAACTATCAAACCTCATGTACCATTGCCTTGGAGCTTTTTGAGCCCATATAGGCTCTTTTTCAACCTGCACACTAATTTCTCCTTACCCTTGACTTCATACCCAAGTGGCTGCTGCATATAAATCTCTTCATCCAAATCACCATGAAGGAAAGTCGTCTTCACATCTAGTTTCTCTAAATGCAAATCTTCTACTGCAACTAAACTCAATATAATATGAATAGAAGTCATCTTAACAACAAGAGAAAATATTTCACCAAAGTCAATACCTACTTTCTTGTGCAAATCCCTTTACTACAAGCCTTGCCTTGTATCTTTTCTATCCACCCTCTTCTTCCTTAATCCTGTAAACCCACTTGTTCTACAATGTTCTCTTACTTACTGAAACTTAACCAAATCCCAAGTTTGGTTCTATTCCAAGGAGTCCATCTCCTCATCCATGCCATGCTCCCACTAGATGTGGGTCTTATCCTACGCATTGCTTCTTCAAAGCTCTCTGGTTCACCATTATCATTCAATAATAAATAAAATAGAGAAGGTGTAAATATTTCTAGAGGTTTACTTACCCTTTGTGACCTTCTCACAGGAGTTTGGGTACCAGAGGCTCAATCTGACCTCCTGGACATTCCTATCCAAATCTGACAATGACCGACACCGGTCACCTCTAACCAACGCGGTTCTACTAACCGAGTCCGGTTTGATCTTCTAGAATCGATATCGGTTTGTCTCGATCAAAAGCTGCCAGGGGTCAACAACACACATTAGTTACTTGTGTAACCCTGTCGGTAATTCTTTTAAATCTGAGAGTTCATTTTCATTCACAAACTTCTCAACCGGTTCATCCTTGGGTACCAAAATTTGATCCTTGTACATTCTCTTTTCATTCCATTCAACATCACGACTCCTAATAATTTTAGAATTCTCTAAATCCCAAAAATGGAAACCGAAATCACTAGATCCATAACCAATGAAAGTGCATCTCTTGGATTTTGCATCCAACTTTTTCTATTTTCCTTATCAACATGCACAAAAGCTTCTAAACCAAAAACTTTAAGAAAAGAAAGATCTACCTCTTTTTCCGGTCCAAGCTTCCTCTGGTATTCCTCCATCTAGTGAACTTGAAGGCCCACGGTTAATCAAATAAACCATTATATCAACTACTTTCTACCCAAAACTACAAGGGCAATCTAGAATGTATCCTCATACTTCTAACGCACATTCCATGATTGTCCTGTTCATTCTTTCTACAACACCATTCTCTCTGTGGTGTTCTTGGAACCATTCTTTCTCTACGTATCCATTCACTGAACAATAATCATTGAAATCCTTGCTACAATATTCACCACCATTATCAGATCTAAGGCACTTTAACTTAGAATTTGATTCATTCTCAACAAGGGCTTTCCATCTTTTAAAAGTCTCAAAAACATCAGATTTACGTTTAATACAATAAACCCATACCTTTCTTGTAGCATCATCAATGAAAGTAACATAATACTGGGATCCTCCATGAGAAGCTACCTAAGCTGGTCCCCACACATCTGAGTGTACAAGCTCTAATTTCTACTCCTTCTTAGTTGCCCCAACTTTGAGAAATCTCACTCTCTTTTTCTTTCCAAAGATACAATGCTCACAAAAATCAAGATCTAAATCTTTCAAATATGATAACTTACCCTTAGCCTTTAAGATCTGCATTCCTTTTTTACTCATATGACCCAACCGATTATGCCACATGCATGCATCTGAATCTGAAGTAGATAATGCAGAAAAGGAATCAGTAATACATGTAGATAAATATAACGTTCCTACCTTCTTACCTCTTTCCACAACAAAAGCACCCTTGGTGACTTTCCAAGAGTCTCCTGTAAAAGTAACCATGTAACCAGATTCACCTAGTTGCCTTGCAGAAAATAAGATTCCTCCTGAGGCTTGGCACATGCCTCACATCTTTTAATACCCATGTATTTCCATTCTGCAATTTTAGATGAACTTCCCCTTTACCAATAATACTACAAGGTTCATCATCACCCAAATAAACATGCCCAAAATTTCCCTGGACATAATTTCTGAAATAACCCTTATTAGGGGTTACATGGAAAGAAGCTCCTGAATCTAAAACCCATGATTCAATTCTATTATCTAAAGAAAGAATAAGAGCATCTTGCATTACCTCTGATGTAGCAAGATTTTCTTCTTTACCTTTTTTTGGTTGTTGGTTCTCTTTATCCTTTGACCAACAATATTTCTTTGCATGTCCTTTCTTTCCACATTTCCAACAAGTAATTCCCTTACTTCTAGATTTAGATCTGCTATCCCTTGACTTTGATTTCCCATTACTCTTACTCTTGATCTCTCCTTCTACCTTCCCCTTCTTTCTACATTCAAAACATTTCTAGATGATGATTCCTCTGTACTTCTTCCTGTGAATTTCTTCATTCAAGATTATACTAACCACATCATCAAACTTCAAAATATTATTAGTAGATGTTGTATTACTAACATCCATTACCAAGTTATCCCAACTATCAGGAAAAGAACATAAGAGTAAAAGTGCTTTTACTTCATCATCAAATGGTATTACAACCGATTTTAACTGATTTACAATAGATCGGAAATCATTCAAATGACTAGATGCAGATCCACCTTCATGCATCTTAGAACTAAATAGTTTCTTCATCAAATAAACTTTATTTGAAGCACTAGGTTTTTCATATAAATTAGCAAGAGATTTCATTAACTCTATCGTAGAAGCCACTTCTATAATATTGGAAGCCACGGATGCTGTCAGCTCAATCTTATAGATCCCAAAGCCTTTTTGTCAAGAATCTTCCATTCTTCATCAGTCATCTTCATAGGTCTAGACTTCTCATCCAATGGTAAATACAAATCTCTTTGATACAGATAATCCTCAATCTACATCTTCCATAATTGATAATTTCAGCCATCAAATTTCTCTACCTTGTATTTGTTTTCTTCTACCATTGTTGTAGCTCCCACTCAATCAAAAAACCCTCTGTGAGTAAATATGTCAACACACAAAACCTCAAACAAAGCTCTGATACCAATTGTTGGGGTTAGCACACCGGTTGTATAGATAATATATCATATCTAAGCATACATGCAAATAAAAGTGGATATTCTACCAGAAGAAATATACAAAACAAGAGACATAAATCAACACTAGATTTAACGTGGTTCACCCAGTGTGGGCTACGTCCACCAAGAAACAAGCCAATCTATTATCCAAAGCTTTGACAAGATATACAATGAAGATTTACAATCTTCCACACCTCTCAGATGTACAATACTTTCTTTCTCTCAAGCTTTTGCTTCATCACCAAGAATTCTCTCTCTCACCAACTTTTGCAAGTTCTTTCTAATTCTTGTTAATCCTCTTCTTTCTTACTTCTAAACCCTAGCTTTTATGCTTATATAGTCATTTATAGACTTAGGGCACTTATCCATGTAATTACAATCAATAGAAATATTTTAATGCTAAAAATAGATCTAATTCCCGAGAGTTAATTAAAACATCCTCGCATAGGTAACCGACACCATTAGCTTATCCCTAACCGATGCCGCCTTCCTCCTTGCCTAACCGATGTCGGTCCTTCCTACCAATGTCGGTCATAGGTGATCGATATCGGTTCCCCCTTTGACCGATGATGGTTACTTATATTTTCCAAGCAAGTTCTATTGCATGCTAAACTACACAATTCTTACGGTTAAATTTTTGCTTTCATCTTGAAGCTATGTCACATCTTCATTTGACTACAAATTCTTTGATGTGCACGCATTCCTTCATGATCCTCGTGTTCCCTCACTCTCGGAAGAAATAATTAAAATAACCTTAAGTTGGATTTGGCCCCTTTTTCATGGGAACTGGAACCTTGTAGGCCTTTTACACACATGATGTCCCTTTTTCAATTTGTCCCAAGTTCAAGGTGACATGGGGGATACCAAAGTGCACTCCCCTATAGAGGAGAAGTGTTGGCAATTGAAAACACAACTTAGGGTGTTAGGGAGATGTTTTCAACTCATAATTTTTGGCCCCATCCTCATGAGACCTTCACCCATGGTGCATTTTGGAGGGGGTGATGTCCCTTTGTCCCTTTTTCCCTAATTTTTAATGGTTCAACCATGCCTCCAACCTCCACCAAATGTATGTTAGCTTTAGATGGATTTAACATGGGTTAAAGTGTGAAAATGGGAGGGAAAACAAATTTGAAAGGGGGTAAGTGATTAAAATACAATACTTAGTCATTTTTCATTACATTTCATTGTTATTTACCCTCATCCATTAATTTTGGTATGTTTTTATTATGCCAAAATGTTCAAACATCCTCCATGCCAAAAACCATTTTTTTCTCATAACTTGCAAACCCCATGCCCTATTTCCACAAAACATTGGAAGTCCCTTCCTCTCCATAACACCTTTAAGATGAATGTAAGATAGATTCTATAGTGATATAATTAATTATGATTAATTTTTCCTACAAAATAACCTAACATCATCATTATCTAAATCCCTATAACAATTTATTACAAGATTAATTATTATTAATCCCTTTTATCACATATACACTTTATCAATTTTATAATATCCTATCATTTCATCATCAATCCTTTAATTCATCATATTATCCTATCTTAATCCTTATTAACATTTTCTAGGTATTTAATATTCCTACACCCACCTACCCACCTACTCTACACCTATCCTACACCTAGCTTATCCATCAAATCACATCCCTAATCATAAATAATTAACTTAATCCTAAGCTAATCAAATCGTCCACCACCCAAAATATAGAGCCTTTATTTCTATAAGCATCTCTAAAATTCCCTCCATTAAATTTAAATATTAAAATAAGACTCCTCCATGGAGGCTTCTTTCAAATTCTAAAATCCTCCAATCCTCTCATCAATTTCCAACCATTGATCCTCATCCTACTTGGATGGATCTTCACCCTCTATTTTCTCTCCCACAAACTATAAATTGATCTATCCTCCTCCATGAGAGAAAAAATAATGAATCCATAACAAATCTCTTCCACTTTATTTCTTCAATCATCCATCCTCATCATCAATCCATCATCATCCTTCATCAAGCAATCCAAGACAATCAAGGGGAGGTGTTTCCCATGTGTCTCCACCAAAATCTAAAGCAATCAAAAATCAATCAAGAGAAAATCCAACACAACAATTTCATCTTCTTTGTAAGTGTAGGTATTGAATCTCGATCATTTGTATCCTTTTCTCAATCTAAAGTATTTGCTAGAAGGATTAGAATAGGAGAACAATTTGTAGTTTGTTTTCTTATATTTGTATACTAATATTTTCTAACCAATACATTCTATAACCCACCGTGGGGCTTACCCCCATTTTTCATCATTTTAATTTTATTTTATCCCTAGAATAGGTGTCAAAGTTTTAATAATTTTCATTGTTTTTTACACTTTCAAAATTTGAAATTTCGAGCTCAATTTTTGTTCCCAACATGAAACAACACTTATGATCTATGTATTGGTGCTTATACTGCACACAATGGTGCCTTTTCCCTAAATTAGTGTATTTTCCCTAAATTGGTGCCTTTTCCCTACTTTGGCACCAATGCTACATAGTTTTGTGCCTATGATTTGGCACCTATGCGACATAGTTCAACACTTATGCTCTCTGTGTTGTAGGCGCTTTTGTTTTTCCTTCCTTCCGAGAGCCATAACTTTTGATCCCAAACTCAAACGAATCCATTTTTTTTTTCCTAAAGGTATCGAAAAGATATATGCAATGAAAGTGTTAATTTAGAATTTTATAGGATAATTCATTCATGGTTTTCATTTTCTAAAATATTTTCATTTTAACTACACATCGAGTCATATTTTCTTGTTCCAAAACTATTCACACTTTGTGTGTATAGCTTCCTACACTTACCAAATACAAAAATCAATCTAAAACTACTAACCCTTTGTTTTGTAGCATGATCGGTCCAAGACATTTGGGTTTATAAATCAAATTACTAATATTTGTTTTACAAGGCCTCCTCTTGAAGACCCAATCACATAATCTTTACCATTTAATTTTACTATCTTGCATCATCTTTTTATGTTTTTTTGCATCGTTCTTGTTTATCCCAAAGGTGAAACTGCATGTATGCTCTCCTCTCACATCCTAGGATGATCTTGAGGATCAAAAATAGCTAGCCTTCCCATTTTTATTTTTAGGGGAAATGTGACATGGAAGTGACATCCACACACTTACCATAGTCCTAGGGGTCTTGTGACCATGGGATTCATCTCCATGCATGTAGACACCCCGTGTTTCGGTGGGGTATATAAATTCTTAGAGAGATGTCATTATTGGCTAAGTGCTTTCTTTTTTAAGAGCAGCATGAAGTGAGGGGATTCCATTTCCCAATACCCAAGCCTTAGGTAACATCATCCTCAGAACATGAACTTGGGCCCCAATACAATAAGGTATATCGGGATTCCCTAGTGAAGCTCGTATATCCTAGACTAGGCAACTTTTTGAAAAAATCAAACTATAGTGTAAGGAGACCACACTTCCCAATATCACTCACTAGCCGACCCCACATTAACACATAGGTGGAGAGCCAATTGTGACACCATCGTTGATATGTGTGGTATTGAAATTGTGTAATAGGTTTGATTGTAATCCCACTTGACTAGTTAGGTGTGTGTTGCATGTTTTTGCTTTCTTATGAACACCCTTAACCATCCTATCACCTTAAAATTTTAATCAATCAAACATCATCATAATCAACCATCCTTAATCACACAATCCCAATCCAAATCCCATCACCATCCTTAATCAACCAACCTAATCCAAATCTAATCACCCACACATCCTATCAAACCATGGCCTTTGATCCTCAATCCCCATCCTCTCCAAACCAACATCCAAACCCCTACCTCTTTTCTAAATCCATCAACCAAGCTATCCCATCATCCCCCACCCATCAAAGTCAACCATCTCACTTTGATCATGAAATCCCACACACTATCCAACACCTTAATAAACAAATCTCAAATATCACATCCTACCTCAACCAATCCCCTCCTTGCCATCCAAATCAACCATCCCATGTTGATCCTAACATCTTAAAAACCATCCAATAACTCAATCAACAAATATCCAATCTTAAATTGGGTATGAACCAATCACTTCCTAAACCATCATCTCCCAACTTACTCCATACCAATTTCCCCTTCCTAAGATCCCTACCCCTCACCCCATTAACTTCCTCTTTGAGGAACCTGAATCATCTCAATCCACACCCCAACCTAATCAACATAAACCACTATCCCCATAAGCTAATTACATTGACTTTGACTACCTCACTAACTTTGACCTAGACCAAGAGGACCTCCTTTATGTCCTTGTTAATCTAGTCACCAATCCCAAGCCCACACAACCATCCCAAATTCCAACCTCCAAATCCCCTATCAATCATCATGACCTACACCTTCCTCCCATAAAAACTCATGTGGATAATCCACCACCATCCAAAATCTCAACTCCTAAATCCAATCATCATAAAACCTATAATCGAGTCCCATTCACATATCCAAAACAATCCCAACAACTTAACCCAAAATTATTATCACCCACATCTCATCTTAGTCCTCCATCCTCATCATCTTCATCATCCCAATCTAATCCTATGGACTTTATCCTAGATAGTCCCACATCCCCTAATCCACCATCAAATTTATCCTCTAATCATATTTCATCCCCTCCATCACCTAAGCCCAATCTTACAAAACTATCTCATCCACCGTGACTCCTAAGTCACCCTCATCCCCTTCTACCCCCAATCCTAAACCATATAATGTGGATCCTATGCCACCCTCATCCTCTTCATCCACACCTAATCCTATCTTACCCCCTTCATCACCTAAACCTAACACTATCCTATCCTCTAATCCTATTTCATCTCCACCATCCCCCAATCCTAAAACATCTAATGTGACTCCTAAGTCACCAACTCCTAAACTTAAAAATCCAATACCAATCCTCTCCCCACCCCATCTCCTACCCAATATAATGAGGCTCCTATGCCACCTTCATCTACTTTATCCCCTAAATCGACTAAATATAATGTGGTTCCTACACCACACCCATCTTCCAAATCTCCTTCATCCCCAACATCACCCAAATATAATGTGGCCCCCATATCACACCCATCCCATTCATCTAAATCTACCTCATCCCCTTCATCTACATCTACTAATCCCAAACAATCTAATCCTAAGCCAAAACCATCTACCTCAAAACCACATACTCCAACCAATCCAAAATCAACTAAATCTACTTCGGCCTCCAATCCCAAACCATCCACTTCATCCCCTAGGCCTAATCCATCCCCTTCATCTTCTAATCCACCACCAATTAATCCAAATCAACAAAAACATGTCATAATCCACCCAATCTTATCCTACACCTTTACTTCCTCCTCCCCAAAACCATTTAATCTAAACCACTTCACCCTTTTATAGAATCCTTGACCACCATCTTCCATTGTCTAAAAACCTTCAACATGATCATCCATCCCACTAACCAAAAACCAAAACAAATCTCACCTCCCATCCTTCATTAAGTCCGGCCTCTAAGCGCATGACAAAAATACAACCCCTAGTCTCACGATGACCACATGGCATCATCTTCCCCATTCACTTCTTATCCTATAGCCAAAAATATGTTTGTTAATATCAAACATCAAGGCAAAATCTTAGGCATCTATGAACAAGGCATCCATGAATCCATCTTCCTCCATCAAAATCCAGGTCGTTTAGGCTTAGGGTATAAACCTAAAACTAACAACGTCCCTCATACTACTCCATCACAACCCATTTCTAAAACTCCTCTTATTGACCTTACCATCCCAACCACTCAACCCAATCACAAATGATTTAATTCCCTAGAAATACCAAATACATAAAAATGGATTAAGCACATAATTTGTTGTTTTGCATGGATATTATTTTCTTCCCACCCATCCTCCTTCCATCTAACATCCAAATCCATTTGCATCTAATCCATTATTATCATCACATTCATTCATATCCTCTTCCAATCTATTCATCTAAACACTTGATAAGCTTTCTCACACATGTTGTAAGACAATAGTACCTACTACAACCATGTGGCATTGGTCTATCATTACCTCCAACATTCAAGCACAATTATCCTCATAGAGATCCACACACTTTAACATTTCTTATCAACTTAGGTTTAAGACCCTTGGGCATGTATTTTAACACTCTATCTAATGTCATCTCCACACTCATTTCCATCCCCCCATCAAGCCACTAGTGATTCTTAACCCCTTGAGATTTCTCAAGAGAGTGGAACCTCTTTATACAAAAATCCAAATATCAAAAAGCAAAAATCATATCAAATAAAATCCACCTCAAGACTCTCTTTAGGGGTGTTTCCAACATCTCTATCTAGGGCTGGATGCAGGCTGCTGATGTAGAGTAATGTTGTGACAAGAATCGATGCATATATGTCGAGGCTATGGACGTCTGACTGGCAATGGAGCAATGCATGGCTTAGCCTTCTATTCACCCTCCATCCACCTATTTGACTTAATCACTCCCTATACATTGGCTATTTTTTCTTCACATACTACCCATTAAGTATTCACTTTAAGTGGTAATTAACCATCACAATCACACACACTTTGATCTCATAGTCATAGGGCTTGCATGTTTCCAAGTATTGTTTATACCTTAGTCACACTTTTGTTTAGTCCAACTCTTTCCTTACAACATGTGTCATTAGGCTCATATTTTTTCATCATTGATGTTATTTTCCTTCCATCCATCACATCCACATCCTTTTTCCCTTAGATCAAACATCCATGGGTAGATGATGATATTTTCTTTTCATCCAATCCTCCTCATATCCCTTTTCAACTATCATCATCATGACTAGGGGAAGCCTTACTAACCATCCATTGGGGGCATCATCCATTTTATATACCCATCACTTCCCATCCTACCCTACACCTGGGGAAAATCAAACCCATCCATCCATCCACACCACCACCCTACTTTACACTTGGGGGCACACCACATCTATCCCTCAATCTATCTCCCTATACCTAAGGGCATATATTATCATCTTCCATATCCCCCATCTTATCTTATACCATATCCCTCATCCTATATATCTATCTCCCATCCCACATCCCATCTAATCCTAACCTATCAACCAATCCCTATCCTATCCAACCTATCCAATTTCCCTTAATCCTTCCCTTTCATCCTACCCAAACATACTTTAGGACTTATAGGATAAATTCACATCCCACCTTACATCCCTTCCCATTCCCCCATGAGTTATCCCATCCCAAATCCAATCTTACCTATCTCAAAATTTCCCCATCCCAAATCCAATCTCAAATCAACATAAAATAATCCAAAATATAAAATACAAAATCTAAAAATCTAAACATTTAAACAAATCCATAAATAAATCACAAAATTACACCAAAAAAAAAATACAAAAATGCAATGTGTGTTTTTTTGTTTGTGTGTGTTTTCTTTCTTGTTTGTATTTACATTTTGGTTGATGATATGAGGCCCCTTTTGTTTCTTTTTTTTTTCGAGTCCAATGATATGTGGACCATCCTTTTTGTATTAATTTGTCCAATGATATGAGGATAAGGTAATTTAGCAATATAATCATCATGGTCTTTATACCTTGGTGCACTTCACTCTATGTCACATCCATAACATTATTAATGATGATAATCGTGGACACTTTATGGTATCACAACCCCTTCTATCATCATATTTAAGCCTTATCATCATCCATACCTAATCGTAATAATCATCTAGCTAACTATCTACCCTCCTCATCCTCATATCCAATCAATCAATATCCACATCCAAAATCCTCACCCCTTGGTCCAAATCTTCTAACATCCTCTTATCATCCAAAATCCTCACCCCTTGGTCAGGGAATCTTCTAACATCCTCTTCCAACTTGAACATCATTTCTCATCACTTCATTAATCATCCTCCCCATCCTCTCTTCATCAATGTCCTATCATCTAAATCAATCCAAAACCAATCCTTATTCTCTCATCTAACCATCCTCAGTCTTCTAATCCTGCAAATCCAACATCATATACCCTATCTTCCTATCTAACCAATCAAACCTCAAATGTAACATCCTCAAATCCCACATCATCACATCTAACATTGTCAAATCCAACATCCTCAAATCTAAATCCCAAATCTTCCAACCTAACCCCTTGACTGGGGCATCCTCTAATCCACCAATCCTAAATCTTCACACTTGTCATATATCGTTGACCGGGGCATCCTATAATCCACCAATCCTAAATCTTCTCCCTTGTCATGCATTGTTGTTGACTGGGCATACTCTATTCCAAAATCCAATATCTCACACTCCTCTAATCCTCTCTCCTATATTCTGATCCTCTCATCCTGCATCTTGCATCCTCATCAACAATCATTCTATTTTCTAATCCTCAAATCCAATGTCCTTAATCTTAACCCCTTGATTGGGGCATCCTATAATATAACCCCTTCAATCAATATTCTAATCCTCTAATCCTCTCTCCTCTCATATAATCCTCAATATTATCATTCTTTAATCCTCTCTCATCCACTAACTTGGGCCTCTCCTCTTTTTGAGTGGTTACCCGACTCGTTCCTTCCCCACCTAACCCCTCGAGGAGGCATCATATCACCATCCTAACATATTTTATTCTTTTTATTTGAAATGTTCATTACTCCACAATAACCCTTAAAAGAGGGGGAAAATGTATCCATCTAAAATTTCAACATAATTAATTACGATTAATTTTTCCTACAAAATAACCTAGCATCATCACTATCTAAATCCCTATAATAATTGATCACAAGATTAATGCTACACCCTTAACCTATTTCTTGTATTAGGATATGAGTAGCTGACTTATGACTTACCATATCATTTATACTTTCTCATGTTTAGTAGGTAGGACTTGGTGATGGCCATAACATATGAATAGTATATATAGGGGATTGTAGGTAGTAGTTCATCATCATTCGAGCATTTAAGTCTTATTGTATGGTTTGGAGGTTGCCCCCTTGAAGTGTAGAAGCTATTTTAATTGCATATTGAGATCATTTATCTAAAATATTGTGTTCTTCGGTGTTCTATTTATGCTCATAATCTGAATTATACAAGTAATTTCATTACAAGTGGTATCATAGCTGCGATCCGGCCAAAATTAGGGCAAAACCCTATTTTTGTTTCAAATATATCTTTCGAACCAACAATAATTTTTCGGATATTTTTTTACCATAGTTACAAATAACTATGAGGAAGATTCCCTAAAATTTCAGACTTTTTATTTATTTTGCAAAAATTACAAATTTAGTTTTTTTCATAAAATCACTCCCTAGGTTGAAATTTGTGGAATTTTTTCAAGTTCATTACATTTTAGAAAGCCCTCAAAACAATATTAGTAGTATATTCTTTGTATTTTTTCCTATTCGGACGAATTTTTATCGAAACACTAAACCTTAGGGTTTTACATCATGGCGGGCCTTCCACAAGAGCCTAAAATAATTCGGTCACTAAGGTAAAACCCCGAGAAAGATGGGGTAATGATAGAAGAGTTGGAGTCAAAAGGGATAAATACAAATTCCTCAAACTAGGGTTTACCACAGGTTGATCATAAGGTGAGCCAACTCGAATATGAACTGAAAATGTACAATCTAAGATGACATGTAAAGGAGACATAGACCAAATCAATCGGTGGTTGATGATATCATATAACATATAAATGGTAAATAGATGTCCCAAATCAATCCCAACTCAACCAAGGAGGATCTTCAGTTCGAATAATGGGAAAAATAACCATGTTGGATCACTTTTCCAGCCCAATCAGAATCCAACTTATTCGCAACCACGGAACATGATGCCGAAAGTGGAGATGCGCAAATTTGATGGGAAGGATCCACTGAATTGGATAAATCAAATGGAGAACTTATTTGAGTTACATAAAACCCCATCAAGACAAAAGGTGACCTTGGCATCCTGTATCTTGAACTAGACCAATTTGTCTGGTATCGATGGTTATGTGCTCAGAGGCAGAAGAGTGGTCTCAGTGTCACTTGGATAGTTTTACTAAGGAGTTGCAATTGCACTATAGTTCCAGTGTTTCAGATAACTACTTTAGTCAATTGGAAAAGTTAAGACAAACAAGATCAGTCAAATATTATGTGCATCAATTCTAGAACCTATCCTTAAGGGTGGAGAATATTACAGAAGAGAACTTGAATGACCTATTTCTTGGGGTCTTAAGGACCACATTGAGCATGAGGTACGTATGTTTAATCCACTCAAGATTTCTGATTCTATTATCATGGCACGTAGAGTAGAGGAAAAAATTCTTTGTAGTAGGAGGCAACCTTTCACTAACACCAGAGACCATAGTACCCCTTCCCCATCATTCACTCGGCCAATTAGACTGACTCCTCAACAAATGGAAGAAAAAAGAGCAAAATGATTATGTTTTAACTGCGATAACAAATATGGACCGGGACACAAATGTGTGAGAATAATTTATTAGTTATTAAAGAAGGCAATGAGATGAAGATGAAGCTGAAATTATAGGAGAAGCTAAGGAACTAGTAGAAGATGAAGTAGAGGATCACCAACCTACAATTTCTTTTCATGCATTGTCACCATTAATACTCCTCAAACACTCAAGGTTATTATCTATCTAAAAAAACAAAAGGTGATGGTGTTGATTGACTTAGGATTACTCATAACTTCATAAATAGTAAGTTAGCTTCCCACCTCAATTGTTTTATTTACCCAAATTCTAGAAATGTAATTATAATTACGGATGGTAGGATATTCAAGTGCATAGAAAGTTCCATAGTATCAAGATTTCTATGGGAGACTACATGTTAGACTCGCCTATTTTTCTATTTCTATGGGAGAGGTAAATATTGTTTTGGGTGTCCAATGGCTCACAACCTTTGTTACTATAGAAATGAATTTCCAAAAATTTTTCATGTAATTTCATTCAAAAGGAAGGAAAATAAAATTGAAAGGGATGGTAGCTAAGTCTCCATAGATTATTAGCTCTCATCAAATGTAGAAGGTTCTCATAGAAAAGGAGTAGATGGATTTGTAGCAAAGTTATTTTCTATAGAGGTACAAAATACAAAGTCTTCAATGTCACCCAATCTTCAAAATATTGTTGATGCTCACTTGTATTTTTTAATGCAATTCCAAAGGGACTACCACAAATTAGGATCATGATCATACCATTTGGTTGATTCCTACCCATATTCCCAGAAAATTAAGATCGATAAAATGGTGCAGAAATGTTGAAGGCAAGTATCATCAGCCATAGCTTGAGTGCATATTCTTCACCGGTGGTCATGGTATGTAAGAAGGATGAAACATGGAGGATATGTCCAAATTACCGAGAACTCAACAAGCACACCATCAAAGATAAGTTTCCTATTCCAGTAATTGATGATTTACTTGATGAATTACATGGTGCTATTTATTTCACAAAATTAGATCTTCGTTCGGGGTACCATAAAATTAGAATAAGAGAGGAAGATGTTCATAAAATGGCTTTCAGGACTCATGAGGGCCATTATGAGTTTTTGGTAATGCCTTTTGGTCTTACAAATGCTCCCTCAACATTTCAAAGCTTGATGAACATTGTTTTTAGGCCATTTTAAAGGAAATTTGTATTAGTTTTCTTTGATGACATATTGATTTATAGTAAGACATGGGAAGAACACTTGCAACATGTAAATAAAGTGTTGGAAGTTTTAGAGAAACATAAGCTCTATGCAAATCCATCCAAATTTTCTTTTGGTGTACAAGAGATAGAGTACTTGGGTCACATTGTATCCCATGAAGGTGTCAAAGTTGATCCTCGAAAGATCAAAGCTATGAAGGAATGGAAAAGGCCCAAAATCTTAAAAATATCTGAGGGTTCCTAGGACTAACAGGGTACTACAGAATATTTGTGAGGGGATATGGTAGAATGAAGGCTCCACTCACTACATTGCTAAAGAAGGATGCCTTCCATTAGAGGCAGAGCACGCCACTAAATTATTTGAGCAGATGAAGGAAGCCATTTGCACCACCCCCTCGTTTTGCTACACCCAACTTCTCAAAACCTTCATTGTTGAATGTGATGCTTCAGGATTAGCATTGGGAGCAATTCTAATGTAGGAAGGAAGACCAATTGCATTTGAGAATCATCAATTCAAAGGAAAAATCTGCTCAAACATGTCTATGAGAAATAAATGATGGCTATTATTTATGCAGTCAAGTAAAGGAGGCCCTATCTAATGGGTAGAAACTTCAAGGTAAAAATTGATCATATAGTCTCAAATACTTTTTGGAGCAAATGGTTTATCATCATCGAGGAACAAAAAAGTGGGTAACAAAATGTTGGGTTATGATTTTGAAATCATATACAAAAAGGGTAAATAAAATGTAGTATTCGATGCGCTATCCAGAAGGGATACATCCGCAGATGCCTTACTATGTGCAATGTCCATATTGAATGTCAATGGGTGGATGAAGCAAGATTGGAATGGGAGTATGACAAGGATACAAAATATCTAATACAAAATATCAAGCAAGGCTCTATAACATCTAACAAATTTTAGTAGAAAGGTAATGCCCTATGGTACAAGGACAGGTTATTCTTGTGTAAAGATTTTGAGTTGAAGCATAAGATTCTTGTAGAGCTACATGCATCACCTGTTGGAGGACACTTTGGGTTTTTGAAGACATATCATAGAATAAAAAGAGAATTCTTTTGGTAAGGACTTAAGGGGGATGTACAAAAATTTTATCATAGTTTTGGTGTGCAAATGAACAAAGGTGAAACCATGAAACACCGGTCTATTACGCAACCATTACCATTCCTAGCCAGAGATGGGAGGAGGTCTCCATGGATTTCATCATAGGATTTCCTTATTCAGAGGGTAAGAATGTTATTTTGGTGATTATGGATAGGCTCATAAAATATTCCCATTTTTTTCCTGTCACATCCATTTGCAGCCGGGTGAGAGTCGCACTTTTTTTTTTGAGACATTTCAAAGGCTACATGGAACCCCAAAGATAATTGTAAGTGATTGTGATCCTATTTTCACAAGTAATTTTTGGACAGAATTATTTACATGTTTAGGTACTCAAGTAGCTCATAATTCATCTTACCATCCTCAAACTGATGGGAAAATGGAAGTGGTCAACAAATGCTTAAAGGAGTGTCTACGTTGTTTTGTATCAAATAAGCAAGAATGGTGGGTTAAATGGATACCACTTACAGAATGGTGGTATAACATATATTTTCATACCTCTTCTCAAATGACCCCATTTTTAGCATTATATGGTTACCATACACCATCTATCACTTCTTCCTTGAGGGTGCAAACTAAGGTCAGAGATGTTGAGGAACACATTCAACATCAACAACAGGTTTTGGCTAGTTTGAAGGAGAATTTTTCATTGGCACAAAACAGATGAAACAACAAGTAGATCAACACCATAGTGAAAGACATTTTGAAATTCCTAGCTTGGTTTTTGTACATCTACAACCTTACAATAAGATGTCCTTGAAGCAATAGAAAAAGGACAAAAACTTGCTCCTAAATATTATGGTCCTTATCATGTTATACAGAAAATTAGAAGTGTTGTTTATAAACTAGAGTTGCCTCAATCTTCACGCATACACCCAATATTCCATGTTTCCTTTTGAAGAAGGTTATTGGACATAAATTTTCAGCCTAGATAGAGCTACCAAAACTTGATGAGGAAGGAAGAATCATTTTGGAGCCAGAGAAGATTCTGCAAACATGTACTAAGAGGATGAGAACTAGAGACATTAAGGAATATTTGATCAAGTGGAAGAATCTGAGCATAGAAGATGCGACCTAGAGGATGAAGGTTTTCTATAGTAACATCCAGGATTATTCAATGTTGAGGACAACATTTGTTTGAAGGAGAAGGGCATGCTACGCCCTTAACCTATTTCTTGTATTAGGGATATGAGTAGCCGACTTGTGGCTTACTATATCATTCATAGTTTCTCATGCTTAGTAGGTCGGCCTTGGTGATGGCCATAACATATGAATAGTATATATAGGGTATTGTAGGTAGTAGTTCATCATCATTCGATCATTTGAGTCTTAATGTATGGTTTGGAGGTTTCCCCTCGAAGTGATGAAGCTATTTTAATTGCATATTGAGATCATTTATCCGAAATATTGTGTTCTTGTGTTCTATTTATGCTCATAATCTGAATTATACAAATAATTTCATTACAATTAATTATTAGAATCCATTTTATTACATATACCCTTTATTGTTTATATAATATCCTATCATTGCATCATCAATCCTTTAATTTAGCATATTATCCTATCTTAATCCTTATTAACATTTTCTGGAAATTTAATATTCCTACACCCACCTACTCTACACCTATCCTACACCTAGCTTCTCCATGAAATCACATCCCTAATCATAATTAATCTAACCTAATCCTAAGCTAATAAAATCCTCTACCCCCAAATCTAGAGGCTTCTATTTCTAGAAGCCTCTCTAAACTTCCCTCCATTAAATTTAAATATTCAAATAAAACCCCCTCCAATTCAATGGATGCATCTTTCAAATTCTAGAATTCTCCATTCTAGAATCCTCCAAAACTCTCATCATTTTCCAACCACTGATCCTCATCCTACTTGGATGGATTTTCACCCTCCAATTTCTCTCCCAAAAACTATAAATTGATCTCTCCTCATCCATGATAGCAAGTTAGAAAATCCATAACAAATCTTTTCCACTTTATTTTCTATCCTCAATCAATCCATCATTCATCCACAATCAATCCATCATCCTTCGTTAAGCAATCAAAGGAAATTAAGGGGAGGTGTTTCCCATGTGTCTCCACCGAAATATGAAGCAGTCAACAATCAATCAAGAGAAAATCCAACACAAAAATGAGGATCATTGCATCTTCTTGGTAAGTGAAAGTATTGAATCTCTATCCTTTATATCCTTTGCTAAATCTAAGTATTTGCTAAAGGATTAGAATAGGAGAATAATTTGTAGTTTATTTTATTATATTTGCATACTAATATTTTCTAACCAATATAAATTCCATTGATGATATCAACCTTTTTTACAGCCACATTAATTTTTATCCATGAAAATGTTTTCTCATACATATGGAAACTCATCGAGTCAAATTTCTCGAAAGTTAGAGCAAATGATCCCCATAAAACTAGCATCCATTTGAGAATTTTTTTACATCAAGAAGTTGGGTATTCTTAAAGATATAGAAGAATAATTTTTATTCATTATTATTCCCCATTCGATAAAAATTTTAGACCATCAATTTTTCTTCCATATCTACATAGATCTAGATGAGAGAAACCCCTGAAAATTGGAGCAAAACATCCTGGTGTGAAAGAGAAATTTTTGAGACCAATTTCATTCTGATCCGACACTCGGAAGACAATTTTCTATTTTTATTAAGTCTCTACCATGTAGCCTACTAAAAACATTAAGTCTAATATACAATTGTTTTTCAGTACCTTGGTTCATTCCTCCAAGATCAAAACACTCAAAAATGACAAATTGATAAAATTGCTAAAAATAGACACCCATGTATGACTTACTAAAAATAGTAAGTGTTCAAAATGAGCTCAAAATGGTCACACATGTTCCTCCCCTTCATGTATCACTAATTTTATCCTTCACAGAGGTCAATTTCTCTATTTGCAAGCAAATTCCTGCATTTTTGGATGTGGTAAGCATAAGGTGTCTCAGAGTGAATCTGTTAAATTTAGAAACATGATGTGGAATGAACCTCACGAAAACATGGCAGAAGGTATTATCTAAAAGTATGTCATTCAAATCAAATGGTCACTTGTTTCAAATAACAAGGCTATTTTTAGCTTGTGCACCATACTTTGACCAAGTTTCAGAGAACTTTTGGTAAACAACAATTTATTTTTGATATTCCCCATTCTAAGAGGTACTTCTCAACATTTACAAATCTCCACCTATCACTATGTGGTGACCATATCTATGGAGCTTGCCTCATAAGAATGGTAAGGAAAATTCATGCTTACAGAGGATTGGAAGTTGAATTGTGACTCAGTGGAAGGGAAGTCCTCTGATTCCCAATTTTGGTCTCAAAGTGCATTTTGGTCTCAGTGTGTTTCTCATCTCATCAAATGGGTTGATTAAAGGACCGAATAATTCTTCATTAAATCTCCTACCTTCACCATATCAAATTCAACCATTTTTGGGGCTCACATTTCATTAGTCATTATGTTTCCCGGTGGAAGAATCATCATGGTTGTATTTTGTGGACAAATTGTTTCAAGTTCTCATCAAGTGCAAGAGGGTCAAAAGGCATGGCATTGTTTCATGGATTGGAAATATTGGTTCAAGTAAAATAGGCCATTATTTATTGATATTAGTGTTCCATTCATTAAATTATTATCACTTCTTCTCTCATTGTACTTGATAGGGCTATAGAATTTCATCATTATAGGAAGCTTCTCACAATACGAAGAGATCAAGGATTAGGAGTTCATTTATACATTGGATCATTTCATTGGTTCATCAAAGGATTGGATATTCTTCATGATTAGAGCTTCTTCATCCTTCTTCATTTGAGCTTGGAGTTTCTCTTCTCTCTCTTCATTCTTTCTCCATTCTCTCTCTTCTTTTCTCTCTCCACTTTCTAATTATCCATTGTAAATGTACTTTATGACTATTTCATCCTATTCACTTAAGTGACTATGTAATATTTGCATTGTAAAATTTCCCTTTCCATTAATAAGAAGGGGATTATTTTTCACTCCTAGTGGAATGTGAATAGTCACAAGTGATAGGAATTTTGAAAGGTCGTGGTGGGGTAGATGAAGAGTCTCATTATGAGAGCTATAAATTGGAATGTCTTCTCCATTTCAAAGGGTTAGATTTTCTTGATTGGTCACTCCCATTGTCTTACTACAAGAAAGAAACTGCAATTATTCTATCTACTTGTCTTATGTTTTCCTCTTCATCTCAACTTTACTCCATGAGCATGGTTACTTGTGCAATATTATGCAAATGAAATTTGATTCACTTGTGTTTTGTTCCTATTTCCTTGACATGGTGTCTTATCATTGATAACTTGGAAATATTCTAGTTTTATGTCAATAAAATCAACTTTCTATTTATTGAGTAAAACCCCCTTCTCACTTTCTCCTCTCTCTCCATACACACACCTTTCCTCCACCTCCTTTTTGCATAGAAGTTTAGTGGAGTATTCTCTTGTGATCCTAGTCAAAAGGCCCCCAGCCATGATGGTTAGAGTAGTGTACATATTTTCTATTTTCAATAAATGTATTTGTCTCATTCCCAAGAAAAGGGCGGAGTCCTAGAATGTTGGTGAAACCCCCTAATTTACCCTTGTGAAAAAATATTTCACCAACAAAGACGTAACCCACATTGGGTGAACTCTATAAACAACTTGGTTTACATTATTATTTTAAATTTCCTTTATTTTATCATTTCTTATCAATTTTAAATATTATTTTTAAATTTTTAACGCCAATTTTAATGATTTATGGGAAATTAGGAGCTTATTTTTAAGTATCCAAAAATAGTATTTTGGTTAAGTAATTCACTTATTATAATTTTTGGATCATTTTCAAATGTATGAAACCTATAGTTTATTGCAAAGGTCGTCATAAAGTGTCACGAGAGAAATTTAAAGGGCACCAACGCACTCCCATTAAAAGCATACAATAGAGGACCAAATTGTACCACACTCTAGGAAAATTGTATAGTTCTATACCTATCCAAATTTGTGCTATAGTTACATAAATGAAGCATCTCCATGTAATTTATAGTCTTTATATCACTTCCAAATCACATCTTTATCTCTATTTCAACCTAATGCACTCCTTTTCTTATGTTTTTAGCAATCGCATCATCATTATATATTACAAATTTATTTGGAGTTATATTCGTATTTATGCATTAAATTTTTATTAATCTCAATATACAACTTGTTTCTAACCCTTACTCTTATAAATAAATAATCACCGCATATTTATACAACTTATTTATTTATTTAGGTGTAATTGTAATTCCCACACATGAAGGACCAAAACACAAGACTAATTAAACCAGGGATGATTTTTTTGCCTCACTTATCAACATAAGTCACCACTTGGGATCACTTAGAATAATATGACATCACACTAGATGCTTACACCCACATGGACCCACACTTACAACAAGATAACACCACATATACATCAATGTCACACTTCCTCAAACAAACAAATACAAAACTATGACCCAACCACAATATGAACTCAACATAGGCATGTTCCACAACACAGTCATTTTCATGGTTTACATATTTATTATAATTAAGTTCCCATTGTATAGCCTTATAGGTTCAAAGATAATTAAACATGTAAGGGCATAAATTCCCTTTTCTCAAAACTTCATATACTTTATTTCACATAGCATTTATCTTAAAATGAGTATGCACTATTTGGTTCATTCCTCAATTGCATTAATTATCCATAGCTCAATTGTTAGTTAAAATCATTTTAAACACATATGAGTCTCCTAATACTCATTCTTACGCTAAAGGTTCATTTCTTGGTAAGTATGCTTACTTTACATTTTGCTAACCTTCATTTCAAAAAGGAGGAAATTTTCATGAAGATAAGGGGAGAATAATAGTTCAAAAGTGGCGATTCCCATTTTCCATCTTTGTGATAACGTTTAACAACAAGAATACACTCCATTCATTCATGATATGTTTGTGAGTCGCAATCCACTTGTTCCCAATTAGGATTCCTATTTTTGAAACTATGTTACACATGGAACAACTCGTTTCACTTTGTATTAACATAATGAGTGCTTGCATCAAGTAAGGGGGATGATCATAGTTTCCACTTAACTTTACGCTAAAGGGGAGAATATTAAGTTTAACCTTATTCTCATGTACATCTTGAAGATAGAATTGATTGGGAGTATTTATAAAATATGCACGAGTCACCTAAAGTTTTTGTATCAAGACAAGAGCTCATGATTTCAACATACACATTCTCACAGGGGAAATTCATCCTATCATTAATCACATGAAAAGAGTTAACATTGGTTTAAAGAGAATGGATTCCATTTTTTGTTTTACTCAAAAGATCAACATCTTAGGGACACAATTTTGATAGAAAAATTTTACTATAGGTTTCGAACTCCAATAACATATTAAGAGGTCCTAGATTTTAATTTAATTCCATTTGCACTCAAGGACTCTATGTCCTACTAAAATTCAATTTTAGAGTGTTCAAACATCTTTATCTCACAAAACCCCCAAGTTTTACTTTCTTTTAAAACCGGCACCTCATGAATACAATTTAAAATCTAAAGGCTATTAACAATTTCATCCACATTTGAACTCTTAATGTTGTAATAGAGAACACAACTTTGACAGTTGGATCTAAATGTAAATCTCATACGTAACTGAACCTTCTAAGAGATATTTCAACAAAAATATCTCCTATTTGAGTCACCATATACCCTCCAAAACACTCATGTACTAGGATTAATTATTTTGCATTTAATTTGAGTCGGGATTCTCTTGAGGTAGAAATGTGAGGGAACCACCACACTTTGCGGTTTACCAAAGTTTGTTTGATCACATTACAAGGAGTAATGATTACATTCCCTATTTTCCCTTATGATCCCATACATGTACATTGTTTAGCCCTTCCATTGAAGCTTAGTTTCTAAGACACCCATTTAAAAACATTGTTAAGACATTATGTCATTCATGTCACAAAGTGACACTGTACCTTTTAACCATTGCATTTAACACACTTCCACATACATGAAAACCCTCTACTTGGTTCTTGGGAAGAATCATGATTACATTAACAGTACCACTAAAATCTCTAAAACTACAAGAGAATGTTGGTTACTAGAATGAAGTCACCCATTAGCAAGACACGTCCAATTTGAACCATTCTTAGATTGTTATTTCACTTAAATCCCATTGAAGTGAAAGACAAAAGACTAACACATTGCTCAAAGGGTAACAATCCCAAGGATCGTTAGATTAGGGTCATTCAGATAACTTTTAAAGTAACATCCTAATAGTGGTCAATCCATAACCATTCCTATAAAAGGTGATTTCTTTTCTTTTTGATAAGCATACATGTTCACACGGTAACTATAATTGGTGATCTTATCTCCTCCAAGCTAGGAGGTTCCAACAAGTATAACAACTAGGCTCATCCTTTAAATTTCAATTTTCTATGTTAATAAGGTTATCACGCATAAGGGGAAACCCACACCCATCATTTATTCTAAGGTCATCCTTTTGATTTGGTTCTTTTCTTCTGAGTTTCCCAAGTATTTTGTAAAACACACAAGAATATATATTCATTACTTTCACATAGGAGCACATTATAAAATGGTCATTTCATTTCTAGTTAATAGGTACATTGACACCATTAGCAACATATAAACCTGTATTCAAAATCACTCCTAGAATAGAATGCCCATTTTTCTAAATACCAATATGCTAACAATTTCTTACTCATCACAAAAATCAATAAATAACATTCTCATTTATAACAATAGTGTTGATTTATCCATTTATAATTACATGTGTTTCAAAGATAACATGTTATTACAAAAACACAAGTAACACTACAATTTCTTCTTGTCATGGGTACCTACAACCACAACATGGTCGCACAATGTTGGCATGGTACCTTGAGCAAGGAAAGGTTTGCAAAAGCTATGAAAATGGGGTAAGAACACTTAAGAAACCCCAAAACTTTAAAAAAACAAATCAATGGACCATTATGATAAGAAATAAACATTAACTCATTACTTTGCATACATTAATCTTGGAGTAAATAAGAAAACCTAGCATGTCTAGTTATCCTCTATTCTTGAAAGCTTTGTAAATGAACCTAATAAAGATTCTAAGCAATCAGTTTATGATTATGAGAATGGGAGCTCACCATAAATGGCTACAAAGACATATAGTTCTTTCCATTTACTCAAAGCTTGAGTGTGTAGTGCAATAGCAAAGCAAATAGCTCAATAGACAAATGAAATGAAACTCTAAATCCTAAATAAAATAATATAATTTATGTTAGAAAGGAGGAAGTGTTATTAGAAATGGTCTAGGGGTAATGGGGTATTTATAGGTTTCTAATTCCATAAATGAAATGATTTAGGTGCATGTGAGACAAATGAATAAACCAAAAATCACTTTTAGTGAGTCAAATTAAGATTTAACTAGACTTAGAAGAGGGTAAACATGCTTGGGATAGTTAATCCTGATTAGTGAGGAATTAGGAGTCTGAGAGAGTTGTGAGAGGACTACTCAATCCAATGAAATGGATTGATAACCTAGGAAGCTAGTAGAAGTGGTTTAGAAGGAGATTAGAAGGGGATTCAGCTAATAGGAGGCTATATTAGCCTAGTTAGTCAATTACAAGAGGAATACAACCAAAAGGATGTCGTAAAAGGAGAGTTAGATAGGCCTAATTGACAAGGTATCGTCAATTTGCAAGGAGTAGAATAGTTAGTGCAATATTAAGAATAATAGTGCTTTGATCAAACTACAGTGTCTACATTTTCCCCTCTTTGGGGTGGCGTAAGCTACGCCACTTCAAATAAAGTAGACAAACACAAGTGACTAAAAATTTTTTTGAAGGAGTGGAAGAAAAATTAGTAGAGTGAAGGATGCCCCTCAAGTGTCGATAGAGTGATGAAAGAGGTCGATCGAAGATCAAAAGAAGGGATGAAAGAGATAGATTAATGGGAAGAGTTAGGATGATCCTACGTGAAAAATATAAGAATAAGGAAGAAAGAAGAAAATAACAAGGAAGAAATATTGAGCTATCAACGAATGTTGCATTGCATAAAACAATATTTATTACATCATATTGCTAAGAATATTCATCATTGGTCCTTATTAAAATATAAGCATACGACAGAGGTGTAAAATGACATGAAAAGCCAAGATAAAAACAAATGTCCATTGCTAAAACTTTCAACTCCATGCAACATACAAAATGTAATGCAATATGAGAAGTAAACAAGCTTACCTAATAGGAAATAAGTACAAACACACACACTCAAACCAACAACGTTTAAGATAGTTGCACAAATATTGTGTTATCAAACTTTAGTCACAAATGTTTGTGATAAACAAAAAGGTTTAAAATGATGCCCCAAGAAAATTGTATATGCAAGGAGTAGAATGGAGGACACTTGAGTCCACTTTGAAAAGTAGTGTGCATGACAAAACAAGATTAGGCAACTCGTTGTGCCCAGAGTACAAATGAAGTAAGAAGCTAGCTTTTGTAAATGATTGTAGATTCAGATGATCCATGAGTCATTGTTTCAAAACATGTGAAAATTCCAGCAATATACGAGATGAGTGTCCATGTGAGAGACACATATTTAATTGTGTATGAGCTACTTACCCTTTTTTTGTCAATTTTTGAATTTTTACAATTTTTGGATTTTTGAATGATTTTATGATTTTTGTAATTTTTAATGTTTTTGATCGGTCAAAAGAATTTAGAACATGGAAGATCACCTAAAAGCACACAAAATTCCCCATGGCGAAGAAACAAGCATCAAGTAGCAAAAACGTGCCCCAAGAGAAGAAAATGGGTTAAAATGATTATTTAATAAAAATAATCATTACGATGGTGAAATAGAAGAAAGAATGAAAACATCACCTGGAAACAATAAAAATGCCCCAAAGAGAAGAAATGAGTGTTATGTGGAAAATAAATGCCCAGCGTGGTGGAAAATAAATGCCCAGCGTAAAAAAAAATATTTGAAAACAATTATTTAATAAAAATAATTATCACGATAGGTAGAAGAAGGGGTTAGAATGACCATGGAGGTCAAATTAAGCATTTCGGCCATCACGGTGGGTGAGAGGGCATCTGTAACGGGTCAAAATAACCCTATATACCCCTCCCGAGGGGGTAAATCATCACGGTTAGTTCATTTGTTACGGAGCTCTTGCGAATTTTCACCGCGAGTGACTTGTGAGTTGTGAGAGAGATGGCGAGAGTTCAGAGGCGGATCAGATGCGTAGACCGGATCTAGGAGTACCTTCGAGATGATGTCGATGGACCCTATGTGAGTTCCCTATCCTTTCTTGTCAAATTTTACATTTAATGTCATTTTTAGCATTTTTAACATGTTTAGGGTAGATTTAGAGTAGGTTTAATACGTACGCATGCCTTAGTGGCGTGTGCGGCGTCATTTAAGCAGGTGTGCGCGTCGAAAATGGGTGTGCACATATGTATGCATTGAAAATATGGGTATGCACACACGTACATTAGGAGAGGATGTGTATCGTCGGGGGAATTATGGATTGTGCACGCGTGTGCCAAACTATGCACGTAGGCGTCATCTTGGATGTGTATGCGTTAGGGTAGGGTTTAGACTAGGTGGGAAATTGGTTTGGGGTATACGTGTCAAGATGGACATATAGGCACCGACAAGGGTGCGTACATGCCTTAGATGTGTGTATGCATTAGGATAGGCGCACAGGCATCCATAGGGGTGCGTATGCACTAAAAGAAAGACTTAACCAAAATTTTAAGAAAAATAGGATAAGTATTGAAGGATGTGGTCTCGAATTTGTAGAGAAAAAGTAGAAAGTAGTACATGAATGAAAATAGAAGAATATAGATAGAATTTAAAACATAACAAGTGTGTTGTCATTTTGTAGATATGATTGCCAATCCTTCATACTAGAGAGTGGTACGGGTGCTTGGTTGCTATAGTGATAGATTTCGAGGAGGAGAACAGCGAGCTTTTGGGCATCCTTTTATAAGTTACTGGATTAGACCATGTGGCTAGTATGCCATAGATTACTATGGATCATGGCCTCCTCAGCCCTTAGGCCGAGAGGTGGCATAGTGAGGGTCAGTGTTTTTGACTCCCAACCGGTGAGATTCATATCACACTAGAGGATGTATGGAGGATTTTGTGGGTGCTCATCCGAGTTCACTGATCGAGTACGAGAGTCGCATAACTGAGATCACAGCTTGTCTATTTGAGCTATTCGGAGTGGAGGATATACCTCGTAAGGTATGATCATTAGACTGCCTAAGTGTATAGCAGACCCAAAGTTAGATCGGGTGGTAGTTTACTTGACGGCCTTTGTTAGTAGTGTTCTACTTACTTGACAAGACCGGTACTACATTCCCCGGGTCTCATCGATTAGTTCTCATTTGATTGATGGTGAGAGGTATTGTTGGGGCTAATGTATATTCGTGTATTTATATTGGGATCTTCACCTTATCACCTACTACCATCAAAAGACGGTAGGCCCTACTAGATTATTGTAGATATGGGCCTGGGACCACATAGTCATTGGTCGTCCCATAGGAATTTTACGAGCTCGTGCCCCAGAGGAGCCATCTAGGATGGGTTGGGTTCCGGCCGGAGATGATGTTTGGCCTAATATGGGAGATACCTATCATTATCGTCGAGAGTTTGATGATCTCCAGTAGGTGCAGATAGTATGGAGGCCCTATAGACACTTTTAGTGGCCAGAGGATGGTCTAGAGCTTAGCGTGGCCATGGTAGATAATTTTATGTTTAGGAACCGATGCTATATCAGATATTTTTATAGAGTGGATAGATTCTAGAGGTAGTTTGGTCTCATTCAGGATGTTCCACAACATGATATGTGGTACGCACGCAGAGCCTAGGAGGTATTTGATATGGGTCCTCAGATTCAGATGGATAGAGCCAAGGTGATAGCTATGAGCAGATGGTGCCAGTACCATGGGTACCATTGAGACAAGTTAGGGATCCTGGATGTTCAGTCGAGTATGGACCATGGTATTTGATAGTGTTACCTCATCGATTGACCATTCCATGGGCAGCCTGGGATGCAAGAGTTAGGCCACCTCTAGAGGGGCCACCAGATAGTGATGATGAGGATGAGGATGGAGATGATGATGATGATGATCCCTTTGATGGGCAACATCACGATGGGGGTGGGAGATAGGGTCCTCCACCGCGTCAGGCACAGGGACAGGGCCAGGCCAAGATAGAGATAGGTACTTATGGAACCTCATATGCATTTGCCTCTAGTTGGTATACCAGCTGGAGTTCTCATTCCATTACGTCATATCCATCCGGTGATTTAAAGGGTTGTCCCCCTCGTGCTCCAGGGTAGCCATTCCTGACAACAAGCCCCAAAGCAGGGTCCTTCTCCCGAGTCCACCACATAGTGGTGGAGGAGACAATGGTGGAGATGGAGGGCATATAGTTACACTACAACAACAGATACAACATGTTATAGTTGTGCAGCTTCAGATGACAATGAGAGAGATAAGGCCAAGGCATGGCTATAGGTGGTTATTACAGAGTGAGACCAGGCTAGATCTTAGGGACATGTCATGACCTCGAGAGATAGATCATGCTAGGCCATACTAGTCGAGGAGGTAGCACAGATGGTGCCATCTAGTTTTAGAGGATTTAGTAGCTAGCTTCTCAAGTACATAGATTATGAGCCTATTTCAGGTAGTCCCAGTACATGTATGGTAGTTGGTAGTTTAGAGGGACTAGGCCCAGGCTGATGTTCAGAGCCTTACAGGCAGAGAGATCGAGACACAGCCCAGATCGAGTATGACTGCAACTAGAGATTGACAATTTGTTACATTTACACAGGCTCAGGTGGACATGGCACAAGTTACGAGAGCGTGATGTCTTTGTAAAATAGGAATCCACAGTAGGAGGTATGACCCATATTTTTTCAGATGTTATGAGGGTTAGTGGTGAGGCCTCCTATTACAAGGTTGCATACTATGAGGCAGTTCTGAAGAGCTAAGGGTGACACATTTTGATTAGTTAGATGTGAGTAAGTCTAGATCTAGGTCATCCTAGAGGGACCTCTCAATCAGCGAGATCATTACAGCATCCCATAGTTCAAGAGCATAGCGAGCTTGGTGGGCCATCTCATCAGCCAGCATCACCTTCCTCCGGGCCATAAGCCGTTAGGCAATCCAGGAGAGGGCGAGATTCGTAGATGACTCTCTCTAATTTTATTATATACTAATATATGTATCCTATGCCTCTTATGAAGGCTCGGGATTTGATCAATCATGTATGATGTATCTTTTTGGATTATGCCTCGTGATGAAGGCCTATTTTGATTCATGCCCTTGATGGCAGATTTTTGTATCGATGATGTGTATCTTTTTGAGATAGACATTTCGTATATGTATATGGACATTCGATGTCATACTTACCATGTTTTCATATGATTGATGATGATGATTTATGTATGATGATTATATCATGATGTTGTATGTTTTACTTTTCATGTATGTATCATGATGGATGTTGATGATGTATCACATGTTTTAGATTTATGATATATCCTTAGATAATATCATATGTTTTGTACATGAGATGTTTTTAATTTTTAGTGTACGGGATGATATTTATGATATTGGTGTGGGGGATATATTTGTGATCATGCACAATCCCTCTTACCCCATTGATGATACGATATGTGATGATTAGCTTAGTATACATGCTTGATGTAAAACTTAGCATTTTTATTGATATATGATGTATAGATGATGTTAGATGTGATGATATGATAGATGATAGATGTGATATATGTTATGATGTTTATGATAACAACAATTTGTACAATCAATTTACAAACACAACCTAACCAAAAATGGACACAAGACAAATATTCACAAGTATGCAAAAATGAATTTAATGCAAAAAACTCAACTCTAAGTAAGGAATTGAACTCAATTTAAACATACAACACAATGCAATGGAAACAAATCTAATGAACACACTACAATTATAAACAAGTATGCAAGATAAAATGAACTAAATGCAACAGTTAAGTAACACTCAACCTAAGAAATGAATTCAATTTAACACATATAACATGGAAATAAAATGCAACCAACACTCTACAAACCGACAACTAAAAGTAATCAAACTACTACTTTGTTTTTGTAGGACAACATTGATATATTTTCTTTTTTTTGTGTTATCGCGAGGATAAGTTTTTCAAGGCTACTATTCACATTTTTTTCGGGGTTTCCTCAACATAAAGTTATTTTTGTTTGTGTAGCACCGTCCCTAGGAGGGAGTTTTTTGAATGTTTAGGTTTTGTAACATTTTGTGAATGTTTTTGTGATTTTCTAAGGTCTGTTTGAAAGTAATGTATAGTGATAAAGAAGTATGGATGCCCCCAATGTGAGATGGGAATATACAAAGGCAGAATGCCACGCATGTATGTTCAAGAATTTTCAGATGCGAAGGTGCCCCCAACATTAGATGGGAATATACAAAGGCGATTCCTTCACATAGAAGCAAGAACAAATGAGCCAAATCACACTTGTAAGATAGGTTTAGTAGGATACCTAGATCTGAGAGGGGAAATTATCCTAGATAGGAGTGAGAGTTGCTCGTCCGGATGTGAGAGTAGCTCATGAACAACAAGTATTCCCTAAGCATAGGAAATCATTTTTCACTCAAGGACTTACCTAATGTGCCACAATTGTGTGGTTTTCACACTTGGATGACCTATTTTCTTTTTATTGTTTTCTTGATTTTTTTTTTTTTTGCTTATTTTTTCTTACTTTTCCAAGGAATTTCTTATTTAAGCATAGAATCGATTGAGATGCATTGCATTCATCGGTTCCTTTAATTCCTCACCATCTGAGTGAGCCATCTTATACTCCCTAAACCATACTTAGCGACCACAGAGTATGGTCCTAACCAATTGGCTTCAAAATTTCCTTTCTTTTCCTGTCTTTAATAGTATTTTTCTAGTTCTCTTTCAACACGAGATCACCTACGTCAAACTCATGAGGTATGATCCATTTATTGTATCCCCATGATACCCGATTCTGATAAACCTTTAGGTTATTGAGCACCCTCATATGCTTTTCATCCGGTCTAGCATAAATCATGATTTCTAAATTTTCCATTCATAATGAAAACAACACGTAACACACATATGAAGAGAGTCAAAATACAAATGCAATTTCTTTTCATTTTCAAAACTAAAGAGAGAGATAGAGAGAGGAGAGAGAAAACACCATTTTCCCACAATAAATTTCTTCAGAAAAAGAATTGAAAGGAAGTTCCATATAGTCATATGTTAGTGTTTACAAGTTTCCCGATATATATTTTACTTGAATAAGGTCCTACGATAATTTTCCCCATTTTGCTTTGCAAGTTTACAAAAAACGTCAAATTTAGTCAAGTGGCTCAAAAATCTGCATTCAAAACAATCTCTGAGACTTAAATACAAAAATATTCAAATTCCTACATACTCCCTATATATATAGGAAACACTTGGAGATGAAAGAACCCAAAACTGGTGATTGGATTTAATCGGTGCTCATTTTTCTAGAGTGTCCAATTGTAATTTTACCCAAATGACCTCATCGCCCAACGACCACGAGGCCTACAAAACTCACCTCTAATACAAGTTTATATTTCTTAAAACTAAGAATTGGTAGTGATTGTCACAGATAAATACTAGAGGTATGTGGAGGCCAAATTCCATTCCTCCACCTTGGGCCTAAATGACAAGCCAAAATTAAACTAAACTTTTCACTTTCAAGAATTGTCCCAAGCTACAAAAAGGTTAACTCTGCTCCTAAGCACGTGACGAAAAGTGCTCAAAAAAACATTCAAATTCATCCCTGGGTTGGGTGTAACCCTCCACGTGACAAGGAACATAGTCAGAGCTTGACTCTCCCATTTTGGGGTTTAGATATACATTAAGTGTGCCATTGAAAATAGGTTTTATTAACATTCTGAAAGGTTGTCAAGTGATAGATTTAAACTCAAATTCATGTTCAACTTGTCAACCGGGTTGCTTTAGTTATCAACAACTATCAAATAATTTTTCCAAACATCTCAAGAGGAAATTTGGGAGTTGGGATTATATTCGACACAACTTTTCTAGTTGCATAAAAAAGTTCATTTCACTATTTGGCTCTACGTCTCATTAATTCACCAAATTGTCAACACCATTAAAAATATAAAAACTAAAAATGTTAGATTATGCAAGAAAGAGGTAAGATAATCATGCTTGAGAAGAAATTGAATCAAGTGACATGGCTCCGAGCAAGATTAACACGCACAAATTATGTGGATGTAAAGAAGGTTGTCAAGCTCTGCCAAGGACCAACTCACCATGCCAAAATTACATCCACCAACCATGTTATAATTGCCACATTCAAATGAAAATCAAATTCCATGGAGTAGCCAACACCATGCACATGGAGCGACCAACCAAATCCACATAATTGCCTCAGGCTCACCAACACGTTGATGACAAAGTTTGGTATTTTCTCAATATAGTTGGGCCAAAAATAAATATGTATACATGTGTTTTGAACTATTAAACAACCTTGATAAGCTCAAAGATCCCAAAATTCCTCCACACATTTTGTCAAATTATTCGTGTACCTTGCTTAATCTTCCACATTTCCCATACACGTCTTCCATGGTAAAGTAACTATCAACATATGACAAAATTCCTCTGTCCATGTTCTTTGATTGCAGCGCAATTTTAACACTTTCCAAAGCTCTCATTTATCCCTGTCTAAAAAGAAATAGCCTTTCCTGGAAGCCTCCAACGCCTTTTTTAGCAATCCATTTTGTGTGTATCATTTTATGGAGCCACATTTCTACAATGCATTTGGTCAAACAGTTTGCATGTCATATGCATGAACCCACATAAAAATATAATTTGCCATCCACTGCCAAACTCAATCGTAAGCCTTATAAATATGCTACCAGTTATAGAAGGAGCTGGCACAAGTTGTAAACCCATTCTTAACACCTGCGGATACATTTTTCTTGAAAGTGTCTAAAGTCATTTCATTAAATCAAATCCATTTGTGCTTAACCTGTAACCATTGTAGTCCGCATAACATAGACTTTATTTTTATTTGAGGAATTTTATCAAACTTCTCATGTGCCTTAGCAATCAGCGAATCCATGCAACTACCATAGGTTGAACTGGAACATTGATGAAATTTTAGTTTCTTCATAGTGGTAGATGGGCATCCAGAAAATCCCTCCCCACAACCATGTACATCTAGTGAACTAAAATAATAAATAAAAACAATATTCCAATCAATACATGCGTGAAGGATCTTGGCTAGATAGAGGAATATCTTTATAGCTTCCAAATGGGTTTTCTTGGCACTAGCAGCTACAACAAAGAAAAAAATAAACAAACGTTTTCCATTGTATAGGTTATGGAAATCCATAACCTATTCTCCCCATCTCTCTGGTCATTCTCTCTCTCTCTCTCTCTGAACTTGTCATCCACCTCCTTCTGTGGCCGCAATTCCCATCTCCAAAGTGGAGGAGAAACATGAAAATTAGGGCGAAGGAAACCCTAAACTAGACATATGCATAATTTTAACACTCTCTCAAAATTCAATACACCTTTGCTAAAATCAATAGTCTCGCTATTATTATTGTCATAAATTTCTCTCTCCTTTTTTTAATTATTATTATTATTTATAGTTCCAGAATTTGAATAAAACAAAACCTAGATACATGACTCCAAAGCAAGATCAAATTTCAACAAGGATAACGCCCAATGTAAGTTCGTCACTAGGAATATTTGAAACCACAAAATCAAATTCTTGAGACAATTTGACATATGTACATTTTACTAATATCGCTAGTTATTATCATTAAACAAGAACATGGTTTTAATACTATCTTACCAAATTACATTACACGTACAAGACTATCACACTAGACCAGTTGCTCGTATGTGTTTCCAAAAAAATCCATTTAACTCACATATTGGAGGTCTATACATTTTTTCTTCATATTCACATGATTGCTTAAAGAGGTAAGGGACTCTGCCACACCATGGCATTGGAGAAAAATTCTTGTAATTGAGGTTAATAAAGCAATAGGAGGGCACTATAGTAATCATTTGATGAACCCATCATTTCTCGAGCCCTAGTGGCCTTAGGGTTTATCTTTATCTCCTTGTGCATCATATTTTTCTTTGGCTTTAGGCTTTGTTTTCATTTGTGCATTCATGGTTTACTTTATGGTTTCTTCTCTTCTTCATATACCAATAAACCCCATTTATGTCACTAGTTGGTATTGTCATGTGTGGTGATATCACTAATACTCCTACTTACTTTTCTCAATATGATTGTGATAACAAGATGATTATTCTATTATGGTTCACATTACTTATGCACACATATAACTCAATTTTTCTTCCGTTGTTAATATTATCTCTACTACTTTTGTTGATCCTTCTCAAGGAGAACGTTTGTATATTTAATCTGATATTGATGCCCATAATTTTACTAAGGTTGATGAACAAGCATTTACAAAAATATCCTAGCATAATCCTCTTGATTCCCTTTTGTACATTCTTCAGAGATGAACAAAATCTTATAAATGCATCTAAGAGCCATGACCATATTGTTATATCCTTCACTATGGCTACATATATTTTCATACATCCATTGTACATATATCTTTGGGGAACCCATACCCACTTCACAATATTGTAATGTATATTGTGATGACTACTCTTTGTATCAGCAACATATCCCCAAAAGTACAAATTATACATCATCAGTGTCCAACAATAATATTTGGTTCATTATTAACCCATATCTCACTTCTAGAATTAATTTAATTGATTATATTTCACTCATTGTAAACCCCTTTGGCTAATTTAATTAGCTATTTAAATAAGTAAAAAATCAATTATCTACTCATCTCCACTTGATATCCAACTCACTCAAGTTGAGACACCATCCCCTCAAGATCTAGAATTCTACAAACATGGAAAAAATATTCACTTTTTAAAGCACTAACCAAAAAAATCAAGAAATAAAGCTCTTAATTTCTCATTCAAAGAGTCGACTACATAGAACAAATCAACCATACAAAATAAGAAAATTAAAATCATCTCGTATTCGGTCAATTTTTTCCTTAATCCATGGATTCTTTTGCATCTATAAATAAGAAGCATCGTTCCTCTCGATTCATCATTGGTATCTTAGAGATTTTTTATGTTACTTCTATCTCATATTATTAAAAATCACTTGTGCACGCCCTTATGTTATCTAATTGATCACTGTTCGTCGATCCATCAATCAATCCATCACACATCAAATCCTTATATTTTCTCATAGTTTGGTTTTCTCTTCCATTTATTAGTTTTTTCCTCAGCAGTGTTTCAAATAAGTCAAATATCTCATCGTGTTCTAAAAAGCATGTCACTTGTCAAAAGAAAAATTTATGTCTTCTCATGTTCTTTATGCATCTTCAGATTGTATGTGATTTTGCCAGAAATGTTTATTTTTTATGTTGATTATGTTGTTTCTCATTTAAATTTTCTCTTGCATATATTATTGTCCTAATGAGACACCCTCAAAAATTTAATTGATCTCTTTTTTGTAAAATCATTTTGTTTCTTCTTAGATTTTAAAAATCATCACTTTAAACAATTTATCATGTCATTTAGTACTATTTGGCTAAGAGCATTTTGTAAAAATTAGAGATTACTTTTTGCCGTATTCTCACATTTTTCCTTTTGGCCATTTTGATCTATGTTTTTCATCCTCTTTGCACTAATGTAGCTCGTGATTTGTGTTATCGTGCTTCTATCTCATTTGTTTTCCATACCTACGCTAATTTTGACATTTTGTGTTCTTGTTTTATCGAATGTCTTTGTTGTGCAGGGGTTACCTATGTCTCTGTCCTAACATGTGCTTATATTTTATTCATAATTTATCATATCGCCAATTTTAGTCCTCTTATACCCATTTTTTATCTTTATCTTTTACGTGGTCGGCCTTTTTGGGGTTAATTACAAAATTACAGCAAGAGAACCCTATAAATATAAAGTTATGAGACCATAATGAGGGACATAGCATCATACACTACTATCACTCCATCTAGAGTTGCATCCATCTATTGCATTTGAATCCACATAACTCCATCATCAACGCACAAACTAGGACATCTGCATCACACTTCATAAGGGGAGGGATTCTAGTTCTATTCCATGCACACATGCTATTACATTTCTACATTTATCTATTGCTCGTTATTTCACAAAGTGCAACTAGCACAAGAGCACCTAGGGCACAACATGCACACACACACTAGAACTACATTTGGTCCTGCAAATGTAGTGGAACACTCGGTTTAGTAAGCCCACTTTTGTGGCGGTGAGGTCAATTCAACCCATTCATTCTACATCATTTTTTAGGGATTTGATATTCCATTGTCTTTTACAAGTCTTCAACATCATCTTTCTTCATTTAATATATCATGCACGATTCACCAAATCTAGTGTGACAAATAGTGAAGGCTACAAATCATCTCTCGACCCCGAGGAGACCAACTGTGGAGATTTTTCAAAGACCAAGGTGCCTCGGGGTGCCTCTAGTACCTTCCCCGGTGCTTCAATCTATTCAAATCCTCTAGGTCCACTTTTTTTATACCTCTATATAGTCGTTCCTACTTCTGAATTTCTTGTCACACTGCGACACTCTACGAGTCACTTGCAACAAACAACGGAGTTCTTTCCTCACTCTACTTTTGCACATTAGGGTTTTATTTTTATTAGTTTAATTATTTAGCTAGTTTACACTACATTAGAATATTTATTTACTGTGTTTTATGTCCTCCTAAATTAGATTAACTATTATTATACATCCCCCAATTTTAGTTAATTTTAGTTAATCACTATTTTCTTTAGGTTTATATAAAATACATAATCTAACACATTTTTAATCATCCTTTCTAACTAGAATACATCATTTATCTTGTTTTTCCTTTCATTTTATGTCTTTCACTTTAACAATCAATGTCATGTATGTTATTCTATCATGCCTTTTGGGTGAGCTTGAGAATTAAAAGTAATCGATATTACTTCATAGTCTAATCTAACTCATTTTATAATTAATTTTTACAACTAGATCACATATGCTCTTCTCTTGCACCCTTTGGGTGAACTTGAGAATCATAAATGGTTGAAGTTTCTTTTTTATATTTGGAAAACTTGATTTTATAGGATTGGTAAAGATTGCAATAAGAAGAAGCAAAAATCAAGCAAAAAACTACTAACTCATTTGCATACATGACCTTTGTCAAATAAAATTTTAAAAATTACTAAAAAGGTTAGGTATATCTTTGTTTTTACTCTTCATTTTTTCATTTATTTTTGTCCAATTCGGAAAGAACTTGTTTATAACCATTCATACGTGTATTTACATGTAGTGACATAAATTTCATCACCACTTAGCTACACTGGTGATGTAGATTTCACCACCATACACCAATCATTTTTAAATTGCATTGCACTTAACACTTAGTCTCAAAAAGCATTTGGCATTTTCCTTTCCTCTCTCCCCAGTTTACAGGTAAATTTCTTGTGATGGGTTCTACAAGCATATGCCTAAAATAGTTATAACAACAAAGTTTATGCATCCTTATAAATTCTTCAATGAGAAATAAAGACACCATTCACATATTCATTCCCTCACTACCCAACCACATATTCAAGAAAACCCATCATTAGAGTGGTGATTCACTCCTTTAAGAGGGCTATTATTGATTAGGTGAGTCTCTTTCAGTATTCCAAAGGTTCCCCATACCACTTTTATGTTCGTAGAAGATTTGGTATATCAAGACTGGGATATATCGAAAGATGCTTCTATTTTTGGTTATAATACCATTGCATCCATTATCCATAACATTATGTTTTTGTAATAAACTTTACACTTCCTATTCTATTTTATCTCTTAAGCCAAAACATATCAAAACATTGTTTTTGTTTGTACACATTCTTGTTGTTTTTAAATCAAATCTTGTAGATCAAAACTTGTGTTCCACAAACACCATCCAAATCAAATCCAATCCAATCAAAATCAAGAATCCAATCTACCCCATCCAAAACTAAATTTTATCCTTTGGATACACACCATTTTGATCAAACTAAAACTTGATTCCTTAAACTCATTTACGAGTAAACAAAAAAAAAAATCAATTTTATCCCATATGATTAACCACTTCTCCAAATTTTGAGCTTACCTAGGATATTATCTACCTATTAAACATGGTTTTTACTCACAATAAGAGTCACAATATTTACAATAACCTTGATAGATTCAATCCTCTTAGAAATGATAGTTCGGATGAAGAGAATGAGATAAGACAACCCAAACTCAATGACAAATAATGAGAACAAGTAACAAAAAATTATAAAAAAACAAAAAATAATACCTTCTTCACATCCTAGAAATGGGGAAAATCTACCTTTTGATTTTAGTGAAGAAAACTTGAGTCACCTTTTAGAAAATCCAAATCAAGTAAACAAAATCACACATCCAACGATTCAACAAAAACATCTAATGAGGCTTTGTTATCAAAAATTCATGAAATGACACACCAACTCACTCACATGGATTCTAAGGTTTCCAAAACTCAAACAAAAAATAAGAAAAGAGAACCTAGTCACAAAATTGACTACATCATAGATACCCCTCAACAAAACTCTCCATTCACACAAGAATGGAAGAACATGAAAGAAACAATCATATGGTTACAAAAACATACCAAACAATTTAACTTTGAGGAAATTTTCTTACCCATTTGATAAGGCCATGTTACAAATACCATTTCCTCCATCATTTGAAACTCCTAAATTCAAAAATACTAAGGAAAACATAATCTAAATTCTTCATGTTAAATGCATGTAATGCCAAGTTGCATATGATGACATATACCTTTTGTGTATTTTCCCTAAAATTTTAGGAGGACAAGCTTTATATTGGTTCCTACACCTTCCAAAAGGATCCATTACCACCTTTGTTGACTTATCAAAAAAATTGTTAAACATTTTTCCTTTAACTTAGACTCTAAGGTCACCATGATGGATCTTTGCAATATAAATAAAAGAAAAATGAAACATTCATTTCATTTCTCCAAAGATGGACGAGGATCATCACAAGCCAATTCCCTTACTCAATTCCCAGAGATAATTGGTTAGCATCTTTATACCTAATCATAATATTGAACTATCATTCCAAATGTAAATGCATTTCTTAACCAACATTTGAGTAATTAATCAAAAGGGGACACAAATTGAGAAAATCCCTCATTCATAAATACCTAATCAAGACCCCTTCTAAGGATCAACCTCACAATTACACAAATAAAAATCAAGACAATCCAAGGTTCTTAAATGAAAATTTTAATGTTGTGAATGACAAAGTCATTAATTCTTTTATATGTTCACAACATTCAAAATAACCAATATAAACCAAACAAATCCACTCAAAAATCAATCATCATTCCTAATAAGGTTTCTATACCTTGGGAATTGAGAAGAAGAAAATTCACTCCACTTGGAGAAATGATTTCTAGCATATTCCATCACTTACCAAGTGTGGATATGGTCATATATCTAATTGTAAGACCTTTTGAAGAATGGAATCCATTAATAAATTGGTACAAGGAAAATGAATATTGCGAGTATCATTGTATCAACAGCCACCATATGGATCGTTGTATGCAACTCCACCATTACATTCAAGACTTAATCGATCACGAGACATAGAAGTTGAAAATACATCCAACAACAAAACTCCCAATGAAAAATTAAATGTTTTCAAAGACCCTTTCCCCAACACGGTGAAACCAAAAGAGCTCAAAAGGACAAGGGTGAACATCCAACAATGTTGAATATGACTCAATCATATCATTCATCGATCAAGAACCCAACATTGTTGGTACCATCAAATCAAAAATCTTGAATGTGTAGTAACCAAAAGACAAAATAAGGTTTGGGTTACCTCCACTAAACAACCTTCGACATCTACAATACCTCAAACATCCAATCCTCAATCTAATTCTAATCCAAAACTGACATCCAATAAAAATCTTCCTCCGATTCCTATGATATTATCAAACAATTGAGAGAAAACATCCACACAAATCTCCCTTATGGAGTTTCTTAAAACATCACCTATTTTAAGACATCCTTACTCACATATTACACAATGCACTTGTTCTTAAGGACATCAATACCCAACAATTTCAATCCTTGATCACAAATATTTCTCTCAATAGCCCATATCTTATCATTTGGTCCTTATGACATTTTAAACCCAAACATTCCAAACAACAATTCCTTCAATGTAGAATCATTCATTACTCATCATAAGATCAAAATAGTGCTTATAGAAAATGGATCCATGTGCTAAACATTTTTTTCATGAAACTATTACGGTGTTTTGGCTATATCGAGGAGATTCTTACTACTAATATCATAACCATTCATATGTATGATAGTCATGAGAGAAAATCTATGGGAACAGTCATTTATCACTCATGGTTAGACTAATCACCTTGGACACCTTGTGTCACATTGTGGACTTGGAGGTTCTATACAACATCCTCCTTGGGTTCCCATGGATCCATGTCATGCAGGTTGTCCCATCCACATTCCATCAATGTATTTAATTTCCCTATCAAGGAAAAGAAATCATGTTACACTTTGATACTAAGCCCTTCAAGTATTGTAGAATTCTTGAAGGAAGGTATCAATAAGCCCACTATTTTCCATCCGCATAAATATCTTCTCCCCTCATATCATACCATTTTCTTAAACCATGAAATTGATTATGATACACTCTGAAAACTTCTTCCAAATAATAATGTCAAGAATCTTGATATAAAAATAATCCTCCTTCTACATCAATCCACCTTCTACATCATCTAGTATGCCTACTAGTTCATCTATGCAAACATCCACATTTAAAATCATTGACAAAGGATGTGGTGAATATCAATTTCAAATGGTTGAAAATTCATTTCACATTGGAACTTACCCCTATCACCACACACACTATGAAAAATTGAATTCTTCACATGTACACATCGCTCCCATCTACAAACTAGGAAAAATCATATTTTGATGATTCAATACTTTAGAAGATGAGAAAATTCAAGCTTCGAGAGCTCTTGGTTGTATGATGATCAATTCATTGACTATTATCAATATCCAAACACATCATAGGCAATAAAATCATGAAAAACATGAAATAGAAGGAAAAATATCTTAGAAAGAATGAACCAAGGTCATTTATATCCCATTACCCAATTGAAAATCTAAACTCCTATGGTTTGGGTTACAATCCTGATGCTTCGCATGGGAAGTGTCTTCTAGTACAAAAACCAATATTGAATACATTGACTCTAACAATGAAACAAGTGCCATGTTAGTTCTCTTTAAGGATCTTTCCAACACGATCCTTTTTATCATCTTTCCATCTAAACCATTGACATTTTCTATCCTTCCCTCATCATTCAAGATCACCTAAATCACATTTCCATAGACCTCTTCCAAAACGATGAGGCCATTGAAGAATTTCTTGGAAATCGAGATCACATACCCCCTTCTAATCACAATAAGGGATTCAATATCAATTTGGATGCTATAACCTACTTTGGTGAAGAGATTCAAAACCTAATCCACCAAAAACCAAAAATCAAAAAGTAAAATATCCCATAGTGAAAACCCTCACTGAGATGTTATTGGAGAAACAAAAACAAAAAATAAGAAAACTCCACAAGACTCCTCCCCTCACGAAGAGGAATCTCAAACAGACAATCTACATCAACCTTCAGCATCCTTTACAGAAAAAGATACATCCAAAATGTTGGTAGAAGAAACCATAGACATCAACATTGGAAAAAACGAACACCCTAAGATTTTGTAGCTTATATCTAGTCTAACCCACAAGAAATAGAAGTGTTTACCACACTTCTTATGGAATTTCAAGATATATCTTATAAATATAAGGATATTTTGATTGGATCAATCTTTAGTTGTGTACCACCGTAGTATGCTCACCCTCACGCTAAGCCCATCAAACATAAAGTTAAGAAAATACATCCCAAAGTTGTATTGATACTAGTCAAAAAGGAATTACAAAACTCCTAGCGGAAGGTTTTATTAAACCATCATTATTCAAACTAGATATCAACCATTGTGTCGTTCACTAGAAAGAATCTTGGGATGATAATTTGCACTAACTTTCATGACATCAAAAAAGCATGTCTAAGGACAAAATTTCTATTACCTAACATCGGTATGATTGTCGATGCAATTCATGGATATCAACCATTTTTTCATTCACTAAAAATAATCTTGGGATTATAATTTTCAATATCTTTCATGACATCAAAAAAGCATGTCTAAAAGACAAATTTTCTATTACCTAAAATTGATATGATTGTCGATGCAATGACACGTCATGAAATGTTATCTCTCATAAATGGTTTTTTGGCTATAATCAAATACAAATTATAAAATAAGATCAATACATGACATTCATTTACTACACCATGGGAACATTTTGTTATAAGTTCATGCTTTCTTTTGGCCTCAAAAATGTTGGTGATACCTATCAACGAGAAATGATTGTAATCTTTCACAACATATTACATACAATAAGGGAAGATTATGGTGATTTCATCCTATGAAAATCAATAGCTAGAGTAGGACATCCACAACCTCCGCCGCATCTTTGAAATATTAAGTTTTATAAATTTAGACTAAATCCAAAAATGTGTCTTCATCATTACATCAGGTAAATTATTGGGGTTCATTATTTCATGAAGAGGTATAGAAGTGTATCCCAAAAAGGTCCATGTTATAATGGAAATGCCTCCTCCTAAAAATATCTAATAAAACTAAGAAGTCTCCAAGGAAAAATCCAATCCATACAACGCTTTATATCACAACTAGCAAACAAGTGTCATCACTTCAACCAACTACTTAAAAATTATGTTCAATTTAATAGGATCAAGATTTCCAAAACTCCTTTGATAAGATAAAACATATCTAGTCGGTCCTCTGGTGCTCATGCCACCTATTCCAAACAAACCAATGTTTCTCTATACATCAACCATAGACTATGTTATAGGAGCATTTATCGCACAACACAATGATCAAGGGAATGAACAAGAATTTATTATCTTAGTATAACATTGATTGATCATGAGCACAAATATTCATATGTTGAAAAAGTATGTTTGGATGTGACATTTACTTTCCATAAATTATGCCACTATTTTCTAAACCGTACCACTAAATTCATTGTAAAAATTGACCCTCTCAAACATCTACTTTCCAAACCAATTCTCACAAGATGGATGTCTAGCTAGATTTTCTCTTTAGTGAATTAGACATTGAGTTTGTTAATAAAAAGGATATAAAGGGATAAGACCTTTCAGATCACTTTGCCTTATCACCCTCCCTAAAACAAAACAACTACATTTCAATTTTATTGATGATTCTCTCATGTTCCTTGATGTTACTCCTTCATGGATGATCTACTTTGATGGTTCTTGCAGCTTTCATGGTTTAGGAGATGGAATAATGTTAATCACTCCATATGGAGATATCATTCTAAGGCCTTTCACTTAGGTTTTCTTGAGCTAAAAATATGGTGGAGTGTGAATCCCTTTATAAAAAGATTAAAGGTATTATTCAATGGAATATCAAATAACTATCAATCATTGATGTCTCACAATTAATCATCAAAAAAGTTAGGGATGAGTATCAAGTAAAATATGAAAAATAATACCCTACAAGAAAATGGTTGACATACTTAAAGGATATTTTCAGATGGTCACTTTTGAACAAGTCCCTAGAGCTCCAAAAAATCCATATGTTTTATGGCAACTATCGGATCCCTTCTTGAGATTGAAACAAATAAAACACAACCACACTTCCTTGTAGAACATCTCTTGACTCTTACTTATTACTTACCCAAGACTACCATGGTATGTGAAATAGTTGGTCCCATATCCCTTGGTACCATGATATATACCTTCATTCATAACAAAACCTTCCCCCAAATATGCACTCCCATAAAAAACATGTGCATTAGCATGACATGCCTCTCGTTATACTATTTTATCCAACACCTTGTATCAAGAGGTTATGATGGCACTTTACTCACATGTCTCAATCAATAGATTCATTTCACACCTTAGATAAAGTGCACACAGGAATTTATAGTGTACACATAAATGGCATGGCCTTAGCTAAGAAAATATTAAGTGTTAATTACTAATGGTCCACCATGGAAAATGACACATGTCACTTTTTCAAAAAGGTGTCTAGATTGTCAAAAACATGGAAATCTCATTCATGCACCTTCTCAAGGTTTACAACCAATCATGGCACCTTGGCATTTCTCTCAATGGGGGCTTGATCTTATTGGGAAAATCAAACCTACATCATCTAATGGACATAAATTCATCATAACAACCACTAAGTACTTCATTAAATGGGTGAAGGCTATGCTTCCCACTTACATCACTAACATTTAGTTCTCCAAATTTGTATTTTATAACCTCATTTTCCACTTTGGTATCCCACCTTCCATTGTCACCGAAAATGGCAAGTCCTTCAAACATCAAATTGTCAAATATCTTGCTCAATGTTTCCACATATGTTTTAAGTGTTTTATTCTATATACCCTCAAGATAATGTCCAAGTTAGAGCAAATAATAAAATGTTAAAGAGTATCATGGAAAATATAGTCAATACACATGGAGGAAATTGGAATACCCAAATCTACCCCATGCTTTGGACTTATCACACATCATATCTCATTACTACAAAAGCCACTCCATTCTCTCTCATTTATGGTTGTGAATTTTTATACCCATTTGAGATTGAACTCCCATCCTTGAGAATATCCTTCAAGATTTAATCAAAGAATATGAATATATACAATCACAATTTAATGAACAAAGATTCTTGAAGAAAAAATGATTAATGCTCTAAAACATCTCTCATTAGAGTAGGTATTTACCTTAACTCATGTTCACCTAGGTACTTTATTTACCTTTATTGTATTTATCCTCACCCACTTATGTGTGTGGATTTTTTTTTTATTTAATTAGATATTAGGGGATATTATCTAGTTTAGGTATAGTTCTTTCCTTGATCTATGGCATCGACTAGTTCTTTCCTTGATCTATGGTATTGACTAGATCCTTGATATTTAGTTCTTTCCTTGATTTATGGCTTGACTAGTTTTTATGACTACTTTCCTTGATTAGTTCTTAAATTGTTATTCATTTCCTATATAAGCAAGGCTCATTCTCATTGTATTTCATTGAGTTCCATAATAATATATGATATTTTTGCTCATTTTTTTGCAAAGGTTTTATGTAAAGTTATTTTGGTGAATTGATTTCATCTTATTGATCATGGTGTTTGATTAACATCTAAGTTCTTGGCTCGATCTTCTTATCGTTCATTTTATGTATCGAGTAGGAGCTTGTTGTTGACATCCGTTTGTAAGTTTCATTTTGCAAACATTTTTTTGTATATTCATATATTTGGGATTTGTCTGCATTTTATTGTTGCATGGCAAGAGCATTTTATTGTGTTTTAGTGGCAACTAAAATAAATAGTAGAGCATAATATTGAGAAGCTTGTATTTTTTTATCGGTAACTCAGTTTTGAGTGCCATTTTTATAAAATTACTTGTTTTTTGTGTTCTTTCCATTGAAAATTTATTTATTTTGCTAATCATACTATAATTTTAGAGTGCATATTATAAACATACTCATTATAAAGTGTCAAATATGGAGGGGTGTTGTAATCACTTATGGACACAATTCGGTTGAGATCGACGTCTAAACTTTTGGGAGTTGCATTCTTGTATCTATCATGGATTCTGAGAAAAATATGCTTTTCTCCTGAAGTGTGCAAAGTTCAAGAGGATATTTTAAAATTTGTGGAAGAAATTAGATCACTCAAGAAGTGAAATTCTCTTCTATAAACACTCATTCAAGATAAGGATACACTAATACACTCCATGTAGCAAAAATGTGTTATCCTACAACGTCGTCATCATATTGTGGACAATCATATCCATGATCTTGGTCCACTTGCAGTTATTTCTCCTATACCCACTGACCTTGATCTATCAATTTCTGAGCCTGCTCCTGCTCCTGATGCTCCTAAGCCTATTAGGCTTGTTACTGCATGTTCTTCTACATTTGTGCCTATTGCAGTTACACACTCTGAGTATCCCACATCAGCTCCTTTTGCTCACATGCATGGATCTTTTGAGAATCATACCACTACATTCAGTTCTCATGCTCCGTTCTATGGGTTTCACTAGTGGAGGTATTGTAGACATTCAGGGTATTATTTCCCTTATTCCACATGTTAAGTGGAATTCTTGCCATGGCATTGGTTTTCGAGTAGGTACTTCATTGGGATCACACATTGACAGAGCTCCTATTTTTGTTCACTTGACTCTTTTCGAGGATCATGAGCAACACATGAGTTCTGCACCTTCACTTAGGCTTGAGAAACTTGAGATTTCAGTTGTTATACATGATCAACTTGACACACATTCTGATGTTCCTTTGCATGCACCCATTGTGCATTTTACACCAAGTCATATGTAGGCATCTTCTTCATCCATCCATGTTGATTTGGGTGGATATCTAATCACTCATGGTGGAGACATAGGCATTCATTGAGAGGACTCTACAAGCATGGCTCCTCCACCATTCACCTCTTGCTCCACTTTCTATACCTTCTGCATTGTAATGCTCTTTGTTTTGAGATTTTTTCTTTAACAGGTGTAGTGTATCTCTCTTGTTTGTTGAGAGATTTTGTATCTGTATTTTTGACACTTTTGGCATGTTGAAAGTCTCTCTTGTGGGGGATCTATTCTAGTGAAGCTTGTTAGTTTTTAGTTTTGAGTAGTTTTTTTAACAACGCATACAAATTTGTAGCATCACTCCACCCATTCAAAGAATATGGGAGGGTGTGGTGTTGATCTTACTTCTTCGGGTTTTTTCTCTTGCCTTATTAATTTGGATTTTCTTTGATCGTGACACTCTATATTTTGTGTCCTTGCCTTGTTGTTTTATTATTGTTCTTGGATCATGGCACACCTATTTTTAGTGATTAATCGAATTATGTTTTTCTTTGGGTTTTGTTTCCTTGCCTTGTTGCCTTATTTTTTACGGATCGTGACACTCTGGATTTTGTGTCCTTACCTGTTGCTCTGGTTATTATTCTTGGATCATGGCACACCTATTTGTAGAAGTTGATCAAATTATGTTTGGTTTTTTTTTATCACTTTCAACATCACTCCATTAACAATATCCTTATATGGAGCTATTCGGTGAATCACAAGTGTCGATTGTTTTTGAGTTTTGTGATCGAAGCGGTGGATTCAGTGTTGAGTTGTGGAGCTCAATTACTTCAATTTAGCATGCAATGGAAACTTGCTATAAAATACGAAGAACCAACATCGGTTAAGGGGGACCGATCGGTCAGCAAGAGAGGAATCGGTCAAGCAAGAGAGAAACCGTTGGCGGTTAGGGCTAATCGGGTGCGTTGGTTACTCATAAGAAGGATGTTTTAATTAACTCTTAGGAATTAGATCTATTTTTAGCATTAAAGTATTTCTATTGATTGTAATTTCATGGCTAAGTTCCCTAAGTCTATAAATGACTATATAAGCATAAAAATTAGGGTTTAGAAGTAAGAGAATTAACAAGAATTAGAAAGAACTTGAAAAGGTTGGTGAGAGAGAATTCTTGGTGATGGAAAAAAAGCTTGAGAGAAAGAAAGTACTGAACATCTGAGAGGTGTGGAAGATTGTAAATCTTCATTATATATCTTTTCAAAGATTTCAATAATAGATTGGTTTGTTTCTTGGTGGACGTAGCCCACACTTGGTGAACCACATTAAATCGTGTTGATTTATGTCTCTTGTTTTTTATATTTCTTCGGTAGAATATCCACTTTTATTTGTATGTATGTTTAGATTTGATATATTGTCTTATACAACCGGTGTGCTAACCCCAAAAATGGTATCGAGCTTTGTTTGAGGGTTTTGTGTGTGACATTTACTCATAGAGGGTTTTTGATTGAGTGGGGGCTACAAGAATGACAAAAGAAAACAAATACAAGGTAGAGAAATTTAACATCCGAAATTATGAATTATGGAAGATGTAGATTGAGGATTATCTCTATCAAAAGATTTGTATTTACCATTGGATGAGAAGTCTAGACCTATGAAGATGACAGATGAAGAATGGAAGATTCTTGACGAAAGGCTTTGGGATCTATAAATTTGAGCCTGGAAGCATTCGTGGCTTCCAATATTATAGAAAGCGGCTTTTACTTAGAGTTAATGAAATCTCTTGCTAATTTATATGAAAAACATAGTGCTTTAAATAAATTTTATTTGATGAAGAAACTATTTAGTTCTAAGATGCATGAAGGTGGATCTGCATCTAGTCATTTGAATGATTTCCAATCTATTGTAAATCAGTTAAAATCGGTTGCAATACCATTTGATGATGAAGTAAAAGCACTTTTATTCTTATGTTCTTTTCCTAATAGTTGGGACAACTTGGTAATGGATGTTAGTAATACAGTATCTGCTAATAGTATTTTGAAGTTTGATGATGTGGTTAGTATAATTTGAATGAAGAAATTCACAGAAGAGTATGAGAGGAATCATCATCTAGAAATGCTTTGAATGTAAAAATCGGGGTAGGTAGAATGAGAGATCCAAGAGTAAAAGTAATGGGAAATCAAAGTCAAGGGATAGCAAATCTAAATCTAGAAGTAAGGGAATTACTTGTTGGAAATGTGGAAAGAAAGGACATGCAAAGAAAGATTGTTGGTCAAAGGATAAAGAGAACCAACAACCAGACAAAGGTAAAGAAGCAAATCTTGTTGCATCAGAGGTAATGCAAGATGCTCTTATTCTTTCTTTAGATAGTAGAATTGAATCATGGGTTTTAGATTCAGCTTCTTTCCATGCAACCCCTAATAAGGGTTATTTCAGAAATTATGTCCAGGTAATTTTGGGCATGTTTATTTGGGTGATGATGAACTTGCAGTATTCTCGGTAAAGGGGAAGTTCATCTAAAATTACAAAATGGAAATACATGGGTATTGAAGATATGAGGCATGTGTCAAGCCTCAAGAGGAATCTCATTTCTGCATGGCAACTAGGTGAATCTGGTTGCATGGTTACTTTTACAGGAGACTCTTGGAAAGTCACCAAGGGTGCTTTTGTTGTGGCAAGAGGTAAGAAGGTAGGAATGTTATATTTATCTACCTGTATTATTGATTCCTTTTCTACATTATCTACTTCAGATTTAGATGCATGCATGTGGCATAACCGGTTGGGTCATATGAGTCAAAAAGGAATACAAATCTTAAAGGCTAAGGGTAAGTTATCAAATTTGAAAGATTTAGATCTTGATTTCTGTGAGCATTGTATCTTTAGAAAGCAAAAGAGAGTGAGATTTCTCAAAGTTGGGGCAACTAATAAGGAGAAAAAATTGGAGCTTGTACACTCAGATGTGTGGGGACCAGCTCATGTAGCTTCTCATGGAGGATCCCAATATTATGTTACTTTCATTGATGATGCTATAAGAAAGGTATGGGTTTATTGTATTAAATGTAAATTTGATGTTTTTGAGACTTTTAAAAGATGGAAATCCCTTGTTGAGAATGAATCAAATTCTAAGTTAAAGTGTCTTAGATCTGACAATGGTGGTGAATACTGTAGTAAGGATTTTAATGATTATTATTTAGTAAATGGAATATGTAGAGAAAGAATGGTTCCAAGAACACCACATGAGAATGGTGTTGCAGAAAGAATGAACAGACAATCATGGAACGTGCTAGAAGTATGAGGATACATTTTAGATTGCCCTTACAGTTTTGGGTAGAAGCAATTGATACAATGGTTTATTTGATTAACCATGGGCCTTCAAGTTCACTAGATGGAGGAATACCAGAGGAAGCTTGGACCGAAAAGAGGTAGATCTTTCTTTTCTTAAAGTTTTTGGTTCAGAAGCTTTTGTGTATGTTGATAAGGAAAATAGAAAAAAATTGGATGCAAAATCCAAGAGGTACACTTTCATTGGTTATGGATCTGGTGATTTCGGTTTTGTTTTTGGATTTATAGAATTCTAAAATTATTAGGAGTCGTGATGTTGAATGAATGAAAAGAGAATGTACACGGATCAAATTTTCGTACCCAAGGATGAACCAGTTGAGAATTTTGTGAATGAAAATGAACTCTCAAATTTAAATGAATTATCGACAGGTTACACAAGAATCGGTGTCGGTTGACCCCTAACCTAAGATCGGTCGAGACAAACCGTATCGATTACAGAGGATCCAAACTGGAATCGGTTAGCAAAACGATGTCGCTTAGAGATGACCATCATCAGTCTTTCACTATCATATTTGCATAAGAATGTCCGGGAGGTCCAGATTGAGCCTCCTACTACCCAAACTCCTGTGAGAAGGTCACAAAGGGTAAGTAAACTTCCAGAAATATTTATACCTTCTCTATTTTACTTATTATTGACTGATAATGGTGAACCAGAGAGCTTTGAAGAAGAAATGTAGGATAAGACTCACGTTCAGTGGGAGCATGGCATGGATGAGGAGATGGACTCCTTGGAACAGAACCAAACTTGGGATTTGGTTAAGTTTCCAGCAGGTAAGAGAACATTGCAAAACAAGTGGGTTTACAGGATTAAGGAAGAAGAGGGTAGATAGAAAAGGTACAAGGCAAGGCTTGTAGTAAAGGGATTTGCACAGAAAGCAAGTATTGACTTTGGTGAAATATTTTCTCATGTTGTTAAGATGACTTCTATTCATACTATATTGAGTTTAGTTGTAATAGAAGATTTGCATTTAGAGAAACTAGATGTGAAGATGGCTTTCCTTCATGGTGATTTGGATGAAGATATTTATATGTAGTAACCACTTGGGTATGAAGTCAAGGGTAAGGAGAAAATTAGTTAGTGCGAGGTTGAAAAAGAGCTTATATGGGCTCAAGCAAGCTCCAAGGAAATGGTACATGAGGTTTGATAGTTTTATGCATGAACATGTTACTTGAGATGTGAATCTAACCATTGTGTTTATTTCATAAGCTTGAAAATGAGAGCTATATTATTTTGTTATTGTATGTGGATGATATGCTTATTGTAAGATCTAGTATGCAGGACATTGGTGAGCTTAAGGGAAAGCTAGCTCACACATTTTCTATGAAGGATTTAGGAGCTACAAAAAGAATCCTTGGCATGTAAATACATAGAGACAGGAAAAACAAGAAATTTTATTTGTCTCAGGAGGATTATATCTACAAGGTGTTAGAAAGGTTCAACATGCAAAATGCAAAACCTATTAGCACACCTATGGCTGAAAACTTAAAATTGAGAAAAGATCAGTTTCCTTCATCACATGAGGAGGTCAAATACATGACATGAGTGCCATATGCTTGAGTCAGTTAGAAGTATCATGTATGTTATGGTTTATACAAGACCAGACATTACACAGGTATTGGGAGTTGTGAGTAGATATATGGCTAGTCCAAGTAAAGAGCATTGGAAAGTAGTCCAATGGATACTTAGGTATTTGAAAGGGACATCTAGCATGTAGTTATGTTATGGAGGTTCGGATATTTCATTACGTGGCTATGTTGATTCGGATATGGCTGGAGATCTAGATGGTAGGAGGAGCACTCACCGGATATATTTTCACGAGGGTGGAATGGTAATTAGCTAGATTTCAAAATTGCGTAAGGTTATGGCTTTGTCTACTACAGAGGTAGATGTATGTCAGCTACAGAGGATAGTAAGGAGATGATATGGATGAGTAGGTTAATGGAAGAGTTGGGAAAGGAACAAGGTGATTGTAAATTTGTTCAGTGATAGTCATAGTGCAATTCATTTGACAAAGAACTTAGTGTTTCATTCGAGAATGAAACACATTCAGTTGAGGTATCACTTCATATGGTAGGTATTGGAGGATGGACAGTTGAATCTGGAAAAGATTCATATGAGCAAGAACCCTATGGATATGCTAACAAAACCATTAGCAAAAGAGAAGTTGGAGCTACACTCCACTTCTGTTGGTCTTCGAGTTTGAGACTTGAAGAGGAAGAAACAAAGCTAAGGAAGAATCCAAGAATGATGTTGTACATGTATGGTGCAATAATTAATCTCTAAGTGGGAGATTGTTGAGTTGTGGAGATCAATTACTTCATTTTAACATGCAATGGAAACTTGTTGGAAAATACAATAACCGGCATTGGTTAAGGGGAAATCGGCATCGATTACCACAGGGACCAGACATCGGTCAGGTATGACCGGCATCGGTCAATCAAGTGAGGCATAGCAGGGTTAGGCTAATCGTTCCGATTACCTATGCGAGATGTTTTAATTAACTCTCGAGAATTAGATCTATTTTTAGCATTAAAGTATTTCTATTCATTGTAATTGCATGGCTAAGTGCCCTAAGTCTATAAACGACTATATAAGCATAAAATCTAGGGTTTAGAAGTAAGAGAATTAACAAGAATTAGAAAGAACTTGAAAAGGTTGGTGAGAGAGAATTCTTGGTGATGAAGAAAAATCTTGAGAGAGAAAATATTGAACATCTAAGAGGTGTGGAATATTATAAATCTTCATTGTATATCTTGTCAAAGCTTTGGATAATAGATTGGTTTGTTTCTTGGTGGACGTAGCCCACATTGGGTGAACCACATTAAATCTGGTGTTGATTTATGTCTCTTGTTTTGTATATTTCTTCTGGTAGAATATCCACTTTTATTTACATGTATGCTTAGATCTGATATATTGTCTATAATTGGTGTGCTAACCCCAACATTTAGATCACAATGCACAAAAAATTCTCTTAGCATTGTACCAAATTTTTTGAGTTGCACTTCTTGGGATGCCTTACGCAAAGTGGGTTTTTCTCTCTCTACTTTGTTGTTACTTGGTTTTGGGTACCTTGCGGTCCCTTTTCCCAGTTATTATACATGAGTACCTCATCAAGCCTAGTTGTCGGGACTCATACTGTGGACATGCTACCTCTATTTTGGCCCCTAGCTTCACTTGAGGGGGATGTTAGAGTAGGTATTTACCTTAGCTCATGTTCACCTAAGTATTTTATTTACCTTTATTGATTCATCATCACCCACTTATGTGTGTGGATATTTATTTTTATTTAATTAGATATTAGGGGATATTATCTAGTTGTTAGGTATAGTTATTTCATTGATCTATTGTATTCTTTCCTTGACTATGATCTTTGATGTCTAGTTCTTTCCTAAATCTATGGTCTTGACTAGTTCTTTGATGACTAGTTATTTCCTTGATTCATGGTTTGATCTACGACCTTGATGGTTCTTATATTTTCATTCCTTGCTTATATAAGAAAGTCACATTCTCATTGTATTTCATTAAGTTCCATAATAATATATGATATTGTTGCTCATTTGTTTGTAAAGGTTTTGGTAAAGTTATTCTGGTTAAAATTTCTTTCATCTTATTGATCATGGTGTTTGATTAGCATATGAGTTATTGGCTTGGTATGATATGGTTATCGTTCCTTTTAATAGCCTAGTCTAGCAAAACCATCTATGATGTAGTTATAACAAAAATATAAAACCTAGAGAGTTTTAGATCGGTGATCTAGTTCTCAAATAAAATCAAAAAATACAAGAAAGAAAAAAACAAGGTAAATTTGAGCCCAAATGGTTAGGGTCATATGTCATGGCTATTAATTTTGGGTCTAGAGCATATAAGTTGCTCATGATGACTAGAAAAACACTTGATGAATCCATGAACACTATCCACCTAAAGAGGTTATATTCATAAAAACCACTTATATGTGGGTACTCTTTTTTCACTAGGAGAGGTTATTTGTAAATTCCTTTTCTTAGCTCTTGCCAAAATAGTCTTAAACATTTCACTCTATTGTCAAATATTCTCATTATACAATCAAATATTCACAATCATCGCTTATTTATTTCATTTCATCATAAGACATGAATTAATATTGACCCATATTCAAGTGTTGTGCATCTCATCCCTCTTATGGTTTCTCCCATTTCAAATATCTTCACCTATAGTCCCATATAGAAGTTGATTTAATTAAATTAAATCTAAGATAAGTACATCATTGATCAAATAAAATAATAGTAATATAAGATATATATCTAATAGAAGTGAAAGAAAAACTAATGTATAGGGTTTGTAGCATGACTTAGCTTGCCACCGTAGGTCTGGACTCGATTCTTGATTGGTGAATAATATAAACATGTGTATTCTATTTTTGTGAGCTCTAATTATGAAACTAGCATGTAACAATCTTAGGGAAAAGATCACCTAGAGAGGACATGGGTGCCTAGGCACTAGCATTTGTTCTTGTCACCTTCCTACCTATGTAGGTCACATATAGTTGCTACACTTTTACTTCGTTGCACTTGTACTTGTAAAAAAACCATAGCTACATACATAAGATGCAAGTGCACATTAGTTTGAATTAAAAATGCATATAAGAGAGAGATGGAATAACCTCAAAGTAGTCACCTCGATGTGATCTTGTTACCGATCACTGCACTACATTTTAGAATTCATGTAGTTATTGTGGTGTGTGATTGAAATTGTGTCCATTAAGCTAGGATTCCCTAGTGCCATTTACACAAAGAATAGTGGGATACAACTACTTTTCTCAAATGCAAGAATGTTTGATATGGAATTCAAAATAGTATCCCCTATGTAGTGAATAATACAGCCCAAAATTAAGTCCCTTGTTTTTCTCTTGTGTATGTGGTAGATATATAAATGATACCCAAATTTCTCCTTAGAATAATTAGTAGGTTGTGTATGTAAATGATTTCTTTTTAAAATTTCAGCACATAGTGACACTAAAATTTGGCCTAAGTCATGAAAAGGAGATAAGAAAATACCTAAATTCAAATAAAACCAACTAAGGATAAAAACAAGAAAATAGGACATAAGTTCCCGGAAGGGTGTTAACACCCAAATCGTTAATGTCATATCTAGGTAGTATTATCTTATAGCAAGAAAAAACAGAAATAGAACAAGAAACATGAACAAAGTGTTGCAAATAGAAATAAATCAAGAAGCAAGAACAAGGATCCCTATGACTCAACCAAAAAGATGCAAACTTCATGTAAAATGTATAAGCAAATCCATACCAAGCAAGAGAAGGACAAGAGAGGTGTCATTAGTGCCTAGTTTCCAAACTTCGAAATTATGCATATAAGAACATACTAGAGGCATAATGTAATAGTAATAATTGTGTATTTTAGTGACTATATTTGCCCCCACTTTATTTTGTTGAATAAGGATTCAATATCATAAAGTAGAAAAGAAAAGTGTACCTTGGGGGAGTCAAAATAAGATTGTGCCCAGAGTAAGTCAAATGAGTGTTATAGCCTCTTGAATGAAATAGTGCAAAATAATTGTACCATGATATTCTAACAAGATATAAGGATAAGGATCCTATGGGTGACCTTCGTAGTATGCATTGAGTGTTCATAATGTGTGCATGTAGTTCCTTGGAATTTTGTCTTTGCAAGAAGCGAGGCTTGATATTTTCTTCATATTTTCTTGTGTGTTTTTCCTTCATTAGGATTGGATTGGACCTACAAAAGAAAACAAGTGTAGTCAATGCTCTAGGTAAACACAATTGAACTTTAACTTGGAAAATATGTAAAAAATGGAAATGTGTATAGAAAAATCTAAAACAAGGGGTTAGATTACACCTGAAATGTTGAAAGAGAAAGGGATAGAAATTTGTTCCTACTTGTAGCCTTGATGCCTAGGAGTTGGTTAGGAGAGTTGAGAGTGATCAATTCTTGACCTGATTTGATCATACTAAGGATTTGGGTGTCCTATCACCAAACTAGAGATTTAAGCATCTTGGTACTAAACTTCATATTTAGGCGTCTTGTCTCCACTAAGGGAAAGTGTGTTAGGAGAGCGTTCTATTTTTCCCTCTAACCGTTAATGCTTCCCTACGGATAATTGCCATTGTAAATGATCACAAACCCAATTTGTAACTTTCCTTAGGTGATACAAGGGCTCTAGGAATATTGATGTCATGCATATGCCCTAGGTTTCATTCCCTTATTTAGTTCCTATTTTGATTCTTGATGAATCATTTTGTTCCTATTAGTAACTGATTGCAATCTGAAATTAGTTGTGTAACTACTAAAACTAGAGAATATTGTAACTATGCAACTACGTAAACTACTTTTGTAATTGTTTTTCCCTAGACGAAGCACCCGTATGGGACACTAATACCCATACATTCATGTCTATTATAGGTGCTTTTATTCATGTTAATTTTTGTGACTGTGTCTATTTCTAGCACTATTCTATACCTACTTTATTTTTCTTGTTTGTATGTGTTTATGTATCTACTTTTTGTAATTGTGGGGAGGGTAAAAAGGTTCATCCATTGTTTTCCCCCACCCATTTAGGGTGTGTGAGACAAAAAAATGTGAAAGGGTCCCAAATGAGGAAGGTGTAAACTGATGTGTACATCTGATATAGTAATCCTTCAAAGTGGGAATAGGGATTATGCATGGTAGGTACTATGCCATAAGAAAAATTGGGGAAAATTTTCTAGCATACAAGTGTTAGTGACAAACCAACAATACACACTAAAATAGTAACTAGTAAAAACATATAGGAAAATAACAAACAAGGACTCGGTGAGGAGATGGTGACATACATGGGACGCCACTCGGTATTTCACAAGATAATCAAATCCATCAAGGCTTGTGAAAATAAGGAAACAAGAAAACATAGGGCATATCCCATAAACAAGAGTAAACAAGATACAAGAAAAGAAAGCAACCGTGATTGGAAGGAGTCCTATAAGGAAAATGCTACACATGAATCTCTCATTGGCATGTTAGGAAATGTAAATAGTATGGCATAATGTAATATCTAAAAATAGGAATGAAAATATGAAATATTGCAATGATATAACATGATTATTAAGTGGAAAAGGTAGATGCCCACGAGCCTCGTGGGATTAGTAATGGACATGGCTAAGTATCATACATCATGTGGCATCCTGTAAGTAGAATTTATTCACCTCAAGATACCATTTGAATGTGCATGCATTATGAAAAATGATAATGTATACTAGAACCATATTAACAATATTAGAAAAGGTATAAAATATAGTAGTATAAGGAAGAAAGAGTACATACAATCAAGATCTAAGCCACATCTAAAAAACATGTTTTGGGATTTTTAAATGTATATATGTGAAATAAAAAATCTATAAGGGAGGAATAAGGATTCCCCCTAGTGTGGGTGTGAAAATTGAGGTCCATATGAAGAAGCCCTCAACAATCAAGTATGAACCAGAACAAGAGTGCATCATCGGGTAGTGTGGGGGAATTAGGATGCCCCCAAGTGTGAATGTCAAAATGATCTATGTAGTTGGAGTACTAGGAAAGTTACCACGATTAGATAATTTAAATTAAATATGCATGTGAACATGATCTAGGGTCCGATGGTCATGGGAGAGTGCATGAGGCCAAGTATATGAGATAGGTATAGATCGAGCATTTAGAGAAATAGAGCATGAAATATGTCTAGATGGAGCATGTGAAGCATGTGACCAATGTGAAGAGTTTCCCCCATGAGGTGGGCTATGGGATCTATAGATGTGACAAGGCCTATGAGTAGTATCCATGTGTGAAGGAAACTAAGATGGATGTGTAAAAGGTGTTACATGAAGAGAAACAACTCCAGCATACCATAGAGATGTCAAGGCTAAGGAGATATCACAAATAAGAAGATGCACTACAAGTAGAAGAAACTAAATATGGTATTTTCTGGAGGATCCAAGGACAAAGGTGTCCATGATCTACAAAGGTAAAAATATGAACACATGTGAATCATGAGGCAAGGACCTAGTGTCACATGAAAGTGGAGTCATGCATGTGAAGAAACTAGAATAGGTGGAACATTGAGAAGCAAAAGAGCTACCAGAGAATGATGGTAACATACATAGTGAGGGGAAAACCCTATAGAGTCCAAGATCCCAACGGCATGAGTAGGAAGTGTATAAGAAATAAGAGTGTGTCCATTAGGAGAAAATAGAATAGATGTAACTTTGGACTTGTTGGAAATAGTGGAAGGAGTAAGTGTAAACATAAGGATCAAGATGTGAGTCGAATATTTTAACATATGTAATGCTAGTAGGATCATCAATAGTAATGGTAACCAATAGGTGCAAGTTGGGAAGATTACAAGAAATAAAGTAGGATTAACTAGACCCAATGATCATAGAAAAAAAATGTAGAAAGAGGGGAATGGGTGGCCTCTATGAATGTAGAAAGATAAGGTGTATCCGTAGTATATGAATCATACATATGATCTTGGAAAGTGAGATCATTAGGAATCATTATAAAATTAGAATATGGTGTTATGAATTATGATGAGGAAGGTGTGGAGAGAGATATAATATTGAAAGCATTAAGCATATGATAAATAGGCGTGCATCGAGAGTCGAGATAAAATGGGAGGAGTATGATAGGTACCAATAGAAAATTGATCATGTAAATCAATAGCACTAGGGTGCATCCCAAGAATATAAAGATCTACAATGTAGGTAATGTCATGAGCATAATGTATGATATTAATATCATAAGGAGTAACATGATGTGTGGAATCTACTATAGTTGTATCCATGGAATAAGGTGTAACAAGGGCATTGTGTGTTATGGCATGGGTAAAGAAGAGCACTATGCAAATTATGTAACCAAGGATGAATTAGAAGGATATTATAATTGATATTATGAGGCATAACACGGAATATAACATTAAGAGTGCAAGGTCCTACAAGAATTGGTAGAGTGATTTCTCCAAAAACTTTATAAGATGTGTTAACAAAGCCATGGATATATAGACTAGATGGAGTTAAATCAGCAACAAAAATCTTAGTTGATGGAGAAAGGAAATGTTACATACATTAAGACTAGATCCATTGTCAAATAACGCATTCTTAATAAGAACATTGAAAATATGAACTTGAATATACAATGGAGAATCATTATCATCAATTTTATGTTAGGCCATAAAATAATTTGACACAAGCAATCCAAATAGACAAATAGATTTGTAATGAAAGTGATCATGATGTTGATCAAAATTAACGGCATCAAATGAATAAAATGAGCATTTATTAAAATATAATTTGAATTTTTCAAAACATAAATAAATTATTTTGAATTTTATAAATTGAAATAAAAACCTCCAAGGGATTTGGCAAAAAGTGTATATTTTTCAAATTAAGCCTTAATTAGTTAAAATTATAATTTGAATTTCTGAAAATTGTGCTAAAGCTTAGGGAAAACAAAAGAGATTTTCATTATATATGGAAAAATAAAAAATAACCTCAAAGGAATTTGAAAATAGATTCGTTATGCTCAAGATATGAAATAAAAGGTTATTTAAAATTGGGAGCCCTGACATGTGACCCAAAGGATAGGATCAAGTATGAAACACTAGGAAAAAAATTTCTAGGTCTGATTTATAGCAGATAAGAGATGAAAATAAGGTTTAGATTGAAATATAATATGAGAGATAAACCCTAATCCCACTAGCATTTGGGTTTGGAGAAGAATGGATCCGTGAAAGAGCATATAAGGGACAAGCTCAACAAATGATTTAATTAAATTAAATCTAAGATAAGGCTATGATGAACAAATAAAATAATAAGTAACATACAAGATCTTGCTAATAGAAGTACAAGTAAGAGTGGTGCATATGGTTTGTAGAATGACTTAGCTTTCCAATGTAGTTCTGGATTGATTCTAGGCTAGTGAATAATCTTAAAGCAAGCGTATTTTGGGTTGTGTGAGCTCAATTCTAAAACTGGTATGTAACAATCTCAAGGAAAGGATCACTCCGGGAGAGGACACGGGAACCTAGGCACTAGCATATATTATGCACACTAGTGTCTATAGGAAAACTCATGATCTGATTCTTTATGTGTCATTTCTTATCTCCTTTAGATCTCTCGTAGGTTATGTCAGAGGGTTCAATGCACTTGTACTCTATTACACTTGTACCTACAAAAAAACCCTAAATACCTAAACAATACTCAAGCACACATTAGAATGAATTAAAAATACATATGAGAGAGTTGGAATGACCCCGGAGGTCACCCTAATGTGATCTTGTTTCTTAGTGATAAACTACATTTCAAACTCCATGTAGCTCTTGTGGTGTGTGATTAAAATTGTGTCCCTTGAGTTAGGATGTCCTAATTCCAGTTGCTGAAAAGAATATAAGGATATAACTAATTTTCCCCAATGCAAGAATGTGTGATATGGAATTCAAAATATCCTCCCCTATACAGTGAATAATGCAGCCCAAAATGTAGTCCATTGTGTTTCTCTTGTGTATGTGGTAGATGTAGAAATGATGTTCCAATTTCCCCTAGAATAGTTAGTAGGTTGTGTATATATATGACTTATTTGTTTGAATTTTGGCACATAATGACACCAAAATTTATTGACCTACGGTCATGAAAAGGATATAAGAAAAGACCCAAAGCCAAAACAAACCAACTTAGGAGAAAAATCAAGTAAATAGGACAAAATCACCTAGAAAGACATTAGTGCCCATGCGTATTGTCTTATCTCGGAAGTATTTTTTTGCAACAAGCAAATAAAAACAAAACAAGAGACAGAATAGGGATTCTTGTGACTCAACCAAAACGATGAAAATTTCATATAAAATATGTAAGCAAAGCCAAACCAAGCAAGAAAAGGACTAAAGAGGTGTCATCGGTGCCTAATTTCCAAACTTATAAATCATGTATATAAAAACATACTAGAGCTGTATGTAATAGTAATAAGTGCATATTTTAGTTACTATATGTTACTAATGGAAAATCCTCCTTTTATAGAATCTCTCTCTCTCTAACATAAAATTTTAAGAATTATTTACCTACCTCTTTTTGAACCTCCCATCTCAACCTTCGGTTGATCCCTCACATCCTACTAGTCATGTGGGCTTGATATTTGGGGGAAATCAATCTTTCTAATCAAGCACAATTCAAATACAAGGCAAAATAAATCAAAAATACATATATATGTATCTATACATATTGTAAATAATTACACCTCTCATCCTTCACAATATTTAGTGTTGATTCCACTCTTCTTTTTAGTAGTGTGAGGTTAGGAACAGAGAAATATACCCTTACTTTCTACTATTTATATTTTGTGTTGATCTCTTGCCTCCTACTAGTGGCATGAGACAAAATTTAGGGGGTCATTTTAAAATTAACAAAAAGAAAAAAACTAAAGCCTTCAAAATCACAAGTTTTTTAATCCTACAAAATCCCAAAGAAGAAATTTATATGCCTATTTTAAGAGAGAAAACCATACATTACACCAGATCTTTCCAATCACCAACTATCTATGGGTATAATTCTATTCAAAGATTATTAAAATCAAAATCATCTTAGATTTGGTCGAGTAATCCTAATTGGATATGAGTCACAATTATTCCCACATATACTATAGTTAACCCTCATGTCTTAATCAGATCCATTCACTATCTCTCGGATCTCAATTCCTTCTTGGTTTGGGGTGATAATGTCAAGTGGGGATACTCGTTCGGTGGACCACCACTTCACGCCCTTTTCTTAAAGTTTATTTTAATAAAATTTATGATTTGGTATTCCACATATTTAAGAGTGAAATGGTAAGACCACTTCATCCATCCTATATATATATATATATATATATATATATATATATATAGATGATCCCTCACTGGATTGTTATCAAGACTTAGACTAAGATATATAGAATAGTAAGATCTATTTATTATTATGATCATTGTATTGTAAAATTATGAGATATGGTTCTTAAGCAATTATCTCTATGAGACCAAGGAGTGAAGTGGAAGTGCTAGGTAAAATCTTATATGAAATTCTTAATACATGCAATGCTTTATTTCAGTTGGGTTTTTTCCTTCAGTTTCCCCACTATAAATCCGTGTTCTCGCTCTTTACTTTATTGTTATTTACTTTCGAGTTCTTGTTATTGCATTCTCTCATGTAATCTACAATATATAATTAACTAAATCTGTTTTGATTTAACCGCACATCATAATCTATAATCTTCGGAAATTTATTTTATGGATTTATAATTTGTTAATTATATCTTCCCCTTATAAATCCTAACATGGTATCAGAGTTGGTGATTATGCATGTGTAGGATCGATCTGGATGCTTTTGATTTGTAGGAGTGAAGAAGCTTGAAGTTTATTTTTAGATCTATGAAACCGTATTCGTTTCACCGTCGTTGAACTTCAAGCTAACTTATTGTTGTTAAAAACACCAATTCTTGCCCAAAATTTTATGAATATTGGTAATTGGGTTGTTTAGATCTTATTTGTGCATTTTGTGTGCATAGATATGTGTTTCTCTTTTGTTTTCTCAAAGTTTGGTCGCAATAAACTTGGTTCTTTATTCTTGATCTTTACAAACTCTCTCATACTATTTCAAATATTTTACACCTTTTTTATATAATTCGTTATAGTTGTGGGTCTTATTTAAAATAAGTTCTTTTATTTTGCATTTTTTCGGGCTTGTCTAATGACTTTAACAAATTTTTCCTTGAAATATTGTTAATCTTGTAATTCTAAGTTTGTCCTAATATTAAGAATTTGTATTCTGTCATTTTGAAGCTTGGGTCGATAAGATAAGTCCATGTAGTGTCGTTGTGTCAGATATTTTAATAGATATTTTCATTTTCCCATCTAACTTCAATTCTGATGTCATTCTTTTATAGATCTTTTCATTTTATAAGTTCGAACTACGAACCAATAAGGTCGCTTCCACGCTCTTCGTAAATTCAATCTTTTATTTTGTTTCTAACTCATGTAAAATACAATCCAATAGAAAATCTCCAAGTCTTTTCTTATTTTGCATTTTCAGTTTTCTTTTATTTTATTTTTGTCCATTACAATGTTGAGCCAATAGAATTTCTCCAAGTCCTATTGCATTACACATTGTCGGTATTTTTTTAATCGTGATCGTGGCTAACCAATAAGAATAAGATTATCATTGCATTCGCTTTTCTTCAAGCTCAGGAGAGAGAGAAAGGAAGAGAGAGAAAATTCATCTAAAGTCCGATAAGCATCAAATGTTTCATGATATTGTTTTAAAGAGTTATTTACGTGTCCAGTCAAGATTTGAATCCTACGAAGCTTTCACTTTTACATTTTCTCTCAATTAGCCGCAAAACTAAATCCAGTTCTGAGGCTAAGAAATTGCCGTGCTGTTATTCTCTCCGATGAGACGCATCGCCATGCTTATAGTTAGCTCTCGACGGAATTGAAAAAGAAAGGAAAGCATGTTAGTTCACCTAGTTAAAAAAAAGCCAAAAGTTAACTCGAGAGCCCGTAAACCCGCATCCATAACTTAAGAGCCACTATTTTTCATTTTGTAGATTTTGTCAATCTTTTTTTCAGATTGTGAACAAATAGAACATGTCCACGCTCTTTCACGTCAAAGGATGTCATTATTTATTCTTTGTCATAACGATTTCCATCGAAGTTAAAAAGTACTTAGTGAAAAAAGAGATCCAATAAATTAACAACATGTATGCATGGTTTGACGATATCTATTTTTTCTATTAAGTGTTTTTGAACTTGTTTTTTAGTACTGCGAAGTTTGATCTAATAGCTAAGTGTCATGTATATATTGTTTTTTGGGCACAAGTTTCATTCTTTTTATACCTTTTTGATGCGTAGTTCTTTATTTTTATTTCGGTTGACTTGTCAACCCCCATCACCGTTGATGACCATACCCCTGCAGTAGAGCAACATGCACTCCGATAATCTATTCATTTTGATTAAATTTTGGGGACTTCACATCCACCCTGGGATCTACTTGGTTACCATAAATCCACCACGTGCCTACTACTACTTTTTTATTCGTGTCTCATGTCTATTAATCTTTTTTTTTAAATTAAGATTGTAGTTAGGTATCTCGACTCAGCTCAGAGTTTCGTTCGGGCCTCAAGGCATCCAAGTTCGGTTGTGGATTACTAGCTCATTTACAAACTTACCAAAGCGAGTTGCTTTTTTAATATATGTCGAGTTATGTGTCTTATGTGCCGTGTTTGTTCTATGAGAGCTTGATCTTAACTTGGTTTGGATATTCCCCTAAGCAGAGGAATTTTTTTGTGTTTAAAATGAATTTGTTTTCATAGTTGATTTTTGTGCCTACTACTATTAAAAATGGCCAAAAATGCTAGTTTCTCAATGGATAAATCTCAATTATTAAATGGAAATAATTACAATATTTGGAGAGTAAGGTTAAAATCCTATTTCATGGCTAGAAAGCTATGGGATATTGTAACTGGTGTGGAAAAATGACCCACCGGAAGACTTGCAAATCTTGAAAACCTTAGCTCCTTCTCTCAAAGATCACAAGAATCTTTGTCCATCCTATTGCAAAGCATAAAAGATGAATTTTTAATGCATATAGGTCATATGGATTCTCTTGTTGATGCCTGGAAGCAATTAGAAACTATGCATGAAGGAAGTTATCTCTATAAAATAATTAAGCTAATTATGGAATTGTTTACAACTCCCATGAAGGGGGATGAGAAAATTATTAATTATCTGGATAAAATTAAAAATATTAAAGCTCAATTGGATGGATGTAATTGTGAATTGTTTTAGGATAAGCTTCTATATTTTATTATTCAGATAAATATTCATGAAAATTTTAGAAACTATATCTCCATTCTTAACTCTAAATATCAAAATGAGAATGATCTGTTTGATTTGGATACTTTGTCTTCTCTGTTAATTCAAGAAGAATGGGTAATGGAGAATTTTGATTCAAAAGAGACCCTCTCAGGAATTGTTCTCTCATAATCATAAGTTTGCTCAAAATAGGAATAATAGTAATCCTAATCATAAGGATAACATCGTATCTAAATTTAAACCTAATCCTAAATCTAATTATGTTAAAAACAATCATAATTTTAAAGTCAAATTTAATGGCACATGTAACAAGTGTGGAAAATTTGGTCATAAAGATCTTATTGTCATGTAAAAACTAACAAATTTGTTAAGAATACTAGAAATAATAAATCTAATAGTCAAAAGAAATATCAAAAGTAAAATCATGTAAATATTGTTGAGCAGTCTATTGCCTTATATATTGCTCTCTCAGCTTCAAATGATAATGAATGGATCCTAAATAGTGGTGCCTCTAGGCACATGACTTGTATTTTTGTATCCTCTCAGATGTTGTAAAATGTGAGGAAAACATATATCTAGGAGATAATTTCATCTTTAGATCTATAAGTTGTGGAAATGTTAAACCGAAAAATCTTTGTATAGTCTTAAACAAACTCCTAGAGCTTGGTATGCTAAAAATAATAATATATTTCGGGATCTTGGTTTCTCTAGCTATTGTTTTGATAATGATTTATTTTTTAAGCTTTAAAATAATCATATTATAATTTTGTTCTATATTTTGATAATATTTTAATTATTAGCAAAGTGATAAAAATTTAAATGTTAGAATCAAAGAAAGAATAAAACAACATTTTGAAAAGATTTATTTAGGTCTACTAAATCGGTTTTTAGGCATTCTTATATTTCAGGATCATAAATCTATTGTTGCATCTCAATCTTAGTATTATTATAATTTACTTAGAATATTTAACATGATTGACTGTAAACTTGTTTCCATTCCTACTGAAGTTGTTGTTAAATTAGATCCTAAACCTGCATGTGCTAAATTTGATCCTACTCTGTATAGACAACTAGTTGGTAGTCTAATTTATTTGACTATTACTAGGCTTGATATTTCATATGCAGTAGGATTTGTTTCTATATTTATGTAGGATCCTTATGAGGATCATTAGAAAATGAAAAAAATAATTTTGAAATATGTTAAAGGAACAGTTAATTATGGTTTGTATTATTCTTCTTATGATGATGCAAAGTTATTTGGATATTGTGATTCTAACCATGTTGGTGATGTTATAGATAGAAAATATACTTCTGGATATGTTTTCAAGTTGGGTGTAGGTGTCATCACTTGGAGTAGCAAGAAGCAACCAACAATTTCTATCTCTTCTACTAAAGCAGAGTATAGAAGTGTTATGGAAGCAAAGAAAGTAAGATATGTGGTTGAAAAGACTGATTGGATGAACTGCATATGGGCATCAAAGGAAGTAATACTCTTCTATGTTCTAGATAGATTTGCATTTCTCTTGCAAATAATTCATTTAAACATCAGAGGAACAAGCATATCAAAGATCATATGCACTTTATTTGAGAGAAAGTTCTCAATGGTGATATTGATCTCAAGTTCTATTCCACTGAAGATCAAGTTACAAATATTTTCACAAAGTCATTGTGTTCTATAAAGTTTTACAAGTTTTGTGCCTTATTGGGCCTATCGGAGTTTCCATTAAGGGGGAGTGTGTATGAAATGTCACCTCTTAACATTTTTCATAAACTTCCAATACTTCCTCCATTTTATGATAAGTAAATGTGTCACACTATGTGAATTTACTTGTAAATCCCAGCAAAGCATTAGTTATGGGAATGCCTTGTTTTATAAAAGGATCCATAATTTGATATAAGTCTTCATATATAAAGCACTTGTCCTAAGAATTTCTGTATGGGAAGATTTGTATGATTTCCCTTGTTTATATGCTATCTTGAATCATCATTAATGATTTATGGATCTATAAATCCTTTTGTAGAAAAATATAATTTGGCATGTTCTATTTTTTCCCACTTAACATTAAGGGGGTGTTGGGGTGATAATGTCAAGTGGTGATATCATTTAGGTGGACCACCACTTCATGCCCCTTGTCTTAAAGTTTATTTTAATAAACTTCATGAGTTGGTCTTCTGCAGCTTTAAGAGTGAAATGGTAAGACCGCTTCACCCATCCTATATATATAGGATGATCCCTCACGGGATTGTTACCAAGACTAAGAATAAGATATATAAAATAGTGAGAGTTTTTATTATTATGATCATTATATTATAAAATTACAAGATATGATTCTACAATTATCTCTTGTAAGACCGAGGAGCGAGGTGGAAGTCTTTGGTAAAATCTTATATGAAATTCTTAATACAGACAGTATTTTATTTTAGTGGGGTTTTTTCCTTTAGGTTTCCCACTATAAATATGGTTTTCATGTCTCTTTAATTTATTATTATTTATTTCAGCTCTTGTTATTACATTATGTAATCTGCAATATGTAATGAGCTAAATCTATTTTTAATTTAACGCACATCACAATCTATAATCTTTAACAATTTATTTTTTAGATCTACAATTTTTAATTATATCTTCCCCTTATAAATCCTAACACTTGGATCTTGGTGTTGAGATCTCGCATCTTCCTATTTGCATGGATTAAAGGGTGGAATAATACATCCTATCACTATATCATCTATAATACATTCTTCTAATAGAATGAAATATTTAATATTGTTTGAAAATGAGTTCCCAACATATAACATTTACACATGTATGTTCCCATACCTCCTATTTTCTACCATATTTTATCACATCTCATGCCTTTTATTTTCTTTTGTTTCAAACATTTAGGATGTTTACCATCTATTTTATTATCCATCTTTTCTCTATCCAACACTAAACATATTTGAGACTCTTAGTTCTTCCTTAAGTTTGGTGTGGGTCTATGGATCACTATCATAACTAGGTCCCTCATATCAATACCTATTCAAAAATCCCTAAAATTCCAAATAATTTCAAATATATATAAAAACACACTTTAATATCTTTTAAAAATCTCAAAACAATCAAATATTCAAAACTACAAAAACATATAAAACCACAAAAATCTACCAAAAAAATCAAAAACAAACGAAAAATCCTAAACATTCAAAAACAAATCCACACATAGAAATCCTAAACATTTTATACGCAAAACCCAAAATATTTCTAATCCTTGATCAATAATCCACACATTGACTCCTATCATGGTGTATGTTCCAAATATCCTACAAAACATCCTAATCCAACAACCTTGCATATATCCTCACTTGGGGAAATCTCAGCTCTCATTTTGCCCTCACATGTATCTATTGTTTTTTGTGTGGAGAGAGGGAGTGTTATCGTCATGCGCGCCGTCATGGGAGGGGAAGCAATGACCTAAAAATCTCAAATCATATTACTCCTCGCATGTATCCTTTCTTGGGGAAAACCAAATCAATTAATTATCCTTTTGGACATTAGGGATGTGGTAGTTGTAAATGATTTAAATGTCTTTATTTCAAGTTGTGCTACATTGTTACTTTTCTTAGTTCGTTGTTTGACCAATTACAATTTTATTATTTGTTACCTTGGTTCATTTATAGCCGAAATGGATTTGGTAAATATATTTACTTTGCCTCAATATTGGGTTTGTTTTTACTTTTTTGTTTAATTAGTTTATTGTGTGTGTGTGTGTGTGTGTGTGTTTTTTTTGTTACAAATATAATGGGTTAATCACCATGGTTCTTTAATAATCATGGTGTCAACTCTATTGTGCAACAAAAAGAAGGTTTCTCTAAATTACAAAACATTGAATGGAAACTCAAGATACCGAGTAATATTAGTCATATCATCATTACGTTCATTCAAACATATCATTCAAAAAATTAACAAAAACCATCCTATCAACCTAATTCATTAATCATTAACATCTCATCATAATTTCTACTTATAACCACACTAACATACATCTATAACAATATGCAAATAAATAAAATCCAAATCATCATATATAATGTTCAAATGTCTCTCAAAAATGTCATATACATATGTACATCATTGTGCCACAATGGGAATCTATAAAAATAAGTGTGCCTTCATCATGATGCGTGTATCTTCAAATAATAGATGTCTATCATACCAAATCATCAATGACTCTTTCCCACCTTTGGAATAATCTGGTCCAACATCTCACCTCATGGTTGGCATTTGGATTGATCTCATTGATCAATATGGTCCATGTGATATAAATGATCTCCCGACCTTGTCCATTTCCTCTGGTTATATATTTTTTGTCTTTGGATCTCTACGACAACAACCTCATATAACCCTCTATAATATCCCACATCATGTGTCATTTTCAGCAAAAATTTTAATGTACTAGTAAGAAAATGTTAAAAAATTCACCCATCCCATTGGCATAGGTTACTCTTGTGTTTTATGTATCCCTCTCTACGGTGACCTCTTATAGCTGCATGATCTACAAGTCCCTATACACTAACCTCTGTTATAGTTGTATCCTCATATAATTCATCTATGTCTAAAATGTCTTAGCAAGGATCATAAATATGTCTCTCTTCCGGGTTGCACTATCTCTCCTTATTATTGATTGTAATTTTCCGAGTCATCCCAAAATGAATAGCTAATTTGTGACTATGCTTGAGAAGGTACTAGAGGTGGTAATATAGCTCTATAACTCCAAAAATTTGTCTCTCCCTTCTCTCCCCATCTGTCATCTTTATCTCCCTCTATCTCTCCCCATTTGTAATCTACATCTACCCCTCCTCCTCCTCCTAATCCTCCCGGGCTATATGACCTATGTGGTGAGGTTGTTAAATGTGCACTTGAACATGTATCTATCTCTTTCCATCCTACCCTTGTACCTTTGCATCCTTCCCATGTACTTATACATCTTGTTCATGTCCAACATATCCATGTCCACCTTGTATAATTATGCTTGTATCGGTGCCTATGCACACTTGGTGGTTATCATCCTCTTCCTCCCTCTCTCCTCCCTCTCGGCCACTGCGCTAACCTCATTATTTCTACTATCCCTACCTCTATCAATACTTGGAGAATGGTCACATGAATAATAACTATCATAGCATACCATGTTTCATAGCCCAATCGTGCCCCTAGATCTATAATTCCTACTCAAGAATCTCATACCTATGGTATCACACTTGAAAATTTGTCCCTAGTTATACTTGATCTAATCTAACACAGAACACAAAAATACTATACCCTATATGTTACTCTCAAATGCATATTCCACTTCTCATCTTTAGGACACCCCTAACTATTGTGTCACCTTGTTTGGTCTATAGTGTTTAATAATGTACGATCAACTACCAATAATATAATGTGTTTTCTCCATAGTCTCCAAATTTTCTACATTGGTCACCCAAACATAGGCCATGTATGGCCTCCAAGTGATGTGTATCAACTATAGATCATCTAGGGATCACTAATAATATGTCGATATCCTTCATTCCCTCACTATCCATCTCCAACCACATGTTCTCTTTTGCACTTTCTTGCTCCAAAAATAATCACCATGGCTACTCCAACTATTTGTCACTCAACACTCCAATGACCAATAGTCCAACCCACTACTATATGATCCCATGCCCAGATCTGTAATAAGGTCACCTCGTCCAAACTCCTCTAACTCTTGTATAATGTCATGTGTAAATCCCTATATAAATGTGCTAGTATGCAAGGTCTTCATGTAAAAAGTGCCACAAACTCCATCAACTCCACCACTTATGCCAATTAATCCCAATATAAAAGTGCCTCCCAGTCTTATCAAGTAATATAATTATGCTGATAAGAGCCATCAAATATATCTCATAGTATTCACTCTATTCCATCGTCCTCCATACATTGTATAATGTGTACCCATTAACCCCTCTTTTTGGATCTCATCCAATCCAATCATGTTTTTACATGAGCTCATATGTGTGATGATCTCACATCCCATAATCCTTGAAAGCTAACCTGCCTTACATAGAACTCTCATGTCATCCCCATTGGGTACACATCCTCCAATGTCATAGTCATCTCTCTATGTGGAAATTTGAACATTTTTTACTCATTGTGTCATCGTTCTTGACCAAAGTAGTCAATGATGTATGATCTAATCTAATCTATATCATTTTTGTTGTGTATGACAATCTTATAGCCTCCAACACTTCCCACAAGGTGCTCTCCGCTCCACACGAGTCATATTCCTCTCAAATTTTCTCAATTTTGAATGTCTCTCCCCATACATATAATAGCCCTAAAATATCTCTGCACAACCCCTAAAACAATTTTCAATCCTTTAGCCCAACCAATTTTGCTAAAAATCTAATAATTATACTAACTCATTTCCCTCACAATCATACTAGCACACTTACTTTTACGCTAGCGCATTCACTTTCATGTTAGTGCATTCAACCGTGTACAAACTCACTTACATTCATGCTTATACACGTTTTCACACTAGTGCACTTATCTCCACATGTTATCTCATGTACTTTATGCTAGTGTAGGGATGTTAACGCTATCGCACTTCATGGGTTACACTAGCGCACCTACTTCCTACACTAACATTCTTTTCATATTTTCAACTACCTAAAATTTGTCATAAATGCACTTAAATGATCAAACTTTTCATTCACTTACCACCAAGTCATTGCTAGGACCTTTTTATGTCACTCGATCCATGTGATTCCTAAGTGCGGGAAATTGTGCCATCTCTCTTACAAACTTAGAGTTCAAAATTCTATCTATTTATAAAAACACTATAGTAGCAAAAAATGACCAATGATTTTTTCTCCCACCCACCCATCTATTTAACCCTTCTTCCAAACCCTACTTCACGACCCAAAACCTTAATTTCAGTATTTTAACCCCATGTTTACCTACCTCTCACACAATAGTATTTATCACTCCTATCAAGTAGTTATTCACCACTTTGTTACATCACTCATCCACTTGAGGGAGCACTCCTTAGCTAATCTAGATCCATTGGTGCATCCAAATGCTTCACTGGGGAAAATTAGGAAGTCCAGAACACTTTTCTATCATCCTTTCACTAATCTACACATGTCTACTATATGTAAAGTGTTATGTAATAACACTTTAAAGAGGGAAAATGTAGACACCCCAAAAATACCCATTACGTATTATAGTGTCCAAAAATAAACTTTGGTTCATTATTAACCCATATCCCACTTCTAGAATTAATTTAATTAATTATATTTCACTCATTATACACTATACACCCCTTTGGCTAATTTAATTAGTTATTTAAATAAATAAAAATCAATTATCTACTCATCTCCACTTCATTAACAAACTCACTCAAGTTGAACTTGTCACTCCACTCAAGTTCTAGAATTCTACAAACATGGAAGAAAATATTCACGTACAACCAACAAAATCAAGAAATAAAGCCTCTTAATTTCTTATTCAAAGAGCCAATTGCACAGAAAAAATCAACCATGCTAAATAAGGAAATTGAAACCAATATCCTAAATTTAGTCAATTCAACCTTACTCAATACATGGCTTCTTGTACATCTATAAATAAGAACCTCCATTCATATCAATTCATCATTGGAATCTTGGAGAATTTTAATGGTACTCTACCAAAATATTATTAAAAATCACATGTGCACACCCTTATGTTTTCCTATTGATCACTCACTAATCCAATCAATCATCCATCATCCATTAATCTATATTTTTCTCAAAAATTTATGCAAGAGAAAATGTAGAAAACTAATATTCCTGCATCTACTATATATACTCATGTGAATTCATTTTCTCTGTAAATATAAATGATTTTAGAATATTGTCCACAATTTACAAGCCCAAATATTACAGGTGTAGAAAGGTGCATCTACCTTTTTAGTGGCATGAACTCTATTTGGTTACTTTAAAACCCATTTGCACTTGAAGTGGCATTCGATTGTTTTCCTCTTAGTTATTTATCTCTTGAACTTCTTGTTTATGATGGAAAAAGTGATCTTGAACAACACATTTGTGATTTTAATGTCACTTGCTTAGATTATGCTTATGATGACTTACTACTTACTAATATCTTTTATATAATCCTCAAATTGTATATATTAAAATGGTTCTAAGACCTTCCTATTCATTATGTGTGGGATTTTACCCTTTAGCTAATCAATTCCTTACATAGTTTTTCAATATTGGGGACAAGGTATCCTATGCTTGAATTTATAATATGTGACAAGGATCTAAGGATCCCATTAATGAATATGTTATGCATTACAATAAAATGCTTACTAAAAAGAACTATCCTAGCCAAAAATGAGCATTGTGATTTATTCACTCAAATCCTCCTAGATCCTTTACAAGATTCAATTATGTTTGTAAAAATTGCTCATTTGATTAGTTATGTCACACATTAAAAGAGTGGAGGATAAGCTCAGTATAATGACCAAGCTTCAACATTTTTCTAATTCTCCTAACATGTATAATGCTAAATTTCAAGGAAAATCTAATGATAACAATACTTATGCTAGATTTATTATCAATATTGTATCTCAACCTACCAAGCTTCGATTACGAGATGATCCTTTGAGGAAATTTACCTTTCCTTCTTCACCCTAGTGATCCTTCAAAAGTTGCTTTCTTATATCTCTCCCTCAACCTTATATGTTGATACAACCAAGTCTCATGGAAAATATATTTTTATTTTTCCTATTGCGATTATCATAGATGTATTGTTCATTATACGAATATATGCTTCAATATTTTTCATGTCATCCAACATCTTATTGATGTAAATGCTATTGAATTTGACTCACCTCTTGAGCAATCTAAGCCTACTAATGACAATGCTAAGCTTAATATTTTCACTACCCCACTTCCTCGTCACAATACAACTAAATATATTAAAGATGTACACTATGTTCATCGGTCTTATCCACCTCTCCTTCACATGACCATCTATTGGATTCTAGTATTGGTATTATCACTCCTAACCTGCTTCCTAGACCTATTATTATATTTGATGATTTTGATATCACTCATGGTCCTTTTCTCATACACATTTTTGGTATAATCCATATTCATATCATCTTGATTGGTAGTAGTTCTAGATGTAATATGTGCACATTTGATTTTCTTTCTTCTCTTGACTATACTAAGTAACACATGACATTTTATACTAAGACCTATCTTGGTCATATTGTTTTACCTCTTACAGTGGGCTCTCCTACTATATATATTCCCTTTTCAGGTCACCTCGTCCATTGGCTCATGTGACATGTGTGTAGGTTTCCCATGGATTTGCACTCTTAATTTTATACCTTCTATTTTTGACCAATACATCAAGTTCACTTATAATAAGTAAATTTTTATGGTTAAGGGTATCATGAGAAAATACCATGTTTCCTAATCCTTTTACTAAAAAATCACTAGTTGCCACACCTAATCCTATCAAACTAGCACATACAACTTCTAATGGGTATATCCCTCACACTCCTCTTACATCTCCTATTGCACATCATATGGCTTCCACAAAATTATACAACCATGAATTCCTAAAGTTCATCTTAGTCCCACTACACATGTTTCATATTTGAGGTCCAAGCCTCCTTTGTTTTTAGGGTATGCCCATCCCCCTTTTAGCAATGTTTGGACACTCAAATTTTGTTACTTATCCTTTGTAATGAATTTTTTTCCATTCTCCTCACTAATACAAATTCTCACATTATAATTCCCATTAGTACATCTCTCCATATCTTTCCTAAATTTCTTATCTCCACACTCTTATCTATCACAAAATGTGGAATTATTAATTAATGAAATTAGTAAATCATCTATGTGCATCATTTCAAAACTTTGTTTTTCATATCACATGATTCATGTTTAAGACCATACAGGTTTGGTGAGGATAAGTTTTATAGCCCTAGATGACTTGTATGGCCTTATCCCTTCTCATATTCTAACTCTAATTTCAATTTGAATATCTTTATTGTGTCATTTTATCTTCCTAAGGTTAACCTTATCATAATATTTCACATACGAAAATTTATATAAGCAATCCAATATCACTTTATTACTCACTTGACACTCTTACAAAAACTATTACAAATATCACTTTGTAAAAGAAATCAAATCTCTTCTAGATCTCCAAAATTAGTTACATATCATTCGGATTAGCCACTACTATAGGATTGAAGCACTCAACCAGGTCAAAAAGTCTAGATTCCTTCATTTCCAAGCATGTAAAGGTCCTATAGCCATGCCTTTACAATTGAAAATTAACTCCAAACATTTTCAAAGGTTTTCTAGGACAAAGAATTTTATTCGCATAGCTAAAGCACACCACGTCACACTAGTATCGTATTGGTTACATTTTCTACTCTATAGTTATTACATTGTCTTTTCGTAGAGAGACACGAAGGAACTCATAGGGGTTGGTTTTAGATGACACTCATACTTGCACATGGACTATGATCAATGCATAAGGCTTGATCCCACACAAGGGCATATCATGCAACACTTGGATTGGTTTGACAAGGGTTAACCACTAAAGGGCATTCTATCCTCACCAAACACATGATTTGTCCTTTTGTTAGTTAATGATTTGATGAAGGGTATTACAAGTATATATGGTTTGCATTTTATTGCAATTCATTACATGTTGTGTCAAGAGTTATGCAAGTAGGAGCAACATATAGTGAGGCGCATTTTTAGGTAGGTGAAGTACACAAAAGTTATTAAACTCACTACAAAAGGGTCCAAGACCAAAAAAGGGTTAAGAAAATACATACATTCTTGGAAGAGTAATATGGTCCTACACTAGCTCAATTTCTAGCTCCGGTATCAATAGTGAATCATTTCCATTTTTTTATTACCTTATTCCACCTATCAGCAGAATCTAGATCTCTTTTTTCCAACATGTATAGCTAATTCTTCATCTCCTCTTGTGTATTTGAGCTATTAATCTATTTGTTTATCATTGTTGCAAGTATTAATGTGTTGTTTTGATTATGCATGGTTAATTGTGAATTAATTAAATCATAATAACCTCTTGTAATGAACCATTTCATCCCATATATTGTTGTGATATTTTCATTACATTATTTAATTAGGTTGTAAACATTTGGTGAACTCAACTCATGCTCAAATCTATCAACCCTATTTTCCATGTGGTTTCTCCTTCTTATTTATTTTCATATCTATCAATCTTTTAAGTTTTGTATTCATATTCAATTATAATTTCATCATATTATATAACCAAAAATTGATTTTTACTATTTAGTCTAGGGTAACCTATTTGGCCCTCCTCTTTAAGTCTCTTTCTAAGGCTTCCTAATTGAAAAACACCTTTCCATGCGAGTTAAAAAAAAAAAAAACCTATTATTAAATTCCTTTAATTTTTCATTAATTTTAATATATTAAATGAAAACTTATTTGTTTGGAATTTTTTAGAATTATTTTCAAAACTCAAAATTACTATTTTTAATAATAAAGGAATAATCATAAAAATATACACTTTTTGTAAATTCCTTAAGGATTTTATTCACACATTCAGATTTCAAACTACCTCTTTTTTCATTCACTTTTTACTTTCATAAATGGTCATTTTAGTAATTCTATGATAGACATTTTTGCTAATATCACTTTTGGCATCCATTCTCTAGTGAGTGTATATTATTGATTCTAAGGATAATTATGTTAGAGTAGGTATTTACCTTAGCTCATGTTCACCTAGGTAATTTATTTACCTTTATTGTATTTATCCTCACCCACTTATGTGTGTGGATATTTATTTTATCTTATTTAGATATTAAGAGATATTATCTAGTTGTTAGGTATAGTTCTTTCCTTGATCTATGGTATTGACTAGATCCTTGATGTCTAGTTCTCTCCTAAATCTATGGTCTTGACTAGTTCTTTGATGACTAGTTATTTCCTTGATTTATGTCTTGATCTACGACCTTGACTGGTTCTTAGATTGTTATTCCTTACCTATTTAAGAAGGCCATTCTCAATGTATTGCATTGAGTTCCATAATAATATATGATATTGTTGCTCATTTGTTTGCAAAGGTTTTATGTAAATTTATTATGGCGAATTGCTTTCATCTTATTAATCATGGTGTTTGATTAGCATCTATGTTCTTGGCTTGGTACGATCCGTTTATCATTTCTTTCATGGTATCGAGAGATGGAGATTGTTGTTGACATTAGTCTGTAAGTTTTATTTTGTAAATAAATTCATTATATATTCATATATTTGGGATTTGGTCATATTTTGTTGTTGCGTGCATTTTTATGTAAAAAAAAGGCTTCCATTGGATCCAGAAGGTGGGAAAACCCTAAGATCGACTATAAACTCGGCCATTTCTGGAGGCGCTTGTTTTGTTAGTTTTTATTTTTACAGAGAAGCACACATGTGTGCCTCGAGATTCGTGCCAAGGAAAAAAATGCAAGTTTCTTTATTCGGGTTTGTTGGATTTCTCGAGATCTGACTTGAGTTTTTTTCTGTGCAGCAAATCCTTTTCTTATGTGGTCATTAAAGATCTTTCCTTTTTGGTAGGGGTCCATAGAGGTTATTGGTCATTTCGAGTAAATGCGAGGGCTTAAAGCACCCCAAATGATTCACTTAAAATCCTTAGCCCTTGTCATATGGTATGGTCATATGAGGGCTTAAAGCTTGTGCTTCACTTGCTTAACCCCCTTTAATTTTATTTGTGTGGTGAAGGCAACAACAATTTATTTTGTTTTAGTGGCAACTAAAATAAATAACAGAGAAAAATATTAAAAAGCTTGTAACTTTTGATCGGTAACTCGGTTTTGAGTGTCGTTTTTGTAAAAGTGCTTGTTTTTTTGTGCTCTTTCCATTGGAAATATTTATTTTGAGACTTGCACTATAATTATAAAGTGTCAAATATGGAGGAGTGTTGTAATCAATTGTGGATGCAATTTCGGTTGAGCCCGATGTCCTAAACTTCTGGAGTTACATTTTGTATCTATCATGGATTCTGAGAATGATATGCTTTTCTCTGAAGTGTGTGGACTTCAAGAGGATATTGTAAAATTTGTGGAAGAAAATAGATCACTCAAGAAGTGAAATTCTCTTCTACAATCACTCATTCATGATAAGGATACAATAATACACTTCCTGCAGAACAAACTTGCTAGCCTACAACATCACCATCATATTGTGGATAGCCATATCCATGCTCCTAGTCCACTTGTAGCTATTGCTCCTGAACCCACTGACATTGATCTATCAGTCTTTGAGTCTGTTCCTACTCTTGATGCTCATACACCTATGAAGCTTGTTACTGCATGCTCTTCCACATCTGTGCCTATTACAGTACCACATGTTGTGTATCCTATTTCTACTCAACTACATGGCTTTTTTGAGAAGCATACCACTGCATTCAGTTCTCGCATGCTCTGTTCTATGGGTCTCACTAACGAGTCATTGGTAGACATTCACATGGTATTGTTTCCTCTATTCCACATGTTAAGTGGAATTCTTGTCATGACATTGGTTTTCGAGCAGATACTTCATTGGGATCACACATTGATAGAGCTCCTTTGTTTGTTCACTCGACTCTTTTTTAGGATCATGAGCAACACATGAGTTCTACACCTTCACTCAGGACTTGAGAAACCTGAGATTTCAGCTGTCAGACATGATCAACCTGACACACATTCTGATGTTCTTTTACATGCACCCATTGTGCATTTTACACCAAGTCATATGCAGGCATCTTCTTCATCCATCTATGTTGATTTGGGGTGGATATATGATCACTCATGGAGGTGACATAGGCATTCGTTGAGAGGACTCTACAGTGTGGCTCCTCCACCATTTGGCCTCTTGCTCCACTTTCTATACCTTCTGCATTGTGATGCTTCTTGTTTTGAGCATTTTTCTTTAGCAGGTGTAGTGTATCTCTCTTGTTTGTTGAGAGATTTTGTATCTATATTTTCGACACTTTTGGCATGTTGACAATATCTCTTGTGGGGATCTATTCTAGTGAAGTCCAATGTTATTTTTTCAGTGTTTGAGTAGTTGATTTTGGGCAACTCATACAGATTTGTAGCGTCACTCCACCCATTCAACAGTATGGGAGGGTGTGGTGTTGATCCTGCTTCTTCGGGTTTTGTGTCCTTGCCTTGTTACCTTGGCTTTTCTTGGATCATGACACTCTGAGTTTGTGTCCTTGCCTTGTTGCTTTGGGTTATTGTTCTTGGATCGTGGCACACCTATTTGCAGCAGTTGATCGAATTATGTTTGGTGTTTTTTTGCACTTTCTGACATCACTCCATTGACAATCTCCTTGTATGGAGCTATTCTAGTGAAACCCAGTGTCAGTTGTTTTTGAGTTTTGTGATCGAGCAGTGGATTCAGACCACAGTGCACACCAAACTTCTTCAGCATTGTATGATTTTTTTGAGCCGAGCTTCTTGGGATGCCTTGGAGTGGGTCTTTACTCTCTTTACTTTGTTGTTATTGGTTTTGGGTACCTTGTGGTGTCCCTTTTTCCCAGTTATTGTACATGAGTACCTCATCAAGCCTAGTTGCTTGACTCATACTGTGGACATGCCACTTCTATTTTTGCCCCTAGCTTCACTTGAGGGGGGGTGTTAGAGTAGGTATTTACCTTAGCTCATGTTCACCTAGGTACTTTATTTACCTTTATTGTATTTATCCTCACCCACTTATGTGTGTGGATATTTCTTTTATCTTATTTAGATATTAGAGATATTATCTAGTTGTTAGGTATAGTTCTTTCCTTGATCTATGGTATTGACTAGTTCTTTCCTTGATCTATGGTATTGACTAGATCCTTGATGTCTATTTCTCTCCTAAATCTATGGTCTTGACTAGTTCTTTAATGACTAGTTATTTCCTTGATTTATGGTTTGATCTATGACCTTGACTAGTTCTTAGATTGTTATTCCTTGCCTATTTAAGCAAGGCCCATTCTCAATGTATTGCATTGAGTTCCATAATAATATATGATATTGTTTCTCATTTGTTTGCAAAGGTTTTATGTAAATTATTCTGGTGAATTGCTTTCATCTTATTGATCGTGGTGTTTGATTAGCATTTGTGTTCTTGGCTTGGTTATCGATCTTTAAATTATCCTTTAGAAATTATGGCTTATGCTAGGGATGTTACTTCATAAAATCATAAGGGCTATTATCCTTCTAACCAAGGTTGTGCCTCTTATGGGTTCAAGAACCAAGTTCTATTTGCACCCATATCCCATTGCATATGCTTCCACTACTTTCTTTCTAAATGATGTGGATTATAGTTATGATGATACATCATCTCATATTACTCATGCCCTACAACATTTACCCTTCTTTGCATCTTCAAGTGTGACACTTATTGTCAATCTACCTTATTCAAATGGTTCTTTAGCTATCTACCCATATTATAGGTACCTCATGATTTTATTCCTTTGAACACTTTTGTTGATTGTCCACAAGTAGTTGAGCCTAGAATTACTAACTCATTATAAGAATATCTTGATAATGATCTTGGTTATATGTATGCATTTAGTGATAGTGATTGGGTATGTGATGATCAAGCCCTTTCCTTGTGATATCTTTCCAAGTTTCTTAATTCTCATAATCATGCACTCCCTAATGACATAGAGTCCACTAACAATGTAGGTGAGTAGTATTATGATGATGATGATCTCTCCCCTAGGTGGGTCTATCCTACATGTATTGTAATAACTAATAATACCACTTTCCTTTCTAATATTGAGATGGATATGGATAGTGATGATGAATGGTCTTCTACTTCCATAAATGGTGATGCACATGTTGATCTTGAAATTTCATGTAATAATGATGTTTCTAGTCATAATGAAATTTATATTCATAACGATGCTACTACTTATGTCTCTATTCTCTCTACTAAATGAAAAATGATATTCATATGTATGTTTCTTACATGTCTCTTATAAATGACAATGAAAAAAATTCGGTATGTCTTCTAGGGCATATTCCAAAGGTGGATCGTGTTAATATATATCCTCATATTTCTCCTTCATGTTTAAATAAATTATATTCCAAAATAACTTGAGATGTCTAGTATTTCTCTCACTCTATATCCACCATCTCCCAATGATCATAACAATGACATTTTTCATAAGGCTATCCTTGATCGATTGATGCTTTACAAAGTGATTCTCAACTAAAAATTCAAGCTATGAGTACTGAAATCAAATCACTTAGGAAGGAGGTAGAAAACCTACATAATCTCCCACATATTCCTACACATTCACATGATCATATTTCTACTCTATCGGTGGATCCCAATTTTAATGTTATAAATGAGTTGTCTTCTACGTTGGGGCAATTCAAGGATTAAAATCATAAAATAATTCCTACCATATTACACCTAAACTTATAGCTACTACAACATTACATCCTCTTCCTAAGTGCAAACCATAATTTTTTAATAAGTCCCTCGATCATCCACATGATATTTTAGTTACTTTACTTGATAAGTGATTTATTTGACTACCCTATAATCAGCATCATCCTCCTCATTGGTTGGAGCATAAAAATACCTACCTTTTTCTTACTTCTATCATATTAATGTGCACCATGATAATGATTTCTATGCATTAGATCAAAAGCTCAAATGGCTTGAAGAAAAAGGACTTATCACTTTTGATGCATTGCATGCTATTAAATCCTCTTCCCCTCCTCCACAACATCGACCCATAGTAGTAGTTGTGATCTCCCAAAATGGTCCCCCTAGATGATTTGGTTTATCATCCTCTTCTAAGAGATGTCCCTCATAATGAAGCTCCTAGTAATCAACTACTACATAAGGCTAAGCTCAAATGGCTTACAAAAAGAGTAGCAAAATGGTTTGTACTACAAAATCATTAAACTAATCACATATATTATTTGTTAATGCTCATGAAACCATATACACAACCAACTAAAAATTCACATTTAATTTATTAAAGTGCATATTTGGGGTTCAAATTGATTGTGCATCCGTTATTCGATTATACTATTATGACATCTCATTATTAGTTAGTCAAAATTGTTTCCTTAACATCATTATTATTTAATAAACATGGAAACCCTTATAAAATGATTGAGGGCATGTGAGGATCACCCTTCCTTATTTCATAAGAATAGGTTTCCCCACCTTAACCTTTTTCTCCATACTTCAAAGGAGGGACCCCTTCATAGATTTTTTCATATTATTTCTTATGTTCTCTTATCATATAAGTCATTACACATTACTATATTCATTAAATTAATTTAATCATAATGTGTGTTATACACAAATCAAAATCATTATCAATCAATTCAATCTCATATGACACATTTCTCTAGTCATGTATCTCAATCCAAATTCTTCTACTCAACTACTTATAATGGATTTATCTCTCTTTGGTTTTTTACTTGCACATATTATGACTTCTCTATGGTTTATACAAGGTTATCCTTATTATACTATTATATAGTTGAGGATTACACCTCTTTCACCTTATGGGACTATCTTGTATCCTAATGAGGCTCTTATTGGGTAGCTCTTGTGCTATCCACTTTCATTACATAGCTATTTTTAAAACAATTCAAAAACATTCAAATAATCACATAATACAAAAAAATCACATATTTGCAAAAATTACAAAATCAAGACATGTTTATGGTTTGATTAGCTAGTTTGTTACTTTATACATGTTGTTTTTCATATTGGTTTGATGGATAACATATATTTTCTATATACTCTTTACAAAGTGCTCACAAGGTATATTAAGCTTGATGTAGGACACATATAATGAAACACGATGACAAGTGTCATATTGGTCCCTTTTCCATTGACACTAATCTTTGGGGGTATCTACTACATTATACAAAAGTTCTTTTATTTCATTATAGTTACTTTAAAATTCATGATTATGCTTGATTATATATATCTTATCTTTTGATATAATAGAACTAACACGTGTGGCTTGTGCAACACTCACCTATTTTTTATATATGATTTTACTATCATTCTTTACTATACTTGATACATTTCTTTCACTACTTGCTTATGTGGGTTACTTGTTTGAATGTTTCATTATTCAATTATTTTTTTATTATTTCCTACTAGGTTATTTATGTTATGCGGTTTACATGCCTTGATTGTATTGTGACACCATGGTGTCTCATGTTTGTGGATATATGTCTATCGTATATGTATATGCATGTTTATTCATTTACGACCTACATTTTCTTCTATTGTGATTCTCTTGTGACACCGGGTGGGTGTCCCATGTTTGTGGATCTATGCCTCCGTTGATTATGTTTTTATATTATTTCTCATGTTAGCTCGATGGACTATCTCTACAATGTTGTTTCTATCTATATACGATTATACTAATGTTACTCTAGCTCATTGCATGTTGACTATTTTTTATTGCTCAATTTTGTTTGTTTGATTATTTGTGCATTGTTGTTGTTACTTATATACATGTATTATTGTCACTCTTACTTGTTACATGTTTCATTTTGTTTTTATATATGTATCATGGTCTCTACCATGTGGAACCCTTTTAGATGTATAGGTTCCCAATGGTGGACACCATTCAATCCTTTTATGTGATCCTAAACAAATTATCAATTTTATCACACACAGTACACAAATTTTATTTTGAGATGCATGCAGGATTTTTAGTGGTGAATATTCATAATTTGGTGAATATTCCATTTTAGGAAAATTTGAAAAGGTGAATTTTTCGGAGTAGGTCAATGACATGTTCATGTAAAATTTACAATACATTTTTTAAGGGATCGGCTTCGCCTACATTTGAAACATCTCCTATAAAAACCTAGGTGATTCGTTGGGTAGTATACTACTAAATTACTATTATTTTATTGAGGTACCAACATATCAAGTATTGTGAACTTGTAGGGTAGGTTGTTGACGCACTGACAGAGGTTTTTATGCATGAAGGAAGTTGTTGATGCACAACAAGAGCTTGTTGATGCGCAAAAGTCCTATGTTGTTGACACATGATAGGAGGGCAAAGGCTATAGATGCATGACATAATATTTGCAGTTGTATGAAAACAAGGTTGTTTTTGTCATGTGACAAAGAAACATCCTCGTAGTATGATAGTAAGGTTGTTGTCACACGACAACAACCTTGTTGTCACGCATCACTGAGGTTGTTGTCACACAACATAAGGTTTTTTTTTGACATGACAACAACCTTGATTTCGTCATTTACTGAAAATATCATATCATTCCTCTGCATCCTTTATGTCACATGACTTGAAAATGAAAGCTTCTTTTAGTGAAAAATTTACACACAAACCCCAGAAAATTTTCCATGTTCGTGAAAGTGGTTTTGGGGATATTCACACAATATTCCACCTTCGATTTCCCATAGGTCTCTTAAAATGAACCCTGGATGCATGATCAAATTCTTTATCACATGCGCCTCGAATCAAGGGGAATTCATTGGGATATATTCTACATCTATAAGTATACGTAGACATAAAATCACGCACTTGGGTACATTTCTAGGTCCATAAATACATACTTGCATTCATATTATTCCTAAGCAAGAAAACTAAGTAATTGATAGTTACCTTTGGCCTCTTTGCTTTTTTTTCTTTTTCTTTCTATTCTTTTACACCCTACGGCCCATTCGGATATTTTACTTGTTTATATTTTATGGCTTCAGACACCAGCACCTAGACAAAATGACAACACCCATGTGCCCTTGTCTTTCTCGGGTGCCCTTGACCTTTTTCTATCTTACTCACTTATTTTGGGTCTCTTTTATCTTTTGGGCATCTTATTTTCTTATGGGTCGGCCTTCCGGTTTTCAATTACAAGATTAAACTAAGGGAATCATATAAATAAAAAACTATGTGAAAAGAATAAAAGGACCAAGCTCTAAGCATCTATTATCACCACCTAAGGTTGCATCTAAAGGCATCTAAGAGCATCAAAGACATCCATCTAGCTTTCATTCAAGGGACAAGGGACTACATTTTCTGCATACACTTCATAGGAAGGGGAAATTTTGAATTCCATCTCAAACATTTTTATTTTATCTTGCTTTATCTCGCTATCTTGGCATCATTTGCGCAAGGGAAACCTAAGGAAATTATTTCACACACAAGCAAAAAGAACTACATGGAGTCTAGAATGTAGTGTAGTGCTCGGTCATAAGTTCATCCTTCGGATGACTGTCAGGGTCAATCTGACTTCACATATTATATTTTTCATTCCAATTTGATGTGTTTGTGAGATTGTCTAAGTAGCTAGGGTTTGTGTTGTAGGTTACAAGTACCTCAACAATCCAAGTGCAAATATCAAGTGATTAACAGAATTGATAGCAAAACCATAGCAACATAGGAAAAATCATATTCTAACCCTATGTGTAGTTGTTGGCACCACGAAAAGGTCTCTAGCACCCTCACCCTAGCCCAAATTCATGTGTCCATCTCTATCCCCAAGTTTCGAATTAATATCGAGCATTTCGACACCCTTCCCAACATGTTCATCGGTTTTCAATTCATATCTATTCTAGGATAAGCGTAAATTAGATACGTGCCTTATCTCTCCTATTTGTTTACACGGCTACATATTTAGAGTGCTTAGCATTTTTATTCTATTGTATATTATCATAATAGTGACTCTAAAATTAGATATAATATTTAGATTTTTATTAAATCAATAGATTACAAAACACATGAATAGGTTTTTATGAGTATAGATCCTCTCGAAATATGTATATATACTAAAAATTAGTAGAATTCAATGCAAGCCAAAATTGTACACTATAATAAAGGCCATAGTATAGTCGTGACCACACTAGGCATTCCTAGATAAGGGGCATATTTTCATTCATTTCCAAAAATTTCATATTCTCTTAGTTATTCACAAGCTTCTTATGTAAGTTCAAACATAAATTACTTAATTCGAGCATTATAGATAGTGCATGACTATTTCATTCCTTCTCCTTTATAATATTCGAGAACAATTATAAGAAAAAGGTTCAGGGGCATGAGCCTTTTTCTCCTCTTCATTATTCCAAAATATATACACTCAATTTTAGTTGTGTAACACATAGTAGAGGCATGGTAAATTCATTCATTTTTTATTATGCGGTTTATTTTCAAAATCGGATCTAGATTCATCTCATGGTGGTGTGGTGTGTGTAGTTATAGAAGGTTTCAAGCATCTATGTTCTTTTAAGGAATTCTTTCCTCTCCTCTTACAAATTTAAAGGGGAAGATATTAGATTTACTAAACATTTTGATACAAATTCTTCTCTCTTAACAGGGTTCTTCAGATCCTATAATTTGCATACACTCAACACTCAAATTTCTCCTTTAACATAATTTGGGATTGATCACCCCCAATTATTCAACATCTTTGCAAAAAAACCAATACTCCAAAGCACAATAAGAATGGGATATTTTACCTCAACATAATGAACAAGTGTATTTTTCACATTTTTCATCTCATTTACTTTATGCATGTTCAATGTTAAAAAATTACAAATGTTATATATAATTTAAGTTATAGCTCAATTTTTATGAGAGACATTAACTACACTTTTTTTGTAGGTTTCACCATAGATCCTACAAACACCATAACATCAGAATATGACTATCAAGAAAAGATAAAGTTTGTTATACACTCAAGTATGTTTTTCCTTTCAGTTACACACTTAAATGGGGGAAAATATAGATACTCAAATTTGGTAACTTATCCTTTGGCAATGAAACATTTGGCCATACTCCTCTTGCTAAGAAAAATGCTCAATTTTAAGTCCATCAATACACATCCCTAGATATTTATTGAATTTAACATCTCCACACTCTATTATGTCATAAAATTAGGAAATAGTATCTACTCAAATAAAATAAATCATCGTTGTGCATCATTTCATAATTGTTTGTTCTACATCACATGATTCATGTCCAAGATTGTATAGTTTGGTCATGATAATTTGTAGGGCCCTAATTGACTTGTAAATTCCTATCCCTTCTCATCTTATGACTATAATTTCAATTTGAATATCTTTATTGTGTTTTTTATGTTTCTAGGGTTAGCCTTGTCACAATATTTCACCAATGGAATGCTATATAAACAAATGAATATCAATTTATTATTCACCCGACAATCTTCAAAGCTATAAAAATATCACTCTAAAACAAATCAAGGCTCTCTAGATATCCCAAACTTAGTTGCATATCATTTAGCGCAGCCACTACTACAAGCTTAAAGCACTCAACTAGGTCAAAAAGTCTAGCTTCCTCCATTTCCAAGCATGTAAGGGTCCTAGATCCATGCCTTAGTAAGGTAAAAGTTACTTCATGCATTTTCAAAGGTTTTCAAGGGACAAAAGGGGTTAGTCACACAAGTGAATCACACTACATCACACTACTACCACATGGGTACATTTTATACTCTATAGTTATCCCACTATCTTTGTGTCAAGAAACATGAGGGCACTCATAGGGGTTGGCTTAAATCACACTCACACTTGCAAATGCACCTAAGAGAACTATATGAGGTTTGATCCCATATGAGGGCATGTAGGGTAGCACATGGATTATTTCGTTAAGGGTTGAATTTCAAGGGTATTCTAACCTCACCAAACACATGATTTCTCCTTTTGATATCTAATGTTTTAATGAAGGGTATTATAGGTATCTAGGGTTTCCACATTTTTTTAATTTAGTATAATTTTTGTGAGTATAAGCAACATACAACAAGGCACATTTCTAGGTAGGTTAAATACACTGATGAAAGTTACATAATCTCTTTGTGAAAAGGGTCCATGACCGTAAAAATGGTAAAGACCATATATTTGTTCCTAATATATTGGTATGGTCATGCACCAGCTTTGTTTTGAGTTCCACTATCAAAAATAAATCATTTCCTAACTTTGATTACCTTGTTCCACCTATCGGCACATCATTATCTCCTTTATTTCGACCTAAAGAGACAATTCTTCATCTCACCTTTTTGTTTGAGACATTAGTTTATTTTTTATCATTGTTGCAATTATTATTATGTTGTTCTAATTATGCATGGTTAATTGTGAATTAATTAGATTATAATAGCCTCATGTAATGAACCCTTACATCTTATATATTGTTGTGTGATTTTCATAACATAATTTAATTAGGGTTTAAACACAATTTCATAGGGTAGCTCTTTCTTTTCTCTTTCCTTTGTTTACAAATATGTTAAAATCTAAAAACTTTGAAATAATTCAAATAAGCATAAAAATATTTAATTATTTTGTAAAATACAAAATCATGACATACATATGACTAGACGGGTTAACTTTCACTTTACATATGTTGTTTTCATATAATTTGATAGATATCATATTTTCTAGTATAGTTGTATGGCATGCATTCACGAGGTATCTTGAGCTTCATACAATATACATGCATAGGATTATTCATGATGACATGTGTTTTCTTAAGTTTGATCTAGTGGTATAGAGGATCCGGGTATATCTCCTACAATATTAGTGTTTTTTGTTTCAATATAGTTAATTTCACTTCCATATTATGCTCAATTTCTTAAATTATGTAATATATTATTTTTCATGCTAATATGGATATCACATTTGTCTTATATAGCACTAACTTATCTTTATCGATGTGTCTCTCGATTACCATATTCTTTTTATTTACTTACTTTTTTCATTGTATGTGTGTTTCCCTATATGTGTCATATGGTATTTTTATGGTTTTCTTTATGACATTTTGTGTCCCTTTTTTACGGCCTCTTGGGACTTCTTTATTACTAACGTATGTAGCATTGATTATGTATTTTGTGTAATTTTATGCTAGATTACTTGTATGGATGATTGCCTCTACACTTGTTTGATTTAGTACATGATTTCCTTTGTACTTATTTACTTCTATACATGATTTTCTATGTGTTTGTTTCTTGTGTGTTTTCCCCATGTTCCGTGGTTTCTACTATGCACATGCTTGTATAAATGATATATCAATGATGGCCACCTGCAATATCCCTCTATATGATTAACGCTAATTATTAGGTACATGTCAAATAGATACACATCATTTCATTTTATCCATGCATACTATTTACACATCTCACTCACCTCCAAAGAGGGGGCATTCGATTAAATTTTTACACATTTCTATGAAACATATAGAATTCATGATTCATTAATAGATGAAACTAGTTACAATACTCAAGAATAGAATAAGATTCTGAATAGTAAAAAAATTACACATGTACATAACCATCCACCAAGGATGAAGCCCTAGATATTACAAACTAGGATGGACGGTTTCATCTTAAGGGCATGTTTTCAATAAGATAAAAATTTATTAGATTTATACATGCAATTACATATTTATAATATAATAACCGCAATAGATTACATAATTTAGATCAATGTCTACAACATTTTGTTATAAAATGTGAGGTCTTTGAATGTTTCATTCCTTTTTGGCACTACATGACTCAAGCATTGCTTTAATACAAGGTTTGGAGCATAGGTTTTCCTTTCCTTTTTCTATATTCAAATTTTCACATATGATATTCATAGGAAATCACACGATGGGGCATGAGACCAGTCATTTTATTTAACTTTTTGTAATTTTTCACTTGGACCTATATCTATCCGCAATGGTGTGGTTTATAAGATTAGAAGAATATTAAGGTGATTGTAAAACCTTGTGGCAACCTTATTCTCACTATTATTGGAATATAATAGGGGGTTAGAAAAACATATGGAAACCTTATTTCTTTTGAGGTTCTTGGGATAAAAATGATATCACAACTTACGATGTTGGGTCAAGTGACACTCAACTCCTCTTACAAATCCAACATTTCCTTGAAGAAAATTGTGGAAAAATCACCCACAATCCTTCAAAGAACTCAATTCCAATCCAAATCTTCAAGTACAACAAGATTCAATAGTTTCTCATTCGACAAAGCAAACAGTGTATTACTTCCATGATTTTCTCTCTTTACTTTATTACTTAAAAAATTATTTTAATATTACAAATATATTATTTTATCAAAACGGATCCTTTAAACTATTCATTTTCCCAAATTTATTGAATAGGAATTGATTAAAAATCTGATCCAAACCTTTTAAATGTTTTAAATAACTAAATAAAAATTTGATTATAACTCATTTGTTTCAGTTACACATCAAAAATTGATCAAATATGATTTCCATAAATATCACAAAATGATTAAATATGCATTCAAAATGATTAACTACTAAATCATTATTGTGGAAAAATAGAATGCAAAATATAATCATGACACCCAAATTGATAACAGATTTCACTTGGTGATCGGGCTACGTCTCTAAGATTGTTAAAATGAAATGTGATCCATTAGAAATAAATTTTCAAGTACAAATTAAAGCCTACAAATATTAATGGATCCTAAACTTACAATAATGTGCTTATAAGACATTTAGAATATGTTGATTATGATCAACAATGTCCTCCACCTTCCCGTAGCACTTGCATGATCAACTTCCATATGTTCTATGTCAAAAGCGGATAAAAATACTTCAAAACAATGTCAAATTTACACAAAATTGGGATCACAAATATACCAAATGGAGTGTTTATGAGTTCTCTAAAACTCTCCACCTCATCCCGAGCCTCAAAATTCCCTAGAATGGCCTAATTTTACATTTTCTACAAACTTCTCTCGTAAAATAATTACACATCCATCCAAATGACCTTACTTAAATAGAAAATGTGCCTTATCCACCACTTACAACCCATGGGAGGATTGGTTTGGGAACTTAACTTTTGTTGAAGGGTCACGGGGTCAAAACCTCCTAAGTGCATTATTTAGCATGTGGGTTGGGATTAAATCCCACATTCATCGAGCACATTTTTGGAATAGGATTTGAATATCCTAAGGTCCATTGTATTACATGTGGCTACAGCCATATCCTCGTCTATTTTATCGAAGTGGGGTGTAAATCCCTCGTGATCTTTCCAAATGGTTGTTTAGCGGTTTAGACCTTGTTGGTAAGGTTGTTGGGACATGCGAGCTCTCCTAGCTCATCCTGTGACTCGAACGAGTCGGGAGGATAAGTAACATCAATTTGGTAATGTGGCTCGGTCAATTTGTTGCATAATATTCGAGTTGGCGGTAGATAAGGTGTTAGGTGGCAACTTGGAGTATGAAATGTGATTTTCCCATAAAGTGTCGCTTGTCCTCCTTCGATCCTACCACATGTCAATATGAAAATGCACCAAAATATCATAATGAAAATGGAATAATGAATACCACCAATAGTAATATCATACAGCGAGTCCCCTTCCAAAACAAGAGTGGACCCCACTATTGAAAACCCAAAAAATTACACGCTTATCAAAGACCAAAAATAAAACTTAACCACAATCATTTTTTCCTCTATCAACTCTAAAATAAATGAATAGGCTTATGCACAATCCAGTGTATTGTTTGAAATGCACTTCCATGTTGACCCAGTTTGACCCCAAACTTTGACCATCTATATCGTGAGCATATGGTGTCTGATTCATGTGTTCTAATAGGCGTTGAAATATTTCAAATTTTCTTCCATACTTGTAATGGTTTAGGAAGATTTAGGGAGATTCTAACCTCACAAACTTCCTACGATCATTTTAAAATTTGAGTTATATTCAAATTATTTTATGTTGCACATTTTATATTTTGTTGCAATTTTCATCATGGAGCATAACAATGCTTAATTGAAATCAAAAATCTTAATGAAGAAAAAGTGTGTGTATGCACTCAAGTATATGTTCTGTTAAGAATGTAATTTTCATTTCATACTTAATGATTTAACCTAAATGTGTTAATATCTCACGGGGTAGTTAACCGATGGTAGATTATCCTAACCAATTAGTTTTCAAGACTAATTACAGAAATATCAATAATAACCACTAAGAAATGATACACAATGATAAGCAATAATAGGTAATGATAGATAAAATCACTTGCAATGACAGAGATAAGATGACTTGGCTGATTTCTCACTCTATGTGTTGATTTGAGTTGACTGACAAATGAATCGGGCTATAAATAACCTCAAATCTCTCTCACTCGAAATTGTATCCCACAGAGCTTCTTGGACCAAATGGGATGCAAAGGGCCAAGGCATATAAACATTATGGACCTATTCCATATATTTTTTCCCTATGTGATTTTTTCTCCTGCAACTTCTTGTTTCGATTACTACTTCATATTCCAAACTTGTTTATAATTTGTACCTTCGATGCCTTGCAATGTTCATTGTGCACTAGTTTTATCTTCAAACTCTAGATGGCCAATAATTCCTACAAAACAAACATTATGTGGGTTAAGGGCACCCATTTGCACCGTCGATGTCACCACTACTCCGAAGAGGGCTCAAACCGCACATCGTTCTCACCTAGCATGTGATCTCTAGAATGTATGCAACCAAATGGAATGTTTTGATCTTGCAACAATATGATTATGCATCCACCTTTTCCCTAGCTCAACATGGACTGATGGTATGTTCCTTGTATTTGCATATCTGAGTGGATGATTTCCCTAGAAAGAATATGCAGAGTATATGGATCTCAAGGGAGTCTTGGAATGGCCTTACTTGTGTTTTCTCTTAATGTATGCTCATGAGGATTTTTGGGTGTCAAGTATATATGATATCCTCTTGATAATGGATGAAATTACTAGCTTATATATGTGTTTTAGATATGGAAACCTTGAATAATCCTGACTAAGAATGACCCAAAGGAATTTTTACTACAAAAAGTTTCATTAAAGAAAGTGGGACCAGAGTAGATGAGAAGAGCCATAGCATACGAGATGTTATGGCCCATTCTAGGCACTTTGTTCTTAAATGCACGTGCAAAAGATTTAAAACTAGGATTGTAATGTGTGAGGGTTTAACCTAATTCTATGGACTAATATGACTATTATGTGAATAAATGAGTTGTGTTTGTAAGAAATAATGAATGGGATATATCTATCGATATCATGATTGAAAAATGAGGTAAGTGTAGACTATTGTAAAGGTTTTTTACAATTTTTTTGTTGCAGAAGAAATGAATTACCAAAATGAGTGTCTATATTTCCCCCTTTAAGTATGAAATTGAGATTTTCATGATTAAATGAAAATTCACCTAAGTGTGTGGACACACTTTGTCTTCACTCGAACACCAAGTGCTTGTGGTTTTGATTTTTTTGTTATTCAATATGTGTACCTTCAAAGAAAAGAGTGTATTCAATGTCCATAGTATAGGAAATTGAACTTTAACTTGAAAACTTTGAACTTGATGTGAAAATAACAATATGTATACATTGAAATGTAAAGCAAAGGAAAGTGTACACTTGATTGTTTAACAAGGGAGGAGGAGTACTCTTGCTACCATTTCCATGGAGATTTGTTGAACTTTGCATTTGGAGCTAGTTGGAAGGACTTGGGGGTGATCAATCCCCAAGTGGAATGTGCCAAAGAGAATAGAAAGAAGTTAAAAGGTACGCCATATGGTGAAGAGAATCAGTATATATATAGCATTCTAATTTCTCTATATCCCTCCATAAAATGAGCAATGAGAATTCTAGCCTACAAGGATAACAGTCACCTTGATACTTCCCAAGACCCACGGATAAGTTCCATTGTATATGAACACAAACCTAATTGATTTTTAAGTGATGACACAATGTACCGAGTCAATGATAACTTACATGTACCCTTGGTGCTACCATAATCTAACTTGTACTATGAATTTTGTAATTGAACCTAAATAAAAATCATGTAGTTATTATTAAGAAACTTTACTAACTAAGAAATTTATAAAACCTTACATAATGATGGAATTATATGGAATGAGCCATATGCATCCATGCGTTATGGTTCCTTCGTACACTTTTGTTCCCTTTGTGTTTTCTAACCAAATTTTAATTCTAATCCATTTTCTAAGCCTCGGACATGTCTTATTTTTACATGTTATTTTGTTTCCAAATTTTGGATTGTTGTGAGGGTGAAATATCACCCGATGGTTTCCCCCTTGTTTGGGGCGCATGAGATAGAGCAATGTGAATGTGGCCCAAACAAGAGGACATAAATCTGATTTTCACATGTGTTGAAGGATTCCTGCAATAGGGTAAATGGGAGTGCACATGGTGTATACCATGGTGCATACATAATAGTATAATAGAAGAGCTAGAAAAGTGTTAGTGACAAACAATATAAAAACAACACAATAGATGTACCAGACACAAAAATAGAACTATCATGGAAAATAATATGTCACATACATTGGACACCACTCGGGATGTCACAAGACAAATGAAGCACTCAAGGACAATAAGAAACAAGCAAGTAACATATGGCGCTGCCCACAAACAAGTGAAAACACAGAGAAAGAGTTTAAAGCAATAAACAAGTAATGGGATGAAAATGATCATGGTTTTATATTGACTTGCGAGAACAAATACTACACATGAAGCACCCATTAGCATGTTAGAGAAATAAATAGTATGACACTATAGATGTATTGAGTAAATGTGGTAAGAGAAATTAAAGTAGAAAATATGTGAACAATGGATGTTGTATGTGATAAAGTGTAAATTGGATGCCCCCAATTGTACGAACAATTAAAGGCAATGTTTAGCATCTTAAATCTTATAGAAATTTTTGTGCATCATGCATTCAACTCAATGTACCACGTGAATTCACATGTGTATAGAAAAATAATACAGCATATTATGTATCAAGCTAACATGATAAGTAAATTGCAACATGAAGAGTATATGCTTGCAATAGAAACAACCAAGAAAGAGCAATGCAACTGTTTTTGAATTTTTAGCATATTTGAATGTTTTTAATATTTTTAGCATATTTGAATGTTTTTATTTTAGGCCCCCTAAGGGCATAGATGAAAACCTATTCTCCAAAAATAAAGAAGGGTGATCCATGAATGCCTCCAAGGAGGGTTATATATATAGTAATTTTGATGGATATAAAGTATGCAACTAGAGATGAGAAGAAAGGTTTCCCCTAGTATTGAATGTAAAGTGGTTCAGGTGTGTAAACACTCCCTCAATACTCAATTTGAACCTATAAATAGAGTTTTCATCAAGAAATGAGGGGGAATAAAATTTCCCCATGTGTGAGTAATATATAATATATCCAAAGGTGGGGTAGCAACTTATTACACGTGGCTCGAAACAATGTTAAAGAGGATACATGTGAAGAAGGAATAGTGGTTGTAGAAACTTTGTTAATATTGGGGTCGTATGATTCGAAGTGTTATTCTTTCATGAACTAGTGAAGCTTGTCTCTAATAATAGGTTGTGTGTTTTTCTTATTGTGGGATCGAATCTAGTGAAGGAATCTGTAAAACCAACTTAGTAGTAGGATGATGATTGTGCAGGGGTGATAGATTTCGATGAATGGCATTGCAAATACGAAAGAGTATGATCAATCGGGATGTTATGTATGAAAAATGATACCCTTGGAATATTATTAAGTGCATAAAAATCATTTTCCTAATGTTCATTAATCCTATAGAAGTTTTAGAAATGTTGATTACGATTCCATTGTGGAGTAAATGATACATCATTTTCCCTATGGATCTATACATACTTTTCTTAACATGGAGGAAGCATTTCTTAGGTGGTTTATCTTTAATAATGGACCTAAGGTTACATATGAATGTTTACCATCTTTACATCAAGGAAAAATTAAGTTTATTAGTGATTATATCTTATGATTTAAATCTTTCATGTATCATTTAATATATCAACATGTTGATTTAGAAATGCAATATATCTTTTGTCATGGCTTGATTTTCCCTCTTAAGAAAAAGTTCTATGACACATGTGATTTTTTTTCCACCCTTTATCTTTGATTCATTGAATTGGAACAAGAAATAATTTTAATCCAATCTATTTTACACCCACATATGACACATCTACCACTCATTCACATCCCTCACTTTATATAATCGGGCTCCATCTATTAACATTGTTGTAGTAGCTTAACATTCTTCATTCCCCCATACACATGAGTTAATGTCCTTCATTGTGGTGATACATCTTACCTCAATCCACCTCCACCATGGTTCACTCCTCATCCTAAGAAATAACCCTTATAATTTTCTCATTCTGCTAGGCCACATGATATCTTGCACACACTAATTGATGGGAATTTGATTTTGTTACCTTCTAATGAGCACCCTCCTCCTCATTGGTTACAATCGGAATCGTAATAAACATTTCTAAAATTCTATAGGATTAATGAACATGAGGACAATGTCAAGAAAGTATGTATAGACCCACAAGGCCTATGATACTTTGAGGAAATGCTTTGAGGAGTAAATGATCATTGGGGTATGAAGCCATTGCTAGCTTATAAACCTTAAAATTCATGTAAGGATTATGTTTCCCATCAAATAGAGTAAAATTAGGCATAGTAAAACCTTTAGGAAAGGAATAATTGAATATTTTCTTAGGAATAGGATTGCCATAAATGAAATTATGATCAACACTAGCATAATATGTCTTTCTTTAAAGGGTAAGCTTAAGAACTTGATTTTGTAAATCACGTACAACATACATGAGAGAAAGGACTTCATCCGGAGGATTGGCATAAACATTAAGAGGTTCATTGAATAGTTTTAATTTTCCATTGTGTGTATCCATGAGGACACTATTGGGTTGGAATTGAATCTTTGGGTCAATTAGTGGAGAAGTTACATCGGCACTAGGATGAGTATAAGAGAACTAGAAGGAATGGAAGCTTGGACACCCTTATCAACAAATTCCTTAACATAGGAAGAAGAAGAATAAATATAAGAATCATTATGTTCACCATTATGTAAAATATCCTTTTGAAAATCAAGATTAGAAATACATACATCATTTGTAACAACATTTTGTTCACAAGCATCTAAGACATCTTGTTTCAAAGAGAGAGAAGGAACACTAACATCATTTGCAATAATATTTTTTCTTGAGTAGATACAATATCATTTGGAGGAGGAAGGGAAGGAACACATGTATCTTTTTCTCACAAGTATTTGAAAGATACTTTTAAGAGGAAGAAGGGATACAAGCATCATTTATAATAACATGTTGTGCACAAGTATCCAAGGGAGAAACACAAGAAGTTGTAAGTGAAGCATAGATAACATCATCAACATAATATTCATCATTTGAGAAATGCAAATAATCCTATATACATGCATCATGACTAGTATCACTACCAGAAAGAGATTCAATGTCACTATCGTTAGAAATAGAGAAATCACAGTCAAGAAGTGGCAAGTCATCTTTCACATTTGTAGAAAAATCACATGCAACTGGATTGATAACGTGACATTAGGAGCATTAGGTATATGAACATCATGAGTAGAAGAGCTAAAAGAACATACATTTCTAGAATAAAGATCATACAGAGGGGTAGGATAGGCATCCACAAAGGTATGTTACTTATAAAAATGGTCATACACTTTGGGATCATTATCTTTAGGATATGCATGCCAACCATAATTAATAGTATCATGATAAATGGATGGATTATAAGACCCGTAACTATCAATTACATGAGGAGTGATGGGAGAGGAGTGGTTGGGAGGAGCAGGTATTAGAGTTGCACAAAAGCTTACGATAAGCCATAGAAGAAATGTACACAAGAAAATAAATCAAACCAAGAAGATAAATAGATATGTATTAAAATGATAGAAAAATCTCCAATTAGGTGGAAAGAATAATCAACACATGGATGGTTGAGAATCAAGAGACCATAGAGCTAAAACCCAAAAAGTGATGTTGGGTAAAAAATGATTGTCATCAAATGAATAAAATGACCATATCTCGAAATAGAATTTGAATTTTACAAAAAAATGGATTTTGGAATATGATAAATTGAAATAAAAACCTCCAAGGGATTTTTCCAAAAGTGTATTATTTTTCTAATTATGTCCTAATTACTAAAAATAGTACTTTTGAATTTTTGAAAAGTGTGCTAAACATTAGGAAAATAAAAAGAGGCTTTCATTGAATATGTGAAAATTAAAAATAACCTCAAAGGAATTTAAAATAGATTTGTTATTCTCAAAATATCAAACAAAAGGTGGTTTGGCAATTGAGAACCCTAGAAAGTGACCCAAAAAGTAAGACCGGTCATGAGACCTTCAGGATAAATTTGAAAATTGGTTTGAGGTCAAAAAAGAGGATGAAATCAAAATGGAATCTAAATACGAACCCTAGAAAAATTGATATATCTGAAACCAAGTAAGAAGAATCCTTAGGGCAACTAAGGTTTGATTAAGATTGGATTCACCAAATGATTTAACCTAAATGGGTTAATATCTCAAGGGGTAGTCAACCGATGGTAGATTATCCTAATCAATTATTTTTAAGTCTAATTGCATCAATATCATGAATAACCATTAAGAAATAAATGATGATAGATAACAATAGATAAAAGCACTTGCAATCAGAGAGATAAAATGACTTAGTTGATATCCACTCAGTATTGGTTTTTGTTGACCTAACAATTGAAATAGGTTGGAAATAACTTGAATTATCTCGACTATGAAATTGTATCATGTAGAACTTCCTGGACTAAATCAGATGCAAAGGGACAAGGGATACGTCTTTTATGGACATGTTTGTATGCTTTCATCCCTCTATGATTTCCACTCCTACAAATTCTTGTGATTATTGCTCTTGTTATGCTCATATCTGGAATTTGAGCCTTGTGATGCTTGTTGTGCAAGTGATTTGATCTTAAAATCCTTAAATGGCCAATAATTCTTGCAAAGCAAACATTATATAGGTTGTAAGCACCCATATGCACCGCTCACATCGCCACTACTCCAAAGAGCGCTTTCAAACTACATCATTCTCGCATAGCATGTGATCTCTAGAATGTATGTGACCAAATGGATAGTCATGATCTTGCAACAATATTATTGTATTTTCATGTTTTCACTAGATCAACATGGAGTGATGGTATGCTCCTTATACTTGTATGTATGAGTGGATAACTTCCGTGGAAAGAGTATGCAGGGTATATAGAACTCAAGGGAGTCTTGGAATGGCCTTGGTTGTGCTTTATCTTAATGTATATTCATTAGGATGATTGAGTGTCAAGTATATATGATCTCCTTCTTGAAAATGAATGAAATAATAATGGCACTAAGAATGACACAAAATAATTTGAATCGGAACAAGTGTGTTAGAGAATGTGGGACTAGAGCATATGGGAAAGGCCCTAGCATCCATTATAGGTAATTTGGTCCAGGATGTGTATGTGAATGCTTTGAAAACTGGGATTGTATTGTGCAAGGGTTTAGCCTGATTTTATGGACTAATATGACCATTGTGTGAATAAATGAGCTATGTGTAAGTAAGAATGAATGGGATATAGCTAGGGATAGCATGATTGACCAAATTGATAAGTGTGGACTAGTGCAAAGGTGTTGTACAATTTATGTTGTTGTAAGACATGAATTACCAAAATGAGTGTCTACACTTAAAGGGGGAAGGTAGACACCTAAATTTGGCAATGACTAATTTAGCTTTGTACCTAAAGCATGACTTGTGTGCATGTTCAAAGCCTAAGTGACTTATCTATATTTCATGACTTACTTATCTATATATATATATATATATATATATATATATATATATATATATATATATATATTACTCATGATTTTACATAACTACTTGCATAATCAATAGCATATACTATCATAAGGAATCTTTCCCGCAATCTTGCAAATTCCTTTGAACTTTCTTTTATGGACTATTTGGTTGGGACAAAACCATACAACATTCTTTTTTGGGCCCATACGGTCCTATCTCCCATCACCCAATGGTCAATTTTCTAATTTGATATCTTTTCATGGGTTAGTTCATATCCCATAGGTCAGCCTTAATGTGAAATTAAACCTACGAACACCTATAAAATCAAGTCTAACTCATCTATTTAACTCATGTGGCACTTTCAGAGTAATCATTGTAAAATACATTTCAAAATCACTTCAATCTCTCCTAAAATATTTTCAAACTAGTAACACAATCTAAGAGCATCCCATACAAAGGTATGAAACACTCCCAACCAAGTTCAAGAGTCAAGTTTCCCATTTTAAAGACCTTCAAATCCAAGCCAAGTCATTATTTCTTGTCATGTAGTTGCATCCATATAGATATTACATGCTAAAAGGATAACTACGTGTGATTTTAGGCCTCTTCGAACTTTCAACCCAAACACTAACATTTTTCAAGGGTTCTCCCACCCATATTATAGTTTGAGATTGTTTTACATCATACATAGGGTTTTGCAAATGTGTGACGCCTAGCGTTTAATTGCAAAGGTCATCACTTAGTGTCATAGCCACACTAAAAGTTACAAATCATCATCACACTCCCATTTGAAATTATACAATAAAGGACCAAATTGTACCATGTTCTAAGATGTGTCATATAGGTACACATCTATCCAAATTTACACCCTACACTATTATTTGGACATGAACTAATCCCATTTTACAACCCTCTTTCTAGGTTTCTTATGCTTAATTTAGTCTTCTTTTATAGGTTAATGGAACTAAGCTCGTCCTATTTTACAACCACTCCATAGGTTGTCCGGACTTGACTTAGAACCCATGTTAGCACCATTTTGTAATTTATTTGATCATAAACTAGTTTTCTTATCCGGATTTTCCACAACACTTATGTTTAACTTGGTTATACCATTTAATTTTACTAATATGTTTTCTAATGTTTTTTCTTCAAACTTATATATTTTGGGTTACTAAGAAACTTTATGCCATCCACAATCGAGACATGAGTTTTAGCATGATGTAGACACCAATGCCTAGCCATGGCCCCTTCCCCACATTGGTATTAATTTAATCACCCCTAATTAAATTAATCCTCACACTATTAATTAATTTAATTACTTTAATTAGATTAATATCCATCTCACCTAGCTACCTCACCCTAGAACTATTCCAACCTCATTAATGGCTAAGACCAAGTCCCCACACTCCCTAACCAACTAGGACTTGTTCTAACCTTAACCATTATGACCTATGATCTCTCCAACCTCTCTCCCACTATATTTAGCGTTAGCTCCCACTTCTGACCTAGGACTAAAACTTGACTCACACCAAATCTGGGAGTAATCAAGCCATTTTTAGCCAATTTGACCATTTCCCCTAACCGACATTGTCATTTTCCTTAGATGGCACCGGTTCCCTAACCACCATTCGGTTACCCTTAAATAAGAGTTTCTAACTCTTTACATGGGTTCTCTAATTCATTCATTCACCTTAGCTTTGGCATTCTAACTCTCAAGCATTCAAGCTACTAGATGATGAACCAAAGCCCATCAGACCTTCACCAACATCCAATCATCTCATCCACAACTTTAAATCATCATAACAGAGCACACAGGCTCCATTTCCATGACACTGGACACATTCCGTATCTCCCATGAATGCTCATCACCAACAACCATCTTCAGATCTATAGGCTACCAGATAAGTAATTCACTCTTATTTTGCTAAGCTTTTGTTTTGATCTTAAGTCTTTCATTTACTTCTTTCATCTGATCCTCTCTTTCCCGAATACCACCTTTCACCTATTTACCACCTATTCCATCAACCTGAACCATTTCACCCATCCTAAAACCTCTACCACCCTTGCTGAGCCCTATCAAAAATCACATCATCCTTCCTAAACCCCTCAACTCTCTTTGTAATCACAAGACCCCAAAACACCCATTTTTGATATTTCTACCATATTTCCCCTACCGGACCGGTCACCCAACCGACATCGGTCATTTTCCAATACCGGCATCGGTCACCTAACGATACCGGTCTTTGTGACTGGTAACTTTTCTTATAACAACAAGCTCATAACTTCTCCCAAACAACCCAAAACCTTACTAAACTTCACCCAAACCTCACCTACAACCTCTTTCAAACCTGCAAACCCAAAACAACCTACCACCCCTCCAGATTTAATCGTAACTTTTTCTGTTAGATTAAATTTACTTATTATATTAGCATGAGACACCTAAATCATACCATTACAATAGGATTTACCTATTTCATGTTATTTGTTGCATTAAATTGTATTTGAAAGTGGATTGACAACCTTCTAGGAAGCACCTCACTTCTGGATCTAGCTCTTGCTAGGAATTCCACCAACCTATATTGTTAATGCTATTTTTGGTCTTGTTGTGTTTCTTATAGGTCATTTCCTCCTAGCCAAAGGGAGCTCTCACAATCAACTTGGTCAACATTCTATGCATGCACACCATCTACATAATCACAGGTATTCCTCCTACGCCCATTACCCTTATCTATTTTATCACATTACTTTGAGGTGAAACATTTTGGCATGCCCTTGGTGGGACCCCTTCTTGTGGGTTCTTTGCATTTCTTCATATAGGGAATTATGTGTTTCTTTCTTTTTCAAAAAATTCACATTAAATCTCTCTCTGGTCAATATTCTCTTCTTCTACTTGTCTAAAGGAAATTCATGATTTGGTGTTTAAAAATAATTCTTCTCACTTTATTTTGCACTTGCATTTAGTGAAAGATCATCCTCTTGACCTATTCTCTATTTTCTACATCCAATTTCACTTTCGATTTGGGCTTAAAAATCTCTGCATTTCATCCTTTGTATGTTGCATTTAGATCACCTAAATTTATTTGCAATCTATATACTAGAGGTCATGACTAGTTGATGATTAGGGGAATTAAGCGTAGTTCACACTTTGTGCACACACACCCCTATCCAAATCACTTGAACAATTTACACACTTCTTAAACATCTTCCTTCCCGATAATTTCCATCAACGATTAACAATCGATTGGTGGTGGATCCAGCTGGTGTTCTGGCTAGTCATCATATCAGAGTTGTACCACATATACTAAAAGGTATATCGGGTCCCTTTATCCAAAAATCACCTGAAACCAGCCATAGACTACTTATAGGGTACCCTCATTGACCAAAAACTCTATTCTACTCATAGTCAGTTTTAAATGGCATAAGCCACATAACATTAAAATCTATTAAGCATAGGATTTTACATGTTTGTTAGTTTTTTCCTAAATTGTGTTTTGAGGTGTGAGGTTGTTTCTTCTTTTTTTCTTATCCTTCATGCCCCACCATCATAACTAGTGTATTCCGTTCATTTTGGGTGTGTTAGGACTCATCACTACCATTCTCAGTTTTTGGGTTGGTGTTTTCATTTGACTTAATCACCTAAAATTCAAATTTTCATCATCTTCTCATTTCACATAATAATCGGTCATCGACATCCAATGACCGGCATTTTACCTCTTCATACCAACATCGGCATCGGGTTAATGAATTGATTAGTTCCCTATGTTTTGGTTATTTTTCCCAAAATAGTATTCAATTCACATCCAAATATTTTCTGTAACCTGTTTCTGTCATTTATCACATTTTTGAGTCTCTGTTACCATTAGTAGAGTTCAGGTCCACCCAATTTACATTCTTCATCTCCATATTTACAAATCTTCCATTCATTCACAATAACTCGAACATTAATCTAGCAATCCGACATCTACACCCCTTTCTACTTTCACTACTGCAGCATCGGTTACCCTACCATGTCTCTCTCTGTGTTTTGATTTTTCTATCAAAAAAAAAACCAATTTCCATTTACATGTCCCTTCTATCTTTTTTTTGTGTTTTATACCATCTACAAAACTTTACCTACCTTATACTACCATTCACATGGTTTTGACTCATAGACAAGCCAACGCTCTAGTTTTTTATGCTAGCCACCAACCACTACCTCCTAGTCCTTCACCACCTTCTATCTCTTCACCCATGGACCCCACCTCTCCTATTTTATACACACAGGTGACGAGGAGTTTGAAAAAACTCCTTGATCACAATCTCATCACATTATAGTATTACCTCACCCATTCATCCACCGTGACTCATCAGGACAACTCATATACATGGATGCTTGTCTCCATTCCTCCCACTCTCACCCCCACTTCTATATCAACTACTACTAGTGTAGCATTACCCACTTCCACATCACAACATGTCATCTCTCATATTGACCCCACATCTTTGGTATCAATCACACCTTGAAATCTATCACACCTGTGACATCCATCATGCCATCATCTATAGCTCTTAGTGTAGGGATTCCAACATCATCAGTCGCCATTACCTCACAACCTCCAGTTGTGTTGACCCCTTTTCAGAGTCTGGTCATGTCTATACCTACTACTCTACCACCTATTACTATGAGGGTCTCTACACAGGTCCCTCCCACTTATACCTTGTCTCAGCCACCACCCATCACTTATACCTCCCATTCAGGTATATGCCATCATCATTACTGCTACTTATATTCCCCTTCATTTTTCTTACTTGGCACCTCCATATACTAGTCTGCCTTCTACATCATATCCACCTCCTTATACCACAGAGGTGCATCTCAATCTAATCCGACCATGGATCTAATCAAAATGATGATGGATAAGATGTAAACCCTAGAAGCATCTATCTCTAGCTCACGTAATACATTGACTTACGCTGAAATTTGTAATGATCCTATTCATCCTTCCATACCTATTCATCCTTATCCCCACATTGGGAGATGCCTAAATTCAACCGATTTAATAAAAGAAGATCCACAACAACATTTGTGATCATTCAAACATGTATGTTATCTAATTTCCCATGATGATGCCTTACTTCTTAGGACTTTCCCATGTCTTTGATAGACCTACTTTAGATTGGTATAGTGCTTTACCTAGGCACTCAATATCTTTATTTCAATCAATTAGCTTAGGCCTTCCTTGACCATTTCTCCATCAACATCACTAAGAAGGTCACCATGACTAATTTATATTTGATGCATCAATATGAAGATGAATCTATCATATATTTTGTCACACATTGGCGAGTCTTACCAATCAGCTCACCTTTCAACTTCCACAAACCGAGCTGATAGAGTTGTTCACTAGGGCTTGTGTCAGGCACATCTCTCCAACTCTTCAGGTCCAAACATTCCAGATGTTTGATGAGGCATTCACTATGGCCCAAAAGCTATAAATCCATGTGTATCAAGAGAAGAAGCTACAATTACACAACAAGAGCTCCATTTAAATCAAATGACTCTTCTTCCTCTTCTAAACCAAAAAATACCCATGCTAAAGCAAAGGGATCTACCAATGTGGTGGTCTTGAAAGTTGGCCCATCTCATCCATCAAACCAATCAAAACCTCCTTCTAATCTTTCCCCTATTTAAAACTTCCAATACAAGTAGGAACATGAAGATATACCCCATAGGAGAACCTTATTCCTCTATGTTGGAAAAGCTGTCTAAAATCAAGAGCCATCACTCTTCCACCAATCAAACCACATATTGGCTTTGACCCTTCCCATCCTATACCCATGGTATAAGGAGAATGATTATTGTAATTATCACCATGTTAGAGGACATAGTAATGAAAATTGTAAAACATTCAAAAACATCATCCAGAAATGTTAGATAATGGAGATCTCATCCTGATAACCCTAACATGCACGAAAATCAAAATCTGTAGGTCTTTAGGAAACCTTTTCCAAACCATACCCATTCATCGAATCAGGCCGGTGAGACTTCTAGTGATAACACCCATGTCCATGAGGTCCATGTCATCTTTGACATAATACATGTCCTTTTGTAGTTTCCTTCCATCCCTTCTATTGATGAGATTCTTGTGTGAGATCCTCTACCCATGGAGGAGCCTATTTCACCTACTCCTCTACCCATGGAGGAGCTTACCTCACTACCTCCTCATCATCTACAGAGGCACTTACCCCACTTATTTCATTATCTATCGAGAGCCCATATTACCCACACTTTTACCCAAAGAAGATTCTATTTTATCCTCTTCTCCACCTAAGGAAGAGTCTACATCACCTACTTTTCCCCCTCCTCGACCCATAGAGGAGCCACTTTTATACTCTCTTCCGGTCAGTGATGCATCTCCCAAGGTCTACCAGATCTTGTTAATCTTCTCATCACTTCTTCCTATAGAGTCAGAAGCCAAAAACTTCCTTATTTCATAAACCTCAAAATTTTTTTTATAGGGATCACCACCAAGTTATCACCATCTTCCTCTACTTCTACACCATTCTCCCATTTGGCTGATCACTTGGAGTATGTTGACTACTCCATGCTTTGGGGATGCCTTCAACTTCCCATATCAACTCAAATGCAAATGTTGTTCCATAGACACTTCAATGATTTATCCTAAAGTGTTCAAGACAACTAAATCCATCACACCTGAGCCGATTATAGTAGCTTCTTCTACATCGGCCTCACCTATGCCCAAACCTTTACCATTACCCCAACAACCACCTACACCCAAACCTCTACCTATACCTATACCTTCACCTACACACAAACCTATCACTACATTAGGGGTTGCACCGACACCGAGTCTAATCCATCCTCCCGTGAAGATCGATTTAGCCACCTCTTCCCAAACTATCACCAAACCTATTCCCCACCTAAGAGGAAGACCCAACCTCTTAGGCCTCATACCCTAGTTTCTCCCACTCCTCCTCTTTCACCTTCACCACTTCCATCCATCTTAGGTCCCCATCCATCAACCTTGGTCAAAAACCTCCTACCCAAGGTAAAACTAAAATGAAGCAACCTACATCCTTACCACAACCTCCCATTCCACCTAAGCCTTCTACATTTCCCCCCCTCTCCACTACCTAGTCCATTACCTTCTCTTCCACCTACACATTTCTATATTTCCTCCTACCACTATCTTTACCACACCTCCACTCTCACCTTGGCTTGACCCATCCACTTCCATCTTCCACATTACCTTCTACTTCACGCACTACCCCAACACCTTTACCCAAGAAGGTGCAACCCAAGCCTAAAACCACACTACCTACCAAAAAGGTAGTCAAACCTACTCAACCTCCAACTCCCCTCTCTCAATAGTACCTCTTCCACAGAAGTCACCCAAACTTCCATCCAAACCCACTCTCACTTCTCATTGTGATCCCTTGGTAGGATCTTACGCTAACATCCTCACTCGGCTATTAGAAACCTCTGCCATTACATTGCCACCTCTCAGGCCTTATGACCCACTCAAACCTAAACCAGAAGGGTTTGATGATACCATGATTTGTGCTTATCATCATGTGTCAAGGCATGATGTTGAAAATTTTAAGGCCCTTAAAAATATTCTTCTTCAAATGTGTTCTCCTAAAATCTCTTTGATGAAGATGACCTTTTGGATGAAGATCCCATTCCACCTTCTCTTGTCACCACACAACCTCACCCTATATCTATTCAACAACCTTCACCTCCACCTCCACAACCCTCTTTTCCTCCTCCAACCTTTGAGATCAATATGGTCTGGATTAGAGAGCTAGCCCAACCCCCTCCAAAATGCCAATGCACCATACTCATTTCACAAGGCTCTTATCCCACACTAGGTTTTTGTCCCTCCTGCCATTATACCTTTCACACACACCCCCTCCTCTTTTCCTCGATTAATATGGTTCATGTTTCCACTCGAGCACAGAAAGACAAAGGAAAAGAGAAGAATGACAACCCATCCAATGCACCTACACCTACCATTCCATCTACACCTTCCCCCAAGGTAACCATCCATGGGCTGGCCTATCCAATTTCTGATGGAGTCACACATCGTACCATGATCAAACAACTTCACCAATCCTCTAAAAATGTCTTTGTATGACCTCATCCAAACCTCTGAGTCTCATCACAGGCCCTCCTCGAGATCCTGCAAACTATTGAGGTTCTACCAAATGACCCTATGCCTATTGCCACTATATTCACACCTCATCATGTGGCCACTCTCACTACTTCACCTAAAACCTCTATTTCCTACCACTCACCAAATTTTTTTTGTCAGTTTCTCTGACTCGGAGATTTCCTCACCATGTAGATGATCCTGATCCCACCCTCTTCATCTCCATCCACATTGAGGATACTCACATTCGACACATTATGATCGATGGAGGTGCAGTATTAATATTATTTCTTCTCATGTGTATGAAAAATGTGCATACATACCTACCAATTACATGCATAATAACCTAGTTATGTTGTGTTCTTTCAATGATGCTTTGACTTCTACTCTCAACCATCATCCTCCACATTCACATGGGTCCCCGCACCATTCCTAAATTGTTCTATGTTCTCAAGGGGAATTCCAATATAACATGTTGCTTGGCTGACCTTGGATCCATGCCATGGGGTGTGTACCTTTGACTCTTCACCCATTGCATCAAGTTTGAATATGAAGGACATCCTTACACTATTCTGGAGATCCTTCACCTTTCAAAACCTACAACATGTTGTATCGACCCAATGATGTCCTTATCCCAGTTAAGGCATCTACTACCACTTTTCCTCATCTACTACCATACTACCTCATCTACTACTACTACTTGCCTCCTCATCTACTACCACTTCCACTTCACCTTCAACCACTGTTTCCTCATCTTCTTCCATTGCTTCATCTACCACTTCTACTACTTCTTCACCTTCATCAACTAGCCCATCTCTCCCCACTACTACCACAACTTCCAAAGTTAACCCATCTACCAATTCTTCTTCTCAAACTTCAAATAGCTCATCTATTCCCTCCACCCAAGTACCAAATTCTTGACCCTTTGGAAGGTGTTTTTCAATGCCTTACCTTAGGGGAGTATCACACTGTACAACATTGACACATTTCCAAACTCCTCAAGAGTATGAAACCTTCATCAACACCCACATTATGATCATCATATAGGAGAAGTGTTTCCATATGGTCCTCCCCACCTTCACACCAACTTGACATTTAGGGGACTTGATACTTCTTCTTATTCTCCCAAACCACCCACTCAAACACAACCTTTTTCATCTCGACTTCCATTACCTCACCAACCGCCGCTTCACCCACACCTTTCTTCATCATTGCTTGGAAGGGCTTTGGATTTGGTCTTTATGAACAAGGTCATCACATATTTATTCCTTGCACTACCCACAAACATAAAGACCACCATGGTATTGGATTCATTGAACCACCTAGTCCTAAGAAGGCTAGAGTCGACCTCGTAGAGGAAGAACCACCTTCTCACCTTCATCACCTTCTTCACCTACCACACCACCTTCACCCACATGAGTCCATGGATCCAGAATCCATTCCTCCTAACTTTTTTTTTCATGAACATTATTTCCTTGGGACCTCTAACCTATCAACATGATGGCGAAGGCTCCCTCTTCCCTTCCTTTCCTTTATCCTGACATGATTGATGATGACACACCTTCTATAAACATGTCATTCAATGTCAAGATGATGATTCCATTCTCACCTATCTAGGTGCGGAGGATTCTTACATTCATTGGTCATTACCTTCTAGACACAAAACCATGTTGAATGAATCGACCATCAGATCAACATTCACACTCAGGATGACCCTCAAATTCTAAAGATAGGCCAATCTTTAGATTCTACTAAACAGGAAGCCTTCACCTCTTTCCTCCGAGATCATAAAACACTTTTTTTCTTGGTCTTACGTTGATATGCCTGGTATTGACCCAAATATCATGGTGCACAATATCATTACTATTCTTGATGCCAAACCTATGAAATAGAAGCTACGAAAAATGCATCCACACATTTCCCTTCTTGTCAAAGAAGAACTCCAATGCCTTCTTTTTTGTTTCTTTCATTTTACCTATCGATTATCCACAATGGATTTCTAACATTGTTCTGTCACTAAAGTGACAGGGGGACTCTGCATCTACATGGAATTCCATGACCTTAACCTCACCTACCCTAAGGATGACTTTCCTTTTCCTAGCATCGACCAACTTGTTGATCTTACAACCAGCCATGAGATGATTATCTCTTATGGATGGATTCTCGGGTTATAACCAAATATTACTCATGCTAGAGGATCAACACAAAACCACCTTTATCACCCCTTGGGGACCTTCTGTTATCATGTCATGCCCTTTGGCTTGAAAAATGTTGGTGCCACTTATCAACGCATGATGACCTATATCTTCCATGATATCATGCATGACATACTTGAAGAAGACTACGTCGATGACCTTCTCGAAAAATCTAAAATTCATGTCAACATCTCCCCATCCTCAAAATCATCTTTGATCATCTCATCAAATACTATGTTTTCACCTTCAACCAAAGAAGTGTGTCTTTGCAGTTCTCTCTAGAAAAACTCCTTGGTTTCATTATTTCTTTGTGGGGCATCGAAGTCGATCCTACTAAAATCAAGGCTATTCTAGAGATGCCTCCACCTACTAACCTTTGATAACTTTGTAGTTTGCAAGGAAAATTACAATCTATTCGATGTTTTATTTCCCAACTTTCCAACCGATGTCACCCTTTTCATCATCTTCTTAAAAAGGATGTCTCCTTCAATTGGAATGATGAGTGCCACAAATCCTTTGAAGCATTGAAGAAATATCTTCTTCAACCACCTGTGCTCATCCCACCTAAAAGATGACCAACCTTTTTACCTCTACATTTCCACCACTACCATTCCTTGGTGTCCATGCTCACTCATCACGATGAGAAACACAGGGAGAAAGTGGTTTATTACATAATTCATATACTTTTTAGACTATGAGACTCGATATACTCACACCGAAAAGCTTTTCTTAGCCCTAGTCTTTGTCACCACTAAACTTTGCCACTACCTACTCAACCACAAAAAAATTTCATCATCACCAACATAACCCCTACATTACATGTATGCTAAGCCTTATCAACACCAATGTGCTTTCATGTTGGCTCATGCTCCTTGTAGACCTAGACCTAGAATTCATTCATCAAAAGTTTTTAAGGAAAAACCATTGTGGATCAGCTTACGGATGCACCTCTTTTCTAAATCAATCTTCTAACTTTGATTTTCCTAATGAATCTATCTACACTCTATCCCTGGATGACACCATTTATCAAATGACCCTATTCTTTGATGGTTCTAAATGTCAATGTGGGGTGGTGTAGGGGGTTATTCTCATTCCTCTTGATGGTGATCCTATGCCTTTATCTTTCAAACTTGACTTCGATTGTACCAATAATGTGGTTGAATACAAGCACTCATGTTAGGTCTCCAAACTACCATTTCCCTAGATGTTAAGACCATTAATATCTTTGGTGATTCTCAACTGGTCATCAACCAAGTCAATGGTTTATACTAGTGTCATAATGAAATACTTCAAAAGTATAAGCATCACGTCGACATGCTTTTGACTACCTTTGATAATTATGACATTCAAACTGTTCTCATGATCCACTAACAAATTTGTGGATACCATGGCTTGCCTGGCCTCACAAATACCTACCTCACCTTTAGACTCTAAAATATTTGTCACAGTATAATGGTTACAGTAGACACCTTCTTATCTCTTCCATGACATAAAATTTGTGGGATGAGTTCAAAACCATCCACATGTGACATTTGGTATAAGTAGTATGCTGACTACCTCTCCCTTTCAATCCTACCTCTAGATCTCACTCACAATGGTAGGTGAGCCTTCCTCCAAAAGGTCTCTCATTATGTCATCATGGGGGTCTTCTTTACAAATGTGGCTTTGATGGTATCCTCCTACGGTGCCTCACTAGTTCTGAAATTCCTTACACCATTAAAGAAATCCATGATGGGATTTGTGGTGGACATTTCAGTGGTCACATTGTTGCCAAACGTATTCTTTGACTCAACTATTACTGGCCAACCCTTAACCAAGATTGTTGTGATTATGTCAAACATTGTGTGAAGTGTCAAGCAACATGCTAATCTTCACCACACCCCAAGTCACACCTTACAAGTCACTAGGGACTTTTGGCCTCTCCCAATGGGGTTTAGATCTCATCGAGAGAGATTAACCCTCATTCTTCTCAATGTCATCAATGGATCATCACAAAAACCAAATACTACACTAAATGGGTGGAATTTGTCCCTCTCATTTCTACCAAAGCCAAGAAAATATGTGAATTCATTAACCATCACATCATTTTTCATTTTGGTGTTCCTCATCACCTCATCACTAAAATGGTAAACAATTCAAAAACAAGACTCTACGCAAACTCTGTGATAACTTTGGTATTCAACTCAGTTTCTCTTCACCATATTATCCTCAAACCAATGGTCAAGCCAAATCAACTAACAAAACCCTCAAAAAAATTCTCATGAAATTTGTTGATGATATTGGTAAGGATTGGCATATACACATTCCTTTTTCACCTTATGGGCTTATCGCACCAGCATCCATACCTCAACCACCACCACACACCTTTCTCTTTGGTCTATGGTATAGAGGTCAGTCCTACCTCTCAAAGTCCAAATTCCATCTCTTCATATCTCACTTAAAGATATGCTCAATGATGATGAATTTCACCAAGACCATTTGGCACAACTTGAGTTATTAGATGAACATCATTTAAATGCTCTCAACCACCTTCAAATCTACCAAAAATGTATCAAATGCCTATGAAAAATGTGTTCATGAATGAACTTTCAAGGTCGGTGATCTTGTCCTAAAATAAAATCAACATGTAACTAAAGTGAGAGAAAAGTAAACGAGGAAAGTTTTCTCCTAATTGGCTTGGACCCTACATTGTCACCCATACCTATGGATCAAGTGCTTATCATTTATCTTCTCTTGAAGGTAAACCCAACCTAGCCCCTTAATGCCTTGCATCTTTGACCATTCTATTGTTGAATAAAGTACTACATCACTTTATGTCACTTACATGCTCATCCCTTGAGCGAACCTCTCCTTCCATCTACCTATTTCAAGGACCAACGACTCAAACAAAATTGTGTGATTATCCATCACCATTCAACCTTATCTTCAATATGAGTATCATGGCTCTACTCATGGCATGATTCTCATGGATACTTTTCATCCTTTTCAGGATGGAATCCCATGGTTGTTCATCACTTGAAAACCTCTTTCATAGCTAACCTCTTTCATGTTATGGTTTTTCCTTCATAAAAGAGGCTTATACTCCTTTATAGTCTTGTCCATGACTTCAAGTTCAAAAATAAAAAATATAAAAAAATATATATGGGATAACCAAAAACTCAACTCCTTGAGTCAAACTTCTTGCAAATAGATGAATCCCTCAAAAGGACATCTACCTCTTTCTTCTTGCTATATAAATAGACTGCTCCCTCAAAGGACAAATATAAAAAGCTAGCCATATTGTAATTAGTCTATCCAAAAAAGAAGACTAATTTGTAAAAAAAAAAAAAAAAATTTAAGCTTCCCACATCGATCAACTTCAAAAGACCTCAAGGAGAACCTATTTATCCCAACATAGACTTCCCACATCGATCAGTCTATAAAAAAAAAAAAAAAAAAAAAAATCAAGAAAAATAAAAAATTTTGGTCATGGACTTGCCTATTCTAGTTTTGGGTATCTTGCAAAAGGGGCATGTTGTCCCACAACAAGGTTACGCTAAACAAACCACTCCACCTTACCTTCCTTTTTTTTTCTTCTACCTACTCAAGGGACGGCACACATGTGACACACATATGATCATGCAACTTCTTTCACCCCTAGAAAGTTCAATCATGCAATACCTTTAGGGGCTTAAGTTCATAAGCCTATATTTGGTATGCTCATAATGGTTCTTGCCACTTATGGAGCATTTTTTCCTCTTCTACCATTCACCCTTTGCTTACTTATTGATTCTTCTACACAGACAAGACCTTCGACACTTAGTTTCTAGGATTTCTTCTCCTTTCACCTACATTTACATTCATCATCTACTTCAATCAACTCATCTTACACATTTTATCTTTTATAAACAACCTAGACACAACCATGCCTAAACAACCTAGACACAACCATGCCTAAACAACCTAGACATAACCATGCCTAAACAACCATGCCTAAAAACTAGACACAACCATGCCTAAACAACCTAGACACAACCATGCCTAATCAACCTAGACATAACCATGCCTAACTTACCTTGCCCATTTAACCATACATAAACTCACCAACCTACTCACCCACCTCATCTTATTCTTCCCTATCCTATGGGAGAACTACATCGGCCTGAGGCCCCTTTCGCAAGGGCTATGTAGGAAGCACTCTTAGGGCATGGGGCCCTTTGAGGTTATCTCGACCACTCTTTTACCCCATCATCATTTTCCCCATCAAAAAAAAACTTAGTTAGTTTCCATAAAAACAATAATTTGGAAGTTAACTTAAACCAAAAATATACATCACCTATGGACATCATCATTTACTTTCCATCAAACCAATAACTTGGAAATTAAATCAAAACAAAAAAATTAACTCAACCATACCTATCCTCTAGTTTCCATAATATCAATACATTGGAAATTTAAATAATTCACCATAACATCATTTCATTTCACAAATAACATCAACCAAATCATGCCTAAATCATTTAATTTCCATAAAAACAATAACTTGGAAATTTTCAACTCAACCATGCCTAAACCATCTATTTTTCATGATGCCAATACAATGACACTCCATACTGACTCCACCATGCCTACATCTGACTCCACCATGCCTACATCTGACTCAACCATGCCTAAACATCTAGTTTCCATAACATCACAACAATGAAATTAACTCATTCAACCATATAAAACATCAACTCAACCATGCCTACATCTACTTTCCATAACATCAATATAATGGAAATGAAACTAACCATACATCATTATAAAGCCATGCCTACACATCTAGTTTCCATGAAAACAATACAATGGAAATAAACCAAATGCATCATATATAAATATCATCATCAATCTATACATCAAAGGTCTGTATATCAATACACTAAATATACAGATATAAATACAAGTATCTCAAAAAATCTCATATACAATCTCACATCTTCAACACGCAGGCCGATGGTATATATGTCAAAAATCAAAATACAATGTCATATATCATCAAAATCTATCATCCATCATGAAGGCCCAGCTCCCTTGTTACTCTCTCTCCTATATCCTCATCTGGTCCCGGTCTCCACCCACTCATCATCTCTCCAGTAGCCTCACCTGACCTCTACCACCATGAACTAGTAACCTCTCACTCACCCTACCTATGTGGCCGATGACTCTCTAAGCTACTCAAACTATGTGTCCATGAGCTGGTCCTGACATTGGCTGCCTACTGTGCTCTGTGCTCGGCATGTAAGACAGAACATGTATACCCACCTCTAACAATCGGTCCTGATAATACCTCACCTCTGATATTGCATCTCTATAGGTGGCCATAGATATCACCTAGGAGGAGCCATCACTCTCACCCCAACCTATGGACCCTGTCCCAATAAAAGTGGCCCTATGTATGGTCCTTGTATTGTCTGTATACTACTTTAATGTATGGGTGCCTGAGTGTGGTGCTGTATAGCTACTACACTATGTAATGTAGTCACTTGTGCTGCATGATGTGGCTAACTACCCCTATAGGGTGACTATCTAGGCATGTAACCCCATCACATGTGCTTGCAAATTACTACCTGTCCCCATCATCTATCGTGGTAGTGTGTGGAGCTTGAGCCTATGCCTAGAGCAAGTTGTCCCTATAATCTAATCTAGTCATCTGCCCTAAAGGGTGACCACCTATGCCTATGTGCTGTGTGAGATGCAATCTATAAAGCAATGACCTGCCCCTATAGTGCATCCTCTACACTATCACTATAGCTACATCTAGTTGGGGGCTAGGGCATGGTGGCATGCTTTTCCTATAGCTACATGTTACCCACCACTAGCGTGTATGTATGCATATGTGGTGGTGCCTACATCATCATCATCCTCCTATCGCTCTACTACTCTCTCCTCCCTTACTAGGATCCGATCAGATGTGGTGGAGAAAAAAGGTCTCTCCACATCATCTCTTGTGATATTGAGGAAATGGTGGAGGCACATCTCGATGTGCAGCTTAAACTAGGCATCGATTCTCTCTTCCACTAGAATCATCTCGTGCTCACTCGACACATCTCCCCTATATCCATCTAACCAACTGTAAGCCCTCAACTCATCTCTTCTACATACCTCCATAAGATGGAAAATCCACATATGGCCTGCCATACAATATCCATCGCATATAATCCCTCCAACATCCACCTATAATAAGTCACATCGTGTGATGCCTCCTCTATCCATGGATGAGCCCCTACTGACCCATCTCCTAAAACCAGCTCTCATGACACCCTGATGTCAATCCTTGTCTCAGAAGTCCCTATGGGCACATAATAACTATGTGCTCATAGGCCCAACAGTGCAGTAAATATGTACAATAAATACCATATCATCAAATCCTCCGATATGCCCATAACTCCCTATATAGTTGTACCAAGTAGGTTGGCCGATGCCCATGCAAAACAAACCCACTCCTCAATCATGTCCTGTAACACCCCATCAATGCTCAGGAAATATCTTCCACCCTCTGAATCTGGGAGTGCATAACATCCCACCATCACCATCATCAATACTGCCAACCTAGTCTCCTCTGATGTGTAACGTACATAGCTCCATAGCTGATGCTTGCATACTATGCTCACCAAGTCACCCACCACCTCACCAAATACTATGACCATAGTCTCCATCACCTCATCCGATGAAATATGATACATTGCTCCCCCACAATCGGTAGCCACAAAATCTTGTACACATCCTCCAACATGATAGTCATCTCACCGGTGGGTAGATGGAAGGTATTGGTCATTGAGTCCCATCTATCGATGAGAGACGACCATCAAACTATGATCTCATATGATGTGCACCAGTATCACCTCACACCGAAAGCCCAACATCTCTCATATGGTCCCACTCATCCTCCATGACACTAGCTCGCATCTGTACCAACAAAGGTGGCACCTTATCCCACATAGTCAACTGGTGACATGCCTACATCATTACCAATTAAACTTTTCAAGCACTTACCTCTTCTTAATCATCTATTCACTCCTACCCAATCCCATCCCACATACAATTTTCTCAGCCTATCTATTTTCTACCTAATTAACTTGCCTACCCTATATTCTATTTTTCCTACACACTTTCACATGACTTTCTACCTTCACCGATTTGACATGACTTACACCTACAACCTGACCATTCATAACTACATTCACCATAAACCCCACCTAATTCTATCATTATATACCCCTACTCTATCTACCCCTACCTCACCACTCCCCCATCTATCCTATCATTCCATTCTGATTTATTTTTTCCATCTAAACCTCCTTTTTAGGCCTTAGTCACTTTTTACAATGACCGACATACTCATCACTTTGACAGTGTACTACCACCCTTTTACCCCACCATGTGGCAAGCCAACCGATGTTCGATGCCATTTCTCTCGACCGACGTGACGTCGTTTGGTCACTGGTTCGGCCCTAGGGCCAAACCCCACATCCCTATTTTGCTAAAACTTGACCAAAAAACTACCTAAAACCTACCCAAAACCCCAAATTCCACCCACATTCATTTACCACCCTATTTAACCTACATTTGGCCCTCCCCATACCCAATTTCATCATTTTCTTACCCAAATTTCAAAATCAAATATAAAACCCAAAATTTTCAATTTTCTACTTTAGTTTTAATCAAAACCACACATGAGGATTGAATCCTACCTCTACTCACCTCCATCGCCATGGTGGGATCTTTGATCTCTAAACTAGTGGTCCTCTCCTCCCTCTCTAGCCTCCACCATGTCTAAATCCACTACTCAGCTCTCAACCAATCCACTCCCTCATCTCGATCTCATGGGCCATCAACTATACTCTAATCACCCAATCCCAACTCACCAAATCAGTCAAAGGACTCTTTCTACATTTTTTCTCCAAAAATATTCTCTCCTATCATTTTCCAAAAGTAGAAAAGCACAAATGAATCCATAATACATGGATTTTACTTTTTACCCCCAATCTGACTTGACCATAATCGATCGTCGGTCTCATGCCCTAATGGACCGACATCGGTTATCCTTTACTAGCATTGGTTAACCTTCAACCGGTGTCGTCACCTTTCCAACCAACCTATACCTAATTTACCCTCAATTTTTCTACCCAAAACCATTTTCTTACTACCCAAGCCTCCACCTAGCCTTATAACCCCACCTAATTTCCTTATTACCTCACACCAACCACACTATCATTTGGGGCATGTTTTTTCCTCTACCTCGGCCTTTCCTATAGCCTTACCTATTTACCCAACCTAACCTCACCCATTTGACACTCAAATTCACCTACTCATATACCTTGCATGATGATGCTACTCATGTTGTTTTTCCTACCAACCTTTCCTTGCCTAATGTCATGATGTTTATCTTGACCAGCCCAAACCTATTGGTGTTATGGAACACACCTAATGCCCATTCCTACACCTAGCCTAGTTGTGTTTTAGGACCGTATCCTATACCTTGGATACCTGGATCACATCAACCTTGTTTGGATAAACTATCGACCTTTGATGATGTAGAGTTTGTGAGCTCTTCAGCCTAGTGCCTTGTCACATTCTATACATGTGTGTGCATTTGAATGCCCCCACCTATTACCTACACCCAAAATAACCCTTTCCCACACCCGAACCCTACCTTATTTTTCTTCTCCACCTACCATTTTATCAAACTCATCACCGATTCAACCTTGCTCCTTCATCAAATCCGAGTTTGAGGGGGATCACATCAACCCATACTTGGGGCAAACCACTCCTATTTTTGTCAAATCGCTTATCAATACAAGCTACGTGAAAAAAAGGGCAAATGTAGACACCAAATTTAGGTCACAAGCCCTTTAACCCCTTTTGATTCATCAATTCGACACATATGCCTAGCCATGGCCCCCTTCCCCACATTGGTATTAATTTAATCACCCCTAATTAAATTAATCCTCACACTATTAATTAATTTAATTACTTTAATTAGATTAATATCCATCTCACCTAGCTACCTCACCCTAGAACTATTCCAACCTCATTAATGGCTAAGACCAAGTCCCCACACTCCCTAACCAACTAGGACTTGTTCTAACCTTAACCATTATGACCTATTATCTCTCCAACCTCTCTCCCACTATATTTAGCATTAGCTCCCACTTCTGACCCAAGACTAAAACTTGACTCATGCCAAATCTGGGAGTAATCAAGCCATTTTTAGCCAATTTGACCATTTCCCCTAACCGATGTCGGTTTTCCCTCGGTCGGCATTGGTTCCCTAACCACCATCGGTTACCCTTAAATAAGAGTTTCTAACTCTTTGCACGGGTTCTCCAATTCATTCATTCACCTTAGCTTTGGCATTCTAAATCTCGAGCATTCAAGCTACTAAGATGACGATGAACCAGAGCCCATCAAACCTTCACCAACATCTAGTCATCTCATCCACAACTTCAGATCATCACACTACAAGCACACATGCTCTCGTTTCATCACTGGCACTAGACACATTCCCATATCTCCCATGAATGCTCATCACCAACAACCATCTTCAGATCTACAAGGTTACCAAATAAGTAATTCACTCTTATTTTCTAAGCTTTTGTTTTGATCTTAAGTCTTTCATTTACTTCTTTCATCTGATCCCTCTCTGTCTCGAATACCACCTTTCACTTGTTTACCACCTATTCCATCAACCTGAACCATTTCACCCATCCTAACACCTCTACCACCCTTGTTGAGCCTATCAAAAATCACATCATCCTTCCTAAACCCCTCAACTCTTTGTGCAATCACAGAGAGACCCAAAACACCCATTTTGATATTTCTACCATATTTCCCTACTGCTTACACGTCCACCCAACCGGCATCAGTCATTTTCCAATACTACATCGGTCACCTAACCGATACCATTCTCTATGTTTGGTAACTTTTCTTATAACAATGAGCTCATAACTTCTCCCAAACAGCCCAGAACCTTACTAAACTTCACCCAGACCTCACCTACAACCTCTCAGACCTGTAAACCCAAAACAACCTACCACCCCTCTGGATTTAATCGTAACTTTGTCTGTTAGATTAAATTTACTTATTGTATTAGCACGAGACACCTAAATCATACCATTACAATAGGATTTACCTATTTCATGTTATTTGTTGCATTAAATTGTATTTGAAAGTGGATTGATAACCTTCTAGGAAGCACCTCGCTTCCCGGATCTAGCTCTTGCTAGGCTAGTCCCACCAACCTATATTGTTAATGTTATTTTGTGGTCTTGTTGTGTTTCTTATAGGTCATTCCTCCTAGCCAAAGGAAGCTCTCACAATCAGCTTGGTCAACATTCTACCTACATAATCACAAGTATTCCTCCTACGCCCATTACCCTTTTTATCTATTACTTTGAGGTTTACTTTGAGGTGAATCATGATGTTAACTAAGTTGAATCACAACTATATGATATGTTCCACTAGTTATAGACTATTATTGTCATTCATCAAAAGATGAGCAAATAATTTGTTATGCATGTGCTCACAAGTTTGCACTTACATGGTTAAAAGGTCTTAGGGTCTAGTAATACTTATACTTGGAGGCCATCATTGGAGCATTGGGTGACTACATGCATGAAACATAGGAGTTACACTAGCAAGATCTACCTTATTCTTTGGAGTCTCCAACTTTGGTCGGCTTGAGTTTTAAAACTATCCCTTGTGAATCTTTGACAAGATACAACCAACCCAACAAAGGGTTGATGTGCCAATAGTGTCCACAACCCTAAACTTTTTCTTTTATGTTGGTCGATTGATTATTTGATGTATCATATATTTGATATATATTTGTGTTTTGGTGTGGTCTTACATTTACAAGTTAATTGACCTAAGATATCTTTGTTTACTACATTATATTCTCTTTAAAGAACATTCTTACAAATGATATTACTAACTTTATTTTAGGATCAACTCTTGTTTACTACCTTAATTCTTGCTTACAACCTTTAAATTACAACCTTGTTTTTCATCTTATAAGATGAGGAACCTTGGAGGACAACTTTTCAACTTTGCCACTTCACTATTTGGTCCTTCTCAACCATTTCAACGCACTCCAAGGTCAGCCTTTTCATATTATATCCTCCATTCCTTAGAGAAATCCATTTTAGATGTCCAAGCTCGCCTATGTGGCCTCCCCCTTCACCGGAGGTTATTTTCCTCCTGCATCAATACTTTCATGATGTTGTGGCTAATAACCCTCCTCACCCTTTAGCTCCCCTCCCTCCACACAGAACCCAAGGTCAAAACCAAGAATCCTAGTTTTTGTGCTTCCACCTCTCCCCCTCCCCCAAAAAGGGTGTTGTATCATGACGAAGGGCAAAGTCTCCTTAATATTAGACAATCTACCCTTGACCCCAAGCAAGCATTGACTTGAGAGCCCAATTGAAACAACAAGCAGATTCAATCAAGGACATTGAAGACAATGTCAATTTCCTTCTCAATGAAGGCGACAAGGAGGATTTGGGCTCTACTCTTTCTAAACTTGAGGAGAAAATTGACATTCTTACTAAGCAACAACATGCAATGGAGGAAAGAATGCAACAAATTGTTAATAAGAAGATCAATCAACTCTCCATGCACAAAGCATTGCTTGATTTCATTTAGGTTCAGGTCAAACAAATATGTGACATCAACAACATATTTAAGGACATTTGGAAGGAAGGTAAACTCAAGAAGAAGGTATTAGCATTGAGCAACGAAGACCCTACCCAACAAACAACCCTCAACCTCTACAAGGCCTTGTTGGATGCTCATAAGAATTTTCAATAAATTTCTCAAATAGTTATCTTGTGTCATGTGATCTATCTCGTTACTATTATTTGGTGGTTTCACAACTTGTTGGTATGTTGCTTTTTGGTTGTTGAGTCTTCTTGTTGGCAATCTGCCCCTACCTTGATCTTTATTGTTATATCTAGCTATATTAGGCTCTTGTTGTTGGGGTGTGGCCCCACCGATCAAAAAACCATTGTTTCAAAACTGTTTATCAATAATTTTTTTAAAAATGGGATTACTTTTTTAGATCTACTACTATTACACAATTTGATTATATCTTGGTTTGTGTGATGGTCCTAGTATGGTCTTCTACTTATATACTAACCTTATATTAAAGAATTAAAGAAGAAAATCATATTCACCATCTTAGCTAGCATACAATTTGAAATTATTATAATATAATAAAATATTTTTAAAATGTAACAAAATAGTATCATTGAGTTTATATGCATTATAAATATTAAAACGTCTATTTTTTTTTAGGAAATACAGTTTTACAATATCTCCAAGTCAGCTTACTACATTAAGCCTTAAAGACAATCAAGTCACCTCATCTTGTATATATAAACCTTAAATGTACTTATTGAATGTTGTCTTTGTGTGAAGAAACCAGGTCTTTTAGGCCACCATTCATGCATATACATCATCCGGAACATTAATTACATCAACTTTTAAAATCCGGCTGTTGCTTAACAATTATTTTGCATATACAAACTATTCTGCATTTGCCACATATATTAAAGGCAAAAATAAATTCAGATTATGTTGATTATCTGAAAAAGCAAGGAAGTGCTAAAATGTGCAAATTTCTATGCACCGAGGATAAGAAACCAAACCAAAAGCAAATTATCATGTTGGGGAATGTACATAATTATCTTAATGATGTACAATTTTTTATCCCAATAGCCAAAACAATTCTGCTTCTGACCTCAAATTTAAAATCCTGCCTATTGCACAAAAGCATTGGCAATGAACTGTGTCTTCACATCATTTCTTCCTTATTGAATATAATATATATAACCCACATCTACCTTAGTTGAACTCCTGCCTAGTACACAGACAAGAAAGGTACAGACCATATTTTTTTCACCCAAGCGATCACTGAAAGTTTCTTCTACTTAAGCCATTACAACAATGCATCTTCACACAATTCTTTTATCCAGTGCAAAGATGAGCCTTTGCTTCATCTGCAGTTATATAAGTATCAATTCATAATGGAATTTCAAACATAAGCCAATAAAGAGGGAAACCCAATTATTTAATCTTAAATATATTCAACTGACGCACAAAACTCGCATTTTGAGAATCTTATACTCCAATTTTAAAACCCAATGATTAAACTCTGGATGATGTTTTAAACAGTCCAGAACTGTTTTGCAAAAAATTTAGAATCATAGAGCTATGGATTGAACTCAAGTCGGACCAGCTTTCAAAGAATCGGGTCAATCTTCGAACAATTAGATTAAACATGAAAAGAAAACCAATGTGAAACAAAATTTCTCTTCATCGGTATAGGACTTATTTCCAAAATGTTATATTCAGAAGCCTTCCTACCTAATGTTTCAGTTGCTGTTTCCTTCAAAATTTCTCTCGCCTTAGTATGTGAACAAAAATCTGTTCTTATAGAGTCCCATTTTCTAACTAAAGACTTTTGAGATCACCCCTGCACCAACAGTTCGCCCTCCTTCCCTTAGAGCAAACCGTTGTCCTACATGCAAATTAAAAGGTAAGACAAAAATCATCTTAAAGCTTAAAATTTCATTTTAAAACCATCAAATTAATGACAAAACATACTTAACATACCAGTTTCAATAGCTACAGGTGATATAAGTTCAAAACTGCTGTAACATTGTCCCCAGGCATAACCATCTTGACATTCTCTGGTAATTCAACCTTGCCAGTCACATCTGCTGTCCTTAGATAGAATTGTGGCTTATAATTGGAGAAAAGGCAGTATGTCGACCTCCTTCATCCTTTGTAAGTACGTATATCTCTGCCTCAAACTTTTTGTACGCGTTTAACTGTACCAGGCTTGCAAACAACCTGCACTTCATTTTGCCACACAAGCATCAGAGAGGTTACCCTACGCAACTAGTTCCCAAAGAAAACCAAATACTGCCTCGACTAATCACCTGCCCCGGAAGACATCATCACGCTTCAGGCCACGCATAAGGAGACCCACATTATCTCCGGCCTGTAGCAGCCCCCTATTAATCATTATATTCATTCAATTGAGAATAAAAGCAACCAATTGAAATGTGCAGTGATGCATTATAACATACCTCGCCTCGGTCAAGTATCTTCTTAAACATCTCTACACCAGTAACAGTACTCTTTGTTGGAGGACCCTGTCAAAAAAACGTACAATTAATGAAGAGGAAAATGTCACACACCAGTACTAGTCTCAACTCTCGATACAGATTCCTACCTCTTTCAGTCCTAACACTTCGACATCCTCCCCAACTTTAATAGTTCCCTGTTCAACACGTCCAGTCACCACTGTTCCACGACCCTGGGGCAATGATGGGCATAATAAAGTTAAAAACAAACAAAAAGAGAGCATTTGGTCATTGTGGTCAAATAGCAGAATTAAACATTGAATTCAATACAAAATGAAAAGATTGTATATGGAGACCAAAATCAGCACATGTAGTAACCATGCATACAAAGACAAATAAGAAAAAGGAGCACAAATCTAAAGATTGAGTAGGCATAATGAAAAAATAATAATGTTACTCTAGCAAAACAAGAATGATTGTCAGCAGATGACACAAGAGATGTCTAAGTGCATATCCAAAATACAAGCTGGAGAGTGAAAATCCAGTTAGTATCATAAGATCAAAAGATGTCCATCAAATATGCTCCTAAAATATAAAATGCATAATGCAGTTGAACTGTCACAAATGCTGCCTAGCTGGGGCACAACAATCAGAAGTGAGGCAATACACTTAGCCCACATGTACTGGCCATTAAATATGACCGAAGAGAAAATACAAGATGGCAGATATTGGTTTCACACTGCAAATGCATGCTACATGAAAATTATTTCCCAAAGAAACCAAATGGCTTCAGAACTCTGACAGACAAGAATGTCCTTTCCTGATGCTTTTTTGGCAGTAGAGGAAACTGCAGCAGTCCTTACAATATTATATTTGATAAATAAAGAATACTTTGTATTGGTGACAAAAATAGGAAACTGCAGCTGCAATATATTAGTAGAAAAGCACCTGAATGGAGAAAACATCTTCTATAGGCATAAGGAATGGTTTGTCTAGGACTCGCTTTGGTTCTGGAATGTAATCATCAACAGCTTCCATCAATTTCAAAATTGCTTTCTTTCCTATTTCTTCATTGGTACCCTGCAAAGCTGACAATGCAGAACCCTGATGATAGGAATATCATCACCTGGGAACTTATAGAAGCTAAGCAACTCTGTCACAGTCATCACAATTTACAGTTTCAGTATGTGAAAGCCTAAATGAAAGCCACCGAATACATCAGAAAGATGAAAACCTCAATAAGCATTGGTCCATACCACGAAGTTCCATTTCTACTAGCTCCAGTAGCTCTTCATCATCTACAACATCAACCTTGTTAAGAAAGCATACCAATGATGGTACTCCTACCTGCCTCAAGAATAGATAAATATAAGTTGTTAATTTTTACCTCCCAACCAAATTATTATCCAACTTAAGTAGCATGCCCCTTTTCCAAAAGGCAAACTAAGAATTATTGAAGTGTATATATGTTCATGGAAACTAAGAGCAATCTGTGCTATCATATAACTGGAGCAAACCTGGCGAGCAAGCAAGATGTGCTCCTTTGTCTGCGGCATGGGTCCGTCAGGTGCAGACACAACAAGAATGCCACCATCCATTTGAGCTGCTCCCGTAATCATATTCTTTTTACAAATTCATTTAGTACATAAAATTAGTGACATATCATCAACAGAATTCAAGGTACGAAAAGGATATCATAGATATACAAATGAAGTATTCTCACCCAACAAAAAAACATAAAATACTAATGTGTTTCAGATAGCAACTCCAAAATATCTCAAACAGCCTGCGTTGAATCTCCTTGATATGTTTCATTTAATGGACAGTGCCACAAACCCATCCTCGCTAATAGAAAAATGTGAGTTCTTGACCATAAGTTTCAAGAAATTATTTACAATCCACAAGAATTGAACAGCCTAAAGCATAATCCATGTTTATAACTTGGATGGAGCACTATCAGCTTCAACATCAATTAAGCAGATCTGTAACAATTTTTACATCTTACAAGTTGCTAACAGGAAAGATTACTCGATATCCTTTGTTTTTGGTTCATAAAAAATTATTCATTATACACGCCTGCCACAAATGTGTTTCCCACAGGAAGCTTGTACAGATCCTGGAGCCATGATGCTATGCATTCCAAGGACAATGTCCTGGATATTTGACAGTAAAAATCTTGTTATACACAAATTCCTTAAGACTTTATTAAATTTGCTGAGAAGACTATTCATTAGCACATAACTGTATATTAACTCAAAAATGTCCCTATTGTAAACAATTAAACAGCAAAGCATTTGGAAAAGAGGCCCTTCATCTTCTGTTTGAGTGGAAAAAACTATCAAAAACATTACCAGAGCTAAGTTCTACAAGCATCAACTTGCCTAAGAAAATCTTCAAGATCTGCCTTTACGGTATCATGTTCAGATTAAATCTGAATGATCACAAACCAAAAACCCACGCGGGCATTGCAGAGGGCCGACATCACATTCCTGACAAGCGAGTCACTGTCTGTTATGGGGCTGTTTCCCCATAAAACAATACAATTCTTGAGGAATAGGTTTTGGAGAACAAGAAATGGACCATTTTTGTCCCAAGAGGATAGCCAGAAAAAAATTAACATCAAGAACTAACTAAAAAATAAAAATGATGTATAGTATATCCTGTTGTAAACTTGGAATTCCAGGTATTTATTATACCTCCTGTTTTCTAAACTTGACTATAGAAACGACACTGATATCTTTGCAGATGTTTTCTCAAGTTTCATTTCTTTAAATTATAATTATATTTTTTTGCACTAAATCTATGTAATTTTGTGTGGCATCGTTATTTTCCACCAAATTTTGGAGATAAGGACTGAAGGCTATGGGATCGATAGAAACAACCCCAAATTTCAAGCGATAGGATAGCAGAAAGCAAGGTCAAAAATCGGGGAGCCCAAAAATACAGGAAAAATAAATATTAAACAATTAAAAACCATATAATTTTTATATTATAATAAGACTAATCACAAGTATACAATGCATCAAATTCCACATTCTGAAATACTAATTTAAAATACTGACATCATGACAATCATATAAATGATAAATGAGCATGGAACAAGCAAGTAGCAGCCTCAAACAATCTGCTTCCATGGACAGTAACGATGCCTCGGGATCATCACCATTGCCACACAAAAAAATTTAGTGGAGCTCACTTCCAAAATGTAAAACAAGGCTGCCATAACACACGATTCATGTTTCTGAAACTCCCTTCTTGGTGCTCATTTTCTGCTCCAAAACCCAGCCTCCCTTATTTTAAATTTCAGTGTTTATGTTCAATGGTTTTGCGGGCGAGGCCAGGTCCAGGGACTAGGGGTTGCATCAGAGGGAGCATGTGCTTTTCAGGGCTTGTCCATGTGGGTAATGCCCTAGCATCCCTGAGTCACTCAAGTGAAAAGGGATGTCCAAAGGGGCGTCCCTAGGACATGTTATTCCAGTAGGGGACACCCTAGAGGCCTGTCTCCAACACCCCCAAGATTCAGGGACTGCCTATGACGTCCCTAGGACATGTTATTCCAGTAGGGGACACCCTAGAGGCCTTTCCGCAACACCCCTAAGATTCAGAGACAGCCTGTGACATCCTTACACCATCCTCTGATACCTAAAACACATCGTGGTGGGGTCCCTCCTACAAAAGTTGAAATGCCCCCAGTTTACACAATTGTTAAATTATTTATATAATTCTTCTTTAGGATGACATAAACCCTTGAGGGCCTAGGGCCCTAAGTTCTGCATTCTTCCCATTTCTTATTCTTAAACCATCTAACACATGTTCTAGTACTGTTATCGTTTTCCTTTTCATACTGTTGTGTTCCTAATACTTTTATTGTTTTCATTTTGTGCCAACTAAGTAATATCAATCTGAAAGCAATTTATCACTGTTGTGTTCTTCATTTTCTTCTCCTTCTGGGCTACATCTTTTTCAGCTGCTGAAACATCCACCAAAAATTGTTGATGGCAAGATAACCTTGATGGAGTTATTTAGCTTGATGTGACTGTATTGTTGATAAGGGGAATATTCTCCTCAAATTCTACACTTCTATCCCTTATTTTTACATTTCAAATGTCCAGGATATACACATCTATACTGGTATGGCCCATGGGAGACTTCCACTCCTATGGCAAAGGAGCTCTAAATTTCTTCCCTTTCTGCAAGGACAAGTCTTCATTGACCTTGGATTCAATCTCTGTTCTGAGTCCTGACTAAACTTGTAAACCAATCCTATACTTGCAGTCTCAACCAAAAATTCCTATCCTTCTTATACAATCCCCAATGATAGTTTACTATGATTGAACTTACAAAGAGCACACATAATCCATCCAATAGTGGATAGGGTGGAAAAATGTGTTCGAAGTTATCAGGCATGTTTTAGAGATCTGTCAACTCCAGCTTAAACCATATTGTCTCCTTTGAGAATTGATTTCTAATTTTTCATTGTTTAATGATGTTATTTCATTAAAATCCATTGGTAAGCTATAAGATACAATTTGGTTTAAAATGCAACTGTCCCCAGATTCACTAACTTATTAACCAATATGTTCTCTCCCATCTTTGGATGCATGCCTTGACACATTTCCAACAATCCAATCTTTGCACTTCCAATGGTCATTAATGAGACTTTCAATCAAGGGAACCCTCATTAATGAGACTGGCATGGGCTTGAGCAAACAAGAAGGAAATGCTATATTCATTATTGCTACTCCACAAGGTCATATACTACAGCTAACAATGATGCCTATCTGTCTGCTTTATCATGACTGACCTCAAAGGATCAACCAAAATCAAGCTTAACCTAGTTCTTCTTAACAAAGGATGCGTCATCCTAATTCCTATGTTGTCAAGATACGGGTATGAGTTCAGGTTCAGGTACACGTTCGATATGCAGATACGTCAATTTTAAAAACCCTTGGGTACGATACGTCTTGGATATGTCCGTACATATATATTAAAAAATTAAAATATATATATATACTCATTTTACTCATTTTTTAGTCCATAAGAAATACAAAACTTGAAAAATATAGTAGGATCAATGTTCAAAACATTCAATATACTTAAGATTTTACATTTTCATTGATCATGTGGCTGCCATACATATGATATACGAATATCATGTCAACATGAATACAAACAAAACTTGAAAAATATAGTAGGATCAATGTTCAAAACATTCAATATACTTAAGATTTTACATTTCATTGATAATGTGGCTGCCATACATATGATATATGAATATCATGTCAACATGAATACAAACAAATCTAGAATATATCATCTAGATTTTCCTCAAAATCAAATTCTTGCATGCCACTTGCGCTAGCTCCACTCTCAGTAGCCTTTTTATAGCCCAAAACTCCTCAAAAAGCTATAAAAAGGCTACGATTTCCTCTCCTACATAGGCGAGAAGGGCCAAAATGTAGGACAAGTGGGCATCACCCTAGGACAAAGTAAACAGCATTTAAGTGCATACAAGGTATGTCTTATTTAACAGTTCTACAGCATTTTACCAGATAAAAGTAAGTATATATTGTAAAAGTGGGTTTCGTGAAGAGAGGATGGCAGATGCAGCAGTAAATTCCAAAATTGAGGGGGAATATTTAGAAGCATGCAACCACGGATTTTGAAAGTTTTTAGCTGACTCCACCATGATGTAAGCCTTAGCATCAAACTCAAAAGGGGCATTCATATCGTGGCCATTGAATATTTGCTAGAATAAGTTCTTTCCTAATTTGGTGATTATCCTTTTCTATATTCCAGGATTCCATGATTCTCTAAGAACTCATTCACTTATTGACATTCTCAATCAAAATTTTCTGCTTTACAGTTGTAAACTTTTGCATAATGCTAGTGTAATTAGTTTTTAAATCTTTCTTAGAACAGCTTATCAGAAGGATCAGATGTCAAAAGTCTTGTCTGCAAAAATATTATTATAGCTTTTTGAGGAGTTTCAGGTTTATTAATTTATGAGTTAGGGTTTTTTTTGGTCATTGACCAAGTCAAAATTTAACCAAAAAAACTTTTTAGAACCCCGTACTGCCCAACCCTGTGGTTATGTCCCAGATACATCCAGGTAAGTCCCACTTACGTCAAAATGTACCCGTACGTATCCGGGACATATCAGTACCATACCCGCACGTATCCATACCGGGTACGTATTGGAGGGAGTACAAGAGGGGGGCAGTGAACCCTGGCAACATAGCCTAATTCCATGTTGTCTGTCTTTTGACAAAATCCTATGTCACTGGGCAAGGATTCTGGTACCAGTACAGGAAATGCAGATTGATTGATAACTCTGGATACAGTAGAGCATGGAAATACCCATACATAAAATATTAAATATATATATGTATATGTGTGTGTGTGTGTGTGTGTGTGTGTGTGTGTGTGTAAAGAAAAATGAACATAGTATCAATGTCTTGTGCATAATCAGCACAAAAATAAAAAAACACCAGGCCCTTCTTAAAAATGCATTGATGTTTCAAGGCCGCTTTCAAGAAGCCTTAGTGTCTCGTGGGAATTCAAAACATTTTGGAAGATTTCAAAACATCTCCAAGGACATAGGGGGAAGATTCTGCCATTTTCTGGAACTGAGATAAAATCTAGATCTATCTATTCACATAAAAACATTAAGGGTGACATGTATAATTCTTTATGGAATCTATATAAGAGGTAGGTTCTACACCACACCTGACCTGCAAGGTCTAGATGATACATAAAGCCAATGAATAGCACCACATTTAGTCATAACTGGACAGAAAGCTCAGTCGTTGCTGATTTCTGTTCACATATAGACAACACGGTACTTTCTTGCAGTTATTCTCTGATACTTAAGTCATTGGTGGAAGAATTTCAGAAGCATTTGTAATTTTTAGGCATCAGGAATAATTTTACAAATGAAGCTCAGCTAAACAAATACCAAGAAAATATTTAAATATCCCTATAAATGTCAGAAAAAAATAAATTACCTATTTCAGCTACTTACAAAAATAGACAACACTATTGAACTCAAGGTCTTGGGCTATTGGTGAGTTACAAGTAGTTTGTAATCATCAACCCAAGTTCCATTCCCATTGAGTTCATTGGATGCTTTCAATAAGTGGCCATGGGGACACCTTGAGGTAGGGGTTGAACTTCTCCATATGGACCAAGCGGAACATAGCGGGTGCTCCAATGCAGATCGCTCGGCGGACATTAAGGACCAAGTCCACCCCCATGTCCCACTTAGAGAAAGTGCTCCTCCACCACTCCAATTCATAGCTCTGGTATAATAAAAGCATTTACCATCCAAAGTTTGGCTCAAGGTCTTGAATTACGACTCAAAAATGAGTTCATTGGATGCTTTCAATAAGTTGCTGGGGACACCTTGAGGTAAACTTCTCCATATGACAAGGGAACATAGAATTCAAGACATTAAGGACATGTTTTCCTCCACTCCAATTCATAGCTCTAGTATAATAAAAGCATTTACCATCCAAAGTTTGGCTTGAATCTAGTCCGGCGAAAGAAGTTGCTCGGAAAAAGGGACCAGTGAAAACGAATTTTTTTCATTTCAAAGCGGGCCTGGCTCTAATCCCTAGTCCTCTCTGAATCAAATATTCAGGGATCCCCTACTCTCCGAATCATTGGGACCTCGGAGCAACAATTAGTTGATGACTATCGGGAGTGCTTTTGTCCAAGAAGACTCTTTACCAACGGACTTTGTGCTGTTTCTTTGGGCGCTCTCTCGACCTCAAATCTCAGCTTAACCTCCTTGGTCAGAGAGCAATCATAGCCAAATTTGTGGGTCGTCGCCTATCGGTTGAAGGGATCCGCAGTTGGTGTGATACCCAATGGGGGAGTGGCCTTCGCATCCGCTTCTTGGATAAAGGTTTTTTCCTGGTGATCTTCCGCAACAAAGCTCAACGGGATGACTCTTTAGCGAGGAAAGACTTTTTGTTTTTCGACTCTGGGCTCCTCATTCGCAGTGGATTGCTCATTTTGACCCGATCTCGCTGAAATGGAGGGCTTCCAAGTTTGGATCCGTTTGTATTCTCTTCCTAGTGAGTTTTGGTCCCCTAACATTCTTAAGAAAATTTGTTCTAGCCTGGGACGTGTTATCCGTATCGATCCGGTGACTCTCGAAGGCTCTCTTTCTTCCTTCACCCAGGTCTACGCATTTCTGTAGATCCTTCCAAAAATTACAAGATTTCATAGTGATCCTCTCCTCCAACGGCAAATGGGTGCAAAAGGTTGATTATGAGGCGGTTTCGAATTGTTGCTTTCGTTGTAAACAGCCTAGTCACTTTCAAAACGCTTGCAAAGTCCCTCCTTCCTCGAGACCAGCTGTTTGGAAAAAGAAGATTTCACAGCCTTCGGTTCCTACGGCTATTGTTCCTACTTTAGTAAAGGCCATTAGTCTTTCAACGGACATTACTGATAAGGTTCTCACCCAGAACCCCTAGCCCTTGATCCCAGTACCATATCCCTTGTCAAAGAGACTGCGTCGGTGGTTCATGATTCCACTCGAATCCTCTCTTTGTTTCAAGAGGGCATTGCTCTGGGTTTGGGCGCGATGTTGCCTCCTTAGAAAATTGGGTTGGTAATAAAGAGGATTTGATTAGATCCAAAGAGGCGGGTGTTGTGGAGGAACTTATTGACTCGGAGGCTGAAAGCGAGCTTCATGGCAAAGACCTCGGAATCCTTCCGACACCAGCTATCCATAACATGAATCTAGGTCCAAAAGCTCCTCCTCGCCCCTTCTAAAGATAGTCTTTCTCTTAAGGAGGTAGCCACCGGTAAACAACTGCAACTTGGTTCTTTTTTCCCGTCTTCAAGTAGGAGAGGCGAGTCCTCTCTGAAGAAAAGATGAACCTCCTTTCCTGGAATGTTAGGGGTCTTAACGCCCCTAACAAACAACGTCTCTTAGACATTATGTTACAGAGTTGGATGTCTCTATCTGTTTAATTCAAGAATCAAAAATGTCTAGCGTGGCTTGTCTCGATGGTTGGTTTCAGTAGTTGGAAAGGTTGGGAGGGTCTCTTCGTCAACTCGGATGGTGCCTCTGGCGGGTTGGGCATCCTTTGGAAATCTTGTTCTTACAACATTGAACAACTTTCGGATAATCCTAATTTCCAATGGTGCAAGGTTAGTTTGAAACATTCTGATGAGTTCTTCTTTCTTTGCAATGTTTATGGTCCGAATAATCCTATCAAAAAAGGGAAACGTGGTCTAAAGTCCAGGATGTCCTTGGTTCCTCCAAGGATTTCAAATCTATCATAGCCGGGGATTTCAATGCTACCCTCTCTAATCATGATAAGGTGGCATTCGTTGGCAGCCGCGTTCCCAAGCTGACTTCATTTCCTTTGTTAACTCCTCCAATTTAGTGGATGTTGAACCCCACTCTGGCTGGTTCACCTGGAACAATCGGCGTCCTGGGTTTGGTAATTTGGTGGTTAGACTTGACAGATTCCTAATCTCTGAAGCTTGGCTTCAACAGAATTTCCTTCTCAAATGTTTTGTCAATCCTCTGTCTGGTTCGGATCATTTCCCAGTCTCTCTCAACATCAACTTTGATTTCCCTCCTCGTTGCTCTCCCTTTAAGTTTGAATCCATGTGGATGCAAGATCCCACTTTCAGGATCCTTGTCAAAACTTGGTGGAACTCCTTCGTAGTGGCTGGCACCAAGATGTTCATCCTCTCCAAAAAGCTTTCTTTTCTCAAAGATCAGTTAATTGTCTGGAATGCTTCCTCCTTTAAAAACATTTTTCGGAAAAGCTAAGGGTTGAAAAGGCACTTCGCTCTCTTAATGATCTCGTTCTCAAAAACGGTATGCGTCAAGAGGATCATCTTCAAGAAAAATCCCTTCTTAGCGAGCTTGGCGATCTTCTCCTGAAAGAAGAAACTTATTGGAGGCAAAAATCGAGGGAAGTCTGGTTGAAAGACGGGGACAAGAATACTAAATTCTTTCACACTTCGGTCAAAGCCAGAAGAATTACCAATTACATCTCCTCCCTGAAGCTGAATGATGACACGCAGATTTCTCCCAACCCCAGATTAAAGCTGAGGCTGTGTCCTTTTTCCAAAAGCTTCTGAATGATGAATCGCATTCTTCCTTGGCTTCGCAGCTTCCTCTCTTGGCGCAAACCCCAAAGCTGATCAATGAGGTTGATAACGCTAGACTCATCTCCCCATTTTCCAAAGAGGAAGTTCACAAAATTGTTTTTTCTATGGAAAGGGATAAAGCTCCTGTCCGGATGGCTTTCCGGCAGCCTTTTTCCAAGACTTTTGGGACGTCATAGGGGATAATGTCTGGCAGGTTGTGGAAGAATCGAGAAGCTCTAGTAAAATTCTTGGTGCTTTGAATCACACTTTTATTTGTATGTTCCCTAAAAATCCCCTGGCTGATAAGCTTGATGACTTCCATCCCATATCCCTTTGTAATACCTCATACAAAATCATCTCCAAAGCCATCGCCACCCGTATCAGTCCCCTTCTTAATAAGATTGTGGCGCAAGAGCAAAGTGGCTTTCTTCCCGAAGCAGATCCATTGCTGACGGTATCATCATTTCCCATGAGCTAATTCACACCCTTCATCTTTCCTCTCGTCCTGGTATGATGATCAAGCTTGATTTTAGCAAAGCCTATGATCGTATTAACTAGAGGTTTCTTCTCAAATCCCTACAGGCTTTGGGCTTTTACAAACACTTTTGTGATTGGGTGTTCAATTGTATTTCTTCCCCTTGCTTCTCTATTTTGGTTAATGGTTCCGCAGAAGGTTTCTTCAGCAACAGTAAGGGGTCTCAGGCAAGGAGATCCTCTTTCTTCTTTTCTCTTTATTTTGTCACGGAAGCTTTGAGCCGTGGTATCAAATCGGAAATTAACAATGGTTCACTTATGGGTATCTCCCTTACTACCAGCTTGCCTCCCCTATCGCATCAACAGTTTGCAAATGATACTTTCCTTTTCAGCTCTGCTACAGTCCCGGAAGCTCGCGCTCTGTCTAACATCCTGAATTCCTATTCTATAGTAGTGGCTAGGTAATCAATTTCCACAAATCAGTCATCTTTTTCTTTAATGTTTCTCCTCGTTTGCAGCGTAGGATCCAGGTGGTCCTGGGTTTCGCAGTGGGTTCCCTCCCTCATAAATATTTGGGTATCCCTCTTTTTTTTCGACAAAGGCAAAGTTGGCTTATGGAATGATCTTCTCCATTCTCTTTCGTCAAGGTTGCAAACCTGGAAAGGGAAATGGCTTTCTCTGGCAGGTAGAGTTCTTTTGATTAAATCGGTCCTCTGCGCCCTTCCGATCTATATGTTGTCGGTCCTGGCAATCCCAAAATCGGTCTTGCTTAATTTCGAGAAGGTTGTTAGATCCTTTCTTTGGAAGGGGAACAATGAGGAGAAAAAATTCCATTTGGTCAAATGGGATGTTGTTAAATTGCCCAAATCTTTAGGCAGCCTGGGGATTGTGGACTTGGTGCATCAGAATGTCACCCTAGGAGCAAAATTAGTCTGGAACTTCATCTTTGACCCTAAGAGGTTGGTCCACCAGGTTCTTTCCCACAAATACTTGGAGGTTGGTCGTCCCGAGCTTATTCTTTCTAGTGAAGATCTTCCCAAAGGTTCTCACATTTGGAACTTCATGTGCAAATGTAGATTTCTTATTGCAGATTCGCTTCGTGGCACGTTAACAATGGTTCTTTGATAAACTTCTAGGAGGATAGTTGGAATGGGCATTCACCTCTTAATCTTGATCCCTCCCTCAATCGAGTAATGAATGTTTCCAAAGTCATTTGGGCAATAACATTGCTAATTATGGTCACCGTCATCCGAACGGTTCTCCCACTTGGTGGTGGAAGGATATCACCCCTCTTGGTGCTTCCATCTCGGAAATTTCTTCTTATAAGGAGGCTCTTTCCTCTAGAAATGTTGCCTTCAAAGACTGCGCCGATCATTTGATTTGGCTTGGTTCTTCCTCTGGTGATTACTTTAGTCAAAGAAGGCTATTCCAAGCTCCTTTCTCAGTCAGGTAATGGGGTTCATAGTAAGTATAGCTGTTGGAATCCCTCTATCCTTCCCAAAGTGGCGGTGTTCGGTTGGCTGGTTCTCAACAAAAAGTCCTTACTCAATTCGCGAGAAGATCTTGGGGTTTTGTTGGGCCCTCCAAATGCGTCCTTTGTGGCACTGCTGAAGAAGATATTGACCATCTCTTTCTTTTCTGCTCCTTTGCCTCCAAGTGTTGGCAATGGCTTCTTGGCAAACTTAATCTCGCCTGGGTGCACTGCAATAACATCAAAGATACTCTCATTGCTTGGCCAACAATGGAGTCCAAAAGTTCCCTGAGCTCTATTTGGCCTGTGGCTCCTTTTTCTAATTTGGCATATTTGGTGGAACGTAATCTGCATCTCTTCAGAGAACAGGCCTCTGACTTTCCCGCTTTTCTAAATAAACTGGAAGTGGCCATTTCTGAAAAAGTTAGTAAAAATAGTTATAATAACCCTTCGTTCACCTCGAAGGATGCTTTCATTAAAAAATCTTGGCCCCTTATCAAAATTCCTAATCCTGGATCCATTGTCAAACATGGTTTATCCCAAGTGGAAAAATTATTGCGAAGAAAGCAGGTTAGATGGAGGCCTCCCCTCTAGGCTCTTGGAAATTGAACTTCATGGAGCCTCTAGAAGGCAATCCCGGAAATCAGTGCCGGATGTATTCTCCATAATGACACTTTGGTCTTTTTATTGTCGTAGGCTCTTTTCGCTTCATGATTGTTAGTGCTGACTTGGTGAAGCACAAGCCCTTTTGGAAGGTGTTAAACTTGCAGTTAAGTATGGTTGTGAATCTCTCATTATTGAGGGGGATTCCCAAATTATCACTCATGCTATCTCCAAAGGTTTCGCCCCTTCTTGGAAACTTAATCCTTTCATTCACAACTCTCTTCACTAGGCTCGGTAAACTAAAAAATTGGAGCATCCGTCATAATTTTCGAGAATCCAACTCTGCAGCGGATCTCCTTGCCAATCATGTGATCGATTTCCCCTCGCCTCAAAGTTTCAAGTGATGTGAAAGTCTGGGATGGGCTCTTGTCTATCATTTCAATCGAAAGGAAGGACATTTGATCACAGCGCCATGTTGTCTCTTCGCTCAGATTTTTGGTTTTTAGTCGCTCGGTTTGATCCCGCATGGTGGCTTTTGGTTCCTCTCTCAATGGCCTTTGTTGGTTTCCCCTTTGTCTTTCTCTGCAAGCATCCGGAATTGGCTAACACAGAGGAAATTGATCGCAATAGGTTGTCTAAAATCTTTCGATACTCGTCCCATGATGAAGCGGTCGCCATTGAAACCATTCTAGGCAACTCTTACAGGTTCCGCTAGCGCACGCGCCAAAAGCAGACTCGAATATTGTTGTTGCCTTTGTTTCTTTATGTCTTCTTCTTCACCCGGATCCTTCGGTTGTGGAGTTTGTGGCTGTTGATGAGATTTACCCAATTCACCGAGTGGGTTTACATGAACAACTGATTGATTTCTCTCTTCCTGATCCACTGTTGTGGGTGGAAGAAGTGGATGAGCTCGCATTGGGTTCGGGCCGGGCATCCAATGGCTCTGTGGCCAATATCGAGATTTGTTGCACTATGCGCAAAACGTGAATTCACTTTTTGTTTACGAGAGGCTAGATCACAAGCTACTTCCTCCGGTCGACATCGATGCTACTCTCTTCCCGGTTCACTCTGCAGTGGACAACCTCAACGATCTTAGAGACCGTGCGGCGCGGCCTTCAGGTTTCTTCTTAGGGAAGCTAATTCCCATGCGGGTACTCAGTATGGTTGATCTCTTGGTTCAGCGTTGGTTCAGTTCAGGAGTTTTGGAGTTTTTGTCACCCCTCTTCGTTCTGTTCAGCTTTTAGGCTTCTGTGTTCTCTTTCTTTCTCTTTTTCTTCTATTTCCTTCCCCCGAATGGTTCTTCTCTCCTCTTCTTCTCCTTCTTCCTTCTTCATTGTTCATTCTTCTTTGTTGGGTTGGGGCCCTTTACCCCTCGGTTCATAGCTCCGGTCAAAAGCGTTTAACCATCAAAAAAATAGACTACACTATAAGCTATGAAGGGATGTTTGTGAATGTATATGAATAAAAGTTTATTTGCAACCTAATAATATAATATTAAGGGAGACATCAAGAAGTATGAAAAAGAGGTTTTAAAGCAAAAAGGAACTCTTTTGAGAATATTTACAGGTTTTGCCAAACAACAATTGAGGAAAAAAAAATTAAAATGATGCCACCACCAACACTTGTGAATATGCTCTTCAAATGTGTGGAATTCTGCAATACTGATCAAAGTTGGGCCCACTCCTTAACAGATGGCAAAGCTTCCCATGTTTTAAAATGCTCAGCCATTAAAAATTGCCAGTGAATAAAAAGAAAAAAGGTCTCAAAATGCTTGCGTACAATCCATGCAGTGATCAAGCTTAAAAACTTGCATAAACAAAGATTATGAAAGAGCACGTGACATTTTACCCTTTCAAAATTAGTTTTAATGATATGCAATCATTATCCATATACGATATATCTTATGCCACAATTACAATAATGCTCTTTAGCCTTCCTCAGCATGAATCACTAAACTTCCCATGTTTTGACAAACTGAATGGTATTTAAAAGAAGGTAGCCAAATACATGAAGCTTACTTTCACATAGTCTGCATGTCCAGGACAATCTACATGTGCATAATGTCGCTTCACTGTCTCGTACTCAACATGTGCCTGAAAGCAAACAAACATAACAAGAAAAAGATACACAGCTTCAGTGGAAATCCAAAAATCATATTAGTTTCACTACATTCAAAATCCAGAAAATGCATTTCATATAATATATAGAATGTATCAAGACATAGAATAGATGGATAAACCAAAGGCATAAACCTGGAAGCTGTACACTGAGACGCTAACTACAAAGATGCATAAAGCTGCAATCCAGCAAACAGATATAGACAAACAAAAATACAACCAAGAAATGCAGCAAATTTCTATGAAGAGGAAAGAATAGATTCTTTACATGTACCATATTAATCCAATGAAATATTTCAATAGATTGTGAGTGATAAAACCAAACAGCCTATGTTCAATAAATTAACACAACTGTAGAGAAACACTAACCGTTGCAATGGTAATTCCTCGTGCTTTCTCCTCTGGAGCCTTGTCAATCTCATCAAAAGCAACTGCCTTAGCTTTACCTTCTTCTGCCAGTACCTGCCAAGAAAACAAAATGATTAAAGACACCAAAATTCTTTCATTGATAACAACTGATGTTGCTAACTTATTAGCCTTTACGATAAGAAATGCTAACAAAGAATTGATTGCACAGCTAAAATTACAACCAACCATAATTGAGAGCTATCACAAAATAGAAAGACACCCCATAAAATGCTCTAAACACGAACACGAAGGAAATTCTAAAAATAACAACTATTAAAACTAAATTGTAAATTTCAAACCTTTGTAATGGCAGCCGTCAAAGTTGTTTTCCCATGGTCAACATGTCCAATGGTTCCAATATTCACATGAGGTTTCCTGAAATAAAGAAAAATAAATCTCATAAACCATCTAAGGAAACAACGGTTTAACTAAAAAGAATTGTTTGTTAGTTGTGCATCTGCTCAATCATATTCTGCTTTCCACATGTTTCACTAATGTGGAGGTATCAACATATATAAAACTTCCTCCAATTATAATGATTGCTCCAACTTATAAAATAGAAAAAGTATATTCCATCAGGGAAAGTGCTACCATAGAAGTAAAACCTTCATCAGAAAACCTGTATGTCCACTCACCCAGAACAATACTCGAGTATGTCGTGCTAAGGAGTTTGGGAACCCTGAATCACAGCATTGCCATGTTACACAACAAACTATAGGCAGCAAGTTAGAACGGAGGAATCACAAAGTTGACTATTAAACACATTGTACTTTGATTTCTTGCACGACCTCAAGCAAAATGGGTTCTGTAATTGAATTCCTAAAAAGCAACCAGAGCATTCATCAAGTAATATTGTGTGCTTTTGTAAACAATAACACCATAACTATCACTTGCTTGACAAGCAACTATACTTGCTACTTCAGAAAGGATACAAATGTTGTTTTAATTTACAGGATAAGAGAGAATGTCAGCAAAATACAAGAGAATCAAACTGGCCAAGGTATTGCAAAGTCCTCAGTCCTGGAATATTGATCTTCATATAAAATCCCCTCTTTCTCCTCGGTTACAGTGATCTACAATGTTTTCCTGTATTATTGTCTCCTGTCCTATTAAATTTAACAATGCACTAAATCCTAGCCAATGAAAATGAAGCATCTCACCTGATGTTATCAAATGATAACAGCACACAACCGATATGTGTCAAATATCATCATTATGCTTATCTTATCCTAAGATAAGCATATCTTAGAAGTTCTAGTAAACTAGTTTTGGTTTGAGACACTTGGCAACATCAGTTTTGGCATCCTTCAGGACATTTGGACTAATGGCACATATTTGGCTCTTCTAACATGCTCTTCCCCCTTCCAATAACTTGTACATAGTCTTGGTCACCTCTATCTGCCAAATATGCATACTCACGACCATTTCCACCTTTGCTCAAATTCAATTGTACACCTCTACAGATATTTCTCCTTTCTATTGCTCCTTGAGTTTTGACCCCTAGGTCGGGTTCAGCAGCCCTAGACAGGTTTGGTACCGAACATGTCTGTCCCTGCCAAGCCTATCTTTTTCAAGTGCGACGGTCAGTTTCAAATTTTGGCACTTTCCTTAGGTTGGCCTAGGCTTGATTTTCGGTCGGCTTGTGGGAAAATAATGAAGAGTCTAATACCTATAGAAATGATCCCTAAGGTCGTTATCACGCACTACACACGTAGACATCTTGGAGATCACTAGGCGAAAGGCTTATACACATCCTAAATCTCTCAAGAGCAGTCATAGATCAGTCCAAGAGCAGAATTCTAAATCTGAAATACTCACAAACCAAAGTTGCATGTTTTCCAAGTGTCTCTTGCCAAAAAGGATCATCCTACGTTGCATAATGATTTATCTAGTCACATTGGGCATATCGAACGCAAGTTGAAGTAAAAGAAACTTCACTCTTGCTGGAAGAACTACATGGGCCCTGATCCTTGGTATGTTGTGCAACACTTTTACACAGTGGAGTGTGAGAGGATGGTTTGAGCTTAATTTAGGGCTCATATTCCTCAATTGTTTCAAGTGGTTCTAGAGTTTGATCCAGGGAGAAGCCAATTCAGCACTATCGGACATCATCGCAAGACTCCACAGTCAGATTCCAGTAGAGCAGAGGCTGGCAAACACACACCAAAAAGATCAGGCAACACAGAACAGTATAGGGCAGGTTCAGCACACCTAGATAGGTTTGGTACCAAACCTGACCCTACCTAGTGTTCCTGTCCCAGACAGTTTCAGCCAGCCTATTTTATAGGAGTTGTTTGCGATATCTTGCTAAATTGCTTTCCAACCTATGTATCTTCTATGCAAACATTCTTCAGGCTCAGACAGGTTGGGTTATTACTTTACTTGCGCTATAGTATATTATTCTTCATGTTCGTTTTCTCTCTAGACAATCCTATTTTCAGTGTTGCATGGAAACTCATTTCCTACCCCCAGAGATGTGCTAGGCTACCGAAATGGCAAGCCTAGGGGCAGGAAATGGGTATGGTACGTTCCGGTATGGATACATACAGGAAGCGTTTGTGGTAATGCCCAGGCGTGGGTGGCAAGTTGGGTACATCCAGATACGTTTGCAAACATTGCAGACGCATCAGGGGGCACCCAATCTTCCACCCCCATAACTAGGGCATTTCCAAGCCGTTCCCATGGCAACATATAGTTTAGCATATAAAGTGCAAAAATAAAACATATAAAACACACAACAAACCCTAAAAACTCAAAAGAATGCTATAAAACAAAAGCACGACCACTTATCTCTCAAAGTTGTCGTTGCTCATTTAGGTTTGATACTTCATCAACAATCTTTGTAATCACTTTCTTACGCTAGAACAAGTGCCCATTCACTGCCAAGGTGATTGAGGAGCTTGTGGCTTGTAGTTTTCATTTGGCATTTGGTTGGTTTAACAAATTATTAGTAGTGTTTTGTGGTTATTTAGCTCATTTTGCTTTTCATGTGCATAATATGTGATTAAATCCTATTCGTTAGGCTGGAATGTTTTATTTTTTTTTTTATATATTTTTGTATGGCCGTATCAGTATTTGTATCCAAAACGTATCGGCAACTTAAGAGATGTATCTCAAAGACTAGTACTCATCTCAAAGACTTGAACTTGGTACTCATCTTGGAGAATTGCATTTCAATATTTTTAAAATATATTGTGTTGGTGCTCAAATTAGTCTCGCCCCATCGGCCTTTGAAATTCCTCAGTTTGCGGCCTCTATTATGTTTTTGTCTCCCGGGCTCAAATGGTGGCTCTCCTGCATTTTACGGTTTGACAGGTGTAGTTTCCCGGTCAAAATTACTTCTCGGCATCAGTTGAAATGTGGCCCTTTCTAGTTGGATGCGGCTTTGTGGGGCACTTTAAAAATTCTAAGGCTCACTTCAACACAAAACATGTCCACGTGGAGGCTTCCGCCGGGCCTTCCCATACTTAGACTTTTCACGCAACTTCCTAAAGGGGCCTGGGACACGTGGAGGGACCGCGCATGTTTGGGGACCAGCCCTTGAGTTTTATTTTGAAGAAGCGCCAAGAGGACACTTGGAGACTCTGTCGGACTGAGACACGTGTTGGGCCCGCGCTTGTTTGGGGTCTCTACTTTTCGGGACCATCTCAAAGTGCACCATTGAGACATGTAGCAGGCGGGGAAACGAAGGTGCGGGCCACAAGGAAAATATGGAACTTTTTCCTTTTTGGAAAATAGGGATAAAATTTGTAAGTTGAAGCGCAGGTCATGCTGGGACCCACATTGGGACACGTGTCAAGCCCGTTTTCTAAGGGCGGAGGGGCGGAGAAAAATGTTAACATTTTACTTTTTCCAAAAAATTTATAAAATGTCAAAAGGTGCCCCAAACCCGTTTCCAATCGCATTTTGCCATGTGGAGGGCTTAGATTAAAAGTTGAAACACAAGATCAACGGTAGTTGTGCATTTCATTTGATTTTGCCACCATTGAAGCTCCAGGATGTTTGGAGATGCATTTTTGCATCATTCTTCATCAAATTTTTGGCAAATTTGTGTCGTTTGGGTCTGCAAAGTTTAATTGAATCAATTTGGGAGCTCAATTTGTAGATCTGAAGTACTCTTGAAGTGGATTTTTTGCTCGGGCTCATGCAAAAACGCAAGATGCCAGATCCAGAAGTTACAGAATAAAATTTCAGAGGAAAAGGAAGGAAAAGGGACGAAATGATGAAAGTGCAGCAAAGCGAAAGGTAAAAAGGCGTTGCCTCGAGAGCAAAAAGGGATGACCTATCAAGACCAGCTACGCGGAGGCTCCGAGAAATGATTAAAAGGGGATTTCTCACATGACAGAATCAGAATGATTAAAGGGACTCCCGAAAAGTTGTGGCATGGCATCCTAGTCAGTAGTCGAGGGCCCAAGAAACGTGATCTGTTCACAGTTGGTCCACCTGGCAGATTTCGGATCTGAATTTGTTAAATGTCTCTATCAAACAAATTGGTAACAAGCAAAGGTCCCTCGAATATTCTTCTCTTTTGAGGGAAAAGGTGTTGCGGCACCTGGGGTGAAGAATATGCCTCCGAGTTAGAGCAATGATGCAAATATTTGCAATGATTCACCTTTTTAAAACACTAGCAACTTTTTGCGAGTCTGTTGAATGTCACCTTCCGCAAATCATGATCCAATATGTGCAACAAAGGTGCTTTGAATATTCCTCTTTTTTTGGGGGGAATTGGATGTAAAGGGTGTATTATAAATGCAATGAGATTACTCTTGCAAAGGTCGGAGCATGAATTTTGAGAAAAATTTGAGAAAGCCGTCTTCCCGAGAGGCCAAAGCCGAGATTACTTGTTATTTTCTCTCTGTGTTAGATTTTCTATCGTGTCAGTTTGTTGCTGATGTACTGACCATTGACAAGCACTTGAGATTGCTCTGGAAGCTTTCCTATTAATGAATCTAAGCGATTTTGGAATTAATTTGTGTCTAATCTCTAGTAATTTTGTATGCTTTATTTTCGAATGTCTGCAAATAGTTTCTTTCGTTCTGTTGCAATCTTATACTTGAATTTTTGTGAAATCACACAGGATCTCGTCCTGTGACAGTTCTAATGGTATTTGCAATTTCATTTCAAGAAGAGCTTTCATCTTGGATGAGATAAACAAATTTAAAATCAATTTACTGTCATTTGTTGATAAAGATTGTCTGTAAGTCTTCGGGTGTACCTTAGGCGTGATTAATCAAAAACTTTAGTGTTTAATTGAGTCTTTAAATTCGAGCCTTTGTGTTAGAGTCTCAAAGATTATGTGAAAATGTGTTGATCTGGGCCTCCATTGAAGCACACCTTCTGGTTGAAGGAACGTCTTGACTATTCTGGAGCTTTCTGTTGTGAAGTTGTTCATTATTGTGAAGTCCCTCCAAAGATCCGGTATAATCAACTTTGTCCTGCTTCATCTCCCACCAAAATCATTCAAAAACAATTAATCCTACCTTGAACTACCCTATTTTGTCCTGTATAAACAAATGCAAAATCCCATCGTCAAAAATATGCAAAAGCAATCAGGATTCCAAATGTCTTTAGTAACCTTTGCCTTGTGTTGAAAATATCTCCATAATCTGGAAGTGACAACTCGTGAGAGTCAGATTTGGTGTGTTGATCATATTTTCCCAAGGTCTTCTCTATAAAATTTAAGAAAGGTATATCGTGTCTCCTTGATAACAGGTTACATAAATAGGTTCTCTTACCTTGGTTGAAAGGCACAACCTAAAATAGTTAGGATAAGATCACATCCTTTTAAGGTGCTACCCACTTCTTTCAAAGCCTAAGTGCTAAAAAGTCAGATAGATCGCTTCCCCGGCTACAAAACGACATACATAATCATCTATTTGCCTCTGAGTGTCTTGTCGAATCCATGATGTTGCTCGGCCTTTGAAGAAGAGTAAATCCGGGTACCAACATATTGTACTCTTGACCTAAGTCACAAGGTTCGGCAATTTTGAGCATAAAGTTTGAAATTTGCTGAACTTTTGAGATTCATCATAAAAATCACGAATATTCAACATATCTTGTTGGTTCATGAGTTGTGGCTGCAAGTTCGTGAGGACCTGTAGCTTGAGCCTGCGCATGAGGAGAGGTCGTGGTTGCCTGGCGAGCTGTCAGCCATTGCTGCTGCTTACCGCTAGAGGAAACTGAAATGAAATAGGTGGTCAATATGAAATAGATAGTCAAGTCTAGGTTTAGGTTTTATCAAATGTTTTATTTTATTGTGTTTCTAATAATATCTTTCTTTACTTTATTTAATTTTATTTAAGTTGAGGTAAAGATTACTACCTAGTCAAGTCTAGGTTTTAATTTAATTTAACTTTGTTATGTAGTTTTATTTTTTAATATCTATAATATATATATATATAACTTTAAAATATTTTAAAATAAATGATATTAAATATAAAATATAAAAATTAAATCATAAAGTTAACAATATTTTAAATTTAAAATACAAAAACATTACCTGTTTTATTTATAAAATATATATTTTTAAAATTTAATAAATATTTTAAAGATTTATGACTATTAATATATTTAATATATAAAATTTGCATATTCAGTATATTTAAATTAAAAATAAATAAATTTATTTATATTTTTAAATTTATTGTATAAATTTATAAGCGGTGAATTTAATTACAGCTTTTTTCCGAATTTTATCTTCGCAAACTTGAATACAAACAGAACTTTGTGACTTAACTCTTGACAGAGATATGATGGATGTCAAAGATAAATATCAATATAATTGCTCGTCTTTTGCCTACATCTATATATTTACTCTTGAAAGTTGGGAAGCATGGGTGCATCCCCAACCCCTCTGAACCCCCTTGATACGTACCCAATACAAATCTGTCTCGTGTAGAGTACGAGTACGTCTAGGTATGTCACGAGACATAACCATACATATCCAGACATGTCCACAAGGTTTGACACTGTACTTTGCTTTAAAAACATTTTTTTACTTGGTCAATGCATTAAAAAACAAAACCTAAACTCATAAATGAATAAAAATAAACCTTAAAACTCCTCTAAAAGCTATAAAAAGGCACTCAAGCATTACCAAAACACAAACAATTCATTGGTTTTTGCAAGTGAAAGAGCAAAGATCCAAAGAGGAATTAAGGAGGAGGCAGCCATTGAAGGATTTGTTTGGAGGCAGCCTTGAAGGATTTGTTTGGAGCCTTTTGCTTCTTTGGAGATCAAGTTTGTTTAGAGACATCCATTGTTTAGAGTCCCGAGGCAATCCCCGTTTCATTGATCATTCAAATGAGGAACATCACGTTTAGAGGCAGCCATTGTTTGAGTTTCATTACAAGGAGAATCTATGTTTGGAGGTAGCCATTGTTTATTACTTGTTACCCTTGTTGTTTACTAGTATTATTTATTTATTCACATCTTATCTGTGAGCAGTCAGATCCTTGGATGTTAGTGTTACAATATAAGTAATTTAATGTTTTATTTTTATTTTTTTTTACATTTTTTTGATTTATTACATTTCATATTTTATTATGATTTATGCTATATCATTACATGTAATCATGATCATGCATGATGTGTGACTACAGATCACTCATGATCACGATCTTTATTTTAGAATTTTAGATTTTTAATTTTTAATATTTATCATTATGTTTATAAATTTTTAAAAAATCATTTTTCATTTTATGTTTTTAAAAAAAAATGATTATGATATGTAATTTTAAACATCTTAGACTCTTCTTGTAACCTTATTGTCATTTTATCATTTATGTAAAGGCAAAAAAATTACATCCTAACTCTATGTATGCTCTCACCTCGCACCTTTATGGTGATCTTGGTGATCAAAAACATATTAGAATGGCATCATAAATTAGTAAATATTTTCATTTTTTCATTTATGTAAAAGCAAAATATTAGTTTAAAAATCCTAACTTTGTGTATGCTCTCACCTCACGCCTTTATGGTGATCATAGTAATCACAAACAGATTAGGATGGTAACAAGTTCTCAACTTCGATGGAATACAAAAAGGCTAGCAAGCTTACGAGAATACAATGGTTCCTCTGAAATATGATAGTGGTTCTCCTCTTTGAACACATGTAACAACAATAGAAAACCTTGTTAGTGGTGGGGGTCATATTTATATATGCCATGGTTGTCATGCTCAATACAAATTCTCATATAGCCAACTGAAAATCCATTTGATTGGGCTTGGAGGAGTGGGAATTATGAAGTGGCCCAAACTATCAATAAAAAAACAGCGGAATACATGAGAGAGCAAGAGGAGGTTGATAGACAAGCTGAAAAAAATAGGTCTAGAACAATTTTGCTGTAAAAAGGCCTTAAGCAAGACCACCCACACCTACATCTTTTACTCATCCTCTCATCCAAACTCAAAGTCAAACTCATGTTCACCCACTTGATACCCTTTTAGATGAAGAGACCTCAAGAACTAAGTCAAAAGGAGCATTGGAAAAAGCATTCAATAATGACAAGGACATTGTTGATGAGTTGGTTGTTCAATGCATTTATGCATGTGAACTGCCCTTCAATGTATTGAGGTCTCCATATTGGCAAGAGATGTTGAAGGTTGTCAATGAAGCTCCACAAGGGCACAAAGGCCTAGGTTATGAAAAGGTTTTAACCACACTCTTTGCAAAGGAAGTGGAGCACATTCAAACTTCTTTACGGCCAATTAGAGTTTCATGGAAGGATTCAGGGCTTCCATCATTACGGATGGTGGAAAGATCCTCGAAATAGTCCTGATAAAAGTTGTTGTAGTGTGCCCTAAAGAGATGATGTTCCTAAAAGCCATTGATTGTAAAAGGGAAGTTAAAGATGGACAATTTATCGCCGACATTTTGCGAGGCTATTAAGTCAATGGGCCCCCAGAATGTTGTACAAGTCATCACGGACATTGCTAAAAACTGTAGAGCAGCAAGATTAATTATAGAGGGCAGATACAAGCACATATTTTGGACCCCTTGTGTTGTCCACTCCCTCAATTTAATGTTGCAAAAGATTGGAAAATCTCATGGATAGTGCAATTTTACACAAAGGCAAATGACATTTAGATGTTTATCACAAATCATCATTTGTCATAGGTCATATTCAGATATTCTCGAGGTTGAAGTTGTTAAAGGTTGCGAGAAAAGATTTGCCTCTCACAAGCTTGTTTTGAGACGACTTGTGAAGGTAAAAGAGGCCTTAAGCAGAGATATCATCTCATGATCAACAATGTTTGGACCATGTGGAGGTAGGCAAGGACAAAGAAAGTTGCAAAGGTAAAATCATTAGTCCTTAACGATGAATGGTGGGCCAAAGTTGTGTACACTTGGTAAACCCATTCTATCCTTGATCAAATACGCAGATATCGATGTTGCTGCGTGCATAGGAGAGATTTTGATGGAATAGACTCTATGCTTGAACATTTGAGAGAGGTCATACAAACAAAAGGGCAAGATCCAAAAGAAACCTTCTCTGAATAAAGTAAAGAGTGTGGTCATGAATTGGGTACAAATAAAATGACCACCCCATTACATCTTGCCTACGCACTTAACTCAAGTATTATAGCTCTGAAATACTTCAACTACCTAACAGGCAACCACCATTCTCTCGACCTCAAGTTGCAAATGGAACCGGGTTAGCATTCGAAGGACTTTTTCCTATTCCATCTATGGCCGGTGTGGTCTGCAACGAAATGGGCATATTTGTAGCTTCAAAAGGCAACATGGGAGAGATTAAGGCTCTCTTCGACAAGTACATCATGAGCCCAATCAAATGGTGGTATGTACATGGCCATGATGCCAAGTACCTATGACCTATCACCATGAAAATTCTCTCACATGTATAACATTTATAGAAAATTTTATTAAATTACTAAGTTATTAAATACTAACATATATTTTGTACATTGTTAATACGTTATTAATTTTAAAATTCCAACTTTTTTTATAACAAGTGGCTAGTAATTCTTCTTAGTGGAATTAGAGTATATGTCTTTATCCACTCGAGTTAAAATAAAACAAGTTAGCATCCAAAAAGGATAAGGATTTGGTATATGTGCATTCCAATTTGTGCCTCCTATCACACAAGTTTGGGGATTATATTAGAAGTCCTCACAAACTTTGGGATATTCTTCCAAAGACTACAGACTTGGATGCCTCCACAACCACTCTTGCCCAACTTTCAATATTTGATGGTGAAAATGACATTCAAGGGAGTTCACAAGGAGCGAGAGCAATGCTATTGAAAGTGGAGCTAGTGGGAGTGGCATGCAAGAATTTGATTATGAGGAAAATCTAGATGATATATTCTAGATTATTTGTATTCATATTGACATGATATTCATATATCATATGTATGACAGCCACATGATCAATGAAAAATATTAAATTTTAAGCATATTGAATGTTTTGAACCTTGATCCTACTATCTTTTTCAAGTTTTGTATTTCTTATGAACTAAAAAATGAGTAAAATGAGTATATATAATATATATAATTTTTTATTATATACGTACGAGGCATACCCAAGACGTATCATAGCCAAGGATATTTTAAAATCACATAACCGTGTATTGTACATGTACTGTATCCACAGCAACATAGCTTAGGAGTTAATATTAGGTTGTATCATATTGTTTTGTCTAACATTTACATACTATAGACACCTAAATTTGGTAATTTATCACTTGATAATGTCAATATTGGCTTAATCCCTAAATCATGAATTGTGCACCTATTCTAAACCTAATTGCTATATTCGTTGTCCTATTACAAGACGTGTTCCCCTCATTACATTACTCGGTCACTCACAAAAAGCTCGCATCAATCCAAAGCAATCTATCAAACGTAATTATCATGCACAAAACTTTACAACACTTCATCTCCTCTTGGACCAAACCATCAAAAAGGACCCATTGTCTAAAGGTTTGGTCCAAAACTGGTGGTTTTGTTCAAAGCTTTCTAACGATTCTCAATTCGATAACTTCTATGGGCCGCTACTTTCCTCATAGGTCGGCCTTAATGTTAAATAAACCAATGGTGCCCTATATAAGCCAATCAATGCACTCATTTACTCACTTGACAATTACCTAGTACTCTTGAGCAAATATCTCTCAAAGGGCATACAAAGCTCTCCTAAATTTTCTTGAAGCAACACGATACACAATAGGAGCAACCCCCACACAAATCAAGCACACCAAACTAGGTTCGAGAGTCAAGCTTCCCGAGCCAAAGGTCCTCAAAGTCAAGTCAAGCACAAACAAGCAAGCCATTACAAAGCATTATCAAGTGATTTGGTTATCAAATATAGTTACATCCATAGTTTTCCTATTCAACAGTACTCATTGAGTTGTGAAGTACTCACCACATTTCTATTTGGGTGAATATTCGCCTAGAAAACTCACCACCCTTATGCAGCAAATAAACACCAAAACGTGTGGCAAATATTCGCCAATATCCAATGAGTTTAACCCAAAAATTCACCATATGCAGCGGGGACACCGAAAATAGGTAAAACACAAATTTTACACTAAAAAAATAAAGTTGTCTTATAAATGCATCACACTCCCTCACTTCTTATCGCACAACTATTGAGCATCCTTTACATGAGTTGAAGAGATTTTATAGCGAATTCAAAGAGCAAATTTGAAGAAATTCATTTGGAGATAATTTTTAATGACTATCATCATGAATTCATAACACTTATTAGTTGGTTGTTGTATTCACATGATGATAACAATTTGTTTTCAAATCTAATACAAAACACTTCCCCAACATTTTACTGACTCATTTGATACATTTTGTAGCTATATTTTGCATAGAAATTATGTTTTTAAAGAAATTTGCATATTTATTAAGTTGTTGAATATTTGTCGAGTCTTACCGAGTCAATTTTTTTGGGTCTACCCAATTACGAGTATGCAAATTACGGTTGCATCCATACAAATATCACATCTCTAGGTGGAGAATTACCTGTAGGTTGAGGCCTCTTCGGAGTAGTGCCAAAGTAGGCAATGTACAAATTGTACTTCAATCAAACACTAACTATTTTGCGAGGGTTCAATATATGGTTAGGGTTTTGGGTCATTTCGGTTGATTACAAAGGGTTTCACACATTTGCAAGACTTAATATCTTACAACGAAACATGTCATAATCGTCATTCACAAGGGCACAAAAAGTTGAAATCCACCATCTTGCATGAAACAACCAAATGGTTATGTCTCAAATAACAATTTGTCCCAATTTACTATACACTCCTGAAACAAAGACGAAGCGTCTACACGACATTTCCATCATATTCATCATCTTGTCATACCCAGGATCAACTTCTAGTCTAGTGAAATAGCTAAGTGCACTTACTCTCTCATGCTTTACTCTATTTAACACATGTTCTAATTGATCTATTTTGCAAATTGATATATATATATATATATATATATATATATTATGATCTAAATGTTTAATTAATAATATGAGTATACATCATGTTTCCAACCCCAACCTATATTTGAATAAGAATCAACATTTATTTATTTTTAGGTTCAATCATTTGGTGAACCTGCTCATTGATCAAATCTTTAACCTATTTGGCCTAGGTCACCCTATTCCAAATCAGGCTTTCTACTTACAAAACCCTAGGGTTATATTTCAGCTTTGTGCATTGTTATTTTTCACCATGCCTATCATTTCTCTTAACCAATACTATTATGGCCGCCTCTATTGAACCTTTCCCAAGGAGAAAATTCTCATAACAATTCTAATCCTCCTAACAGCTTTGATGATCTCAATGAGCAAGATTTTTAGAATTCCTAAAGGCTAGCCCCAACACATTGATGCACATAGTCTATATAGCTTGTGATGAGTGGAAGCGATTGGCTGCCTCTATCATCCCTATATCCAATTTTCTTGAAAATTTTGTTACTTCATCTCCTATCGCCACATTTATTGTACCTATATCTCTAGAGGTATTAACTATCCCCCTTGAAAATGTTAGTGTTTATCCCTACTTCCACTACTATTCCTACATCTCTTGTGCACACTCATGGGGCTTTGAACTCTTCATCTACTACATGTTCCCTTGAGCTTCTTATACATGATTTGCAAACTAAGGTATTACAATTAGAGCAAGGTGTATCTAAACCTTCTAATGTCATGGATTCTAATCAATTACTTCACAATCCACTTACACTCTGAAGTGGCCTCTTATCCTTTACCCCTTATTTTGTGTCTCCTAACCTTCCTATTTATGAGGGTAAAGGGGATCCCAAGTAACACCTTCGCTCTTTTCATGCTACTTGTTTAGACTATGCTTACAATGACAAACTTCTTACTAAGCTTTTTCCTAGAAGTCTTAAGGATTATGCTTTACTATGGTTCTATGATCTACCTATTCAATCTATAAGGGATTTCAATCCATTGGCCAATCAATTTCTTGCCCACTTCTCCATTAACATTGGTGATAAGGTTTCTATGCTCAAAATGGCTAAAATGCAACAAGGCTCTAATGAACCAATCAATGATTATATTTTGTGCTATAAAACAATGCTTACTAAAATGAGCAACATACTTGCAGATAATGAACTTCAAGATCTATTTACTCAAAGTCTCATATCTCCTTTGCAAGAATCTATTATGTTTGACAAATTTCGATCCTTTGATGAGCTATATCATACTTTGAAAGAAAGAGAGGTCAAGCTCCTAACATTGAACAAACTTAAGTATGGGTCTACCCAACCTAATACATCTACATCTCGATTTCAAGGCAAATATAATTACAATGGAAAAACCAATGACAACAAAATTATAAGCTAAAACAACAGTTAATGTCATATCTCAACCTACAAATCTTCAACTACAAGCTGCTCCTAAAAGGCAATTCACGGGGTTTTCTTCTCCATCTGTGATCTTTCAAAAGTTGCTTGAGTGTAACCTTGTATCTCTCCTCCCACTATTGGGGTTGATATGAGCAAGCCTCACAAAAAAAAGCGATTCTAATGCCTATTGTGAGATATATTAGGCACTCTACTAACAAATGCTTCAAGCTTCGACATGTTATACAAGATCGATTGATAATAATGCTATTGAATTTGACTTTACTCCTTAGCAATCCAAACCTCAAGTCGACAAAATCCTAGGCTTAAGATCTTGATGACTAGCTTCCTAATCATCACAATTCTAAGTTTAAGAGTAGCTCAAGGTGCATCATGCATATAAGGCACAACCCCTTCCTGATACATATGATCATCCACTTGATTCTCTTATTGGTACAATTACTTCTTTGTCTCCTAGGCTTATCATGACATTTGATGACAATGACATACTTGATGATGATGTTATTTCTAATGTGACTTTATATTTGAACCTTTGTCAATAAGCAATAGTGTCTTTGTTGATAGTGGTTCTAAGCACAATATATGCACTCTCACATTGCTTACCTCTTTGGGCTATACTAAGCAACATATCCAATTCAATGCACAAACTCCTAATTAATCTATTGATGCATTATTATCCCCCTTACGGTGGAATCTACTACTATGGACACACCTTTCTTGGTAATTGATACTCTTGGGAAAGGTGACACGCATCTAGGATATCATTGGATTCATAAGCTTAGGCTATTCCTTCCATTCTTCATCAATGCGTAAACTACACTTATGGCAATCAAGATTTTACGATTCAAGGTACCCCTTATGAGGCTCTTTTACCTATTCCCTCTTCTAAGATAGCAATGATTCATATGGACATAGTTCACATACTCGTACTCGGTAAATACTTAACAAACCCAAAAAAAAATGACTTGACAAATCCTAGGCATTACTCAACAACTTAAAAATACCTAAAAAAATTTAAAAAACATAAATTTTATCCAAAATATAGTTACTGAAATTGTATCGTATGAGTTTGTAAAACATTGGGTAAGTGTTTTCTACTAGATTTAAATAGAAATCGAGTACAAAATCAAATCATCATGCAAATACAACAAACAATTGATAAGTCTTATGAATTTATGATGATTGTCATTGAAAATTATCATCATAAATAGAATATCTATGCAAATTACAATAATTTACAATTTCCAAAAACTCGCCCACAAAAAGTTAAATTAAAAACCAAGGAAAAAAACTCGCCAAAACCTTACAAGTGTTCGCGAAATACTCGTTGGCGGGTTTAGCAAGTCTTTGGGGAGTTTACTCGCCTAGCTAAAAAAATCTAGCGCGTACTTGTCAAATTTGTAAACTATGTCCACCCATGCCTATCAAGCCAACTCGTGTGTTATATCTCTGATCACCATCTCTTGAAGGCCTTCTCCTAGGTCTCCTTCTCCAAGCGATCAATCTCCTAAGCATGTCCCACATACTCGGCTTAAGTGATACATCTTACTCCCATTGCACATAATCTAGATTGTTTTGGTACAGTACGGGCATGGGTGCGATACAACTTTGAAACGATAAATTTTAACAAAACTACGTGTATGCAAGATCGATGTGGTTACATTTATATATATATATATATAAATTTAACAAAGCATTTGCATACTTACTGAAATTTAATACTCATCAATCATTCATGGAACATGAATACAGATTTCAAATACTTTGAGAATTGAGATTTGAGTTTGTAGTGATTCATAAAGTTCAAAACATAATAGTTAATAGCTTAATACATTCAAGTTCTCAACTTGCTTCACTTATGATTTCCTAAAATTGATCCTCTTTATTGTTTGTTGGCTTGTAGTTGATCCTTTTCCTTCTCTCTCTCTTCAAGCTCTCTTTCTCTCCTTCAAGCTCAGAATTAGCAAAATGGCAAAATATAAGTGTGTGAATTAACAAGAGGGGCTAGGTGTATAGATAGGTTTTGGGGGTGTCTTTTAGGGTGAAATTAGGGTTAGGTAATGTTTTTTCAGTTAGGGGCTTTTATTTTATATTTTTTAATGATTTTAAGTCAAAATGGCAAAACTTTGTAAGCGGGTACGCTGCAGTGCGTACCCACATGCCCGTGTACGTCTTGGGTACAAATTTCCATGCCCGAGACATACCTGTGCCTATAAGTACATACCTACAATGTACCCAAACCGTACCGTACCTAATACATATCAGGCCTGGTACGGGGTGTGCCAAGCATTTTCAGGCAGTCTAGCACATAACACATTTATGAGGCTCAAGCCCCCACACTTGCAGATTTCTCTCCCCACCCTCTTGATCATATCATAGGGTAGCCCTCTTTGCAAAATATTATAAAAATACCAAAATCATTCAAATATACTCAAAAATACAAAATTGGGCCCTGAACATGGCTTGATCTACTGGTTCTTTACTTTGTATATGATGTTTGTGACATGGTTTGATAGATAGCATATTTTATGTTATTTACACAAAAGTGTTTCACGAGTATATGAGCATGATGCAAGACTCTAAATGATTATAGATGTTGGACCTTTCCTCTAACACTGTGGTGGTGCAAATTTGGGGGCATCTTCTACACTATCAGGTATTATTGTTTCATTCCACAATGCTCTTTCACATCCGGATATGCTTATATTATATACTGTGATTTATGCTATTTATCTTGTTCCATGCACCTATTGACTAACACATATGGACTGTGCAGGACTAGTATATCTTGTTTCATGCACCTATTGACTATTGTCTACTTTTTATCATCACACATTTGATTGCTTACTTGTTTGTCTTGTGTGTGCAGCCTTTGGCCTTCTCTATGTGTGTGCAACACTTTAAGTGTCCCTTGTTTGCAGCCTCAGTTGCCTTTGCCATGAGACCCTTGATTGTGTGTGCAACACTATTGTGTCCCTTGTATGCAGCCTTGGCCTTCTATATGACTATATATGTGACATTTATTGTTGTACTTGTATGCTTATATTTTTTGTGTTTGTATACATGTATGCTTGTTGTATATGCTATCTCTTTGTGCATTATTTCTACCATGCACTTTCTTGCAAAGCTTGATTCTATATAATGGCCACCTATAGACACCTCCTATGTGATCCAACGATGACAATCTACTAAATCAAATGTGGACACACTTTAATTCTTTTGAGGTAAGTGATCTACAAGGCATCTCACTCACCTCAAAAGAGGGTACATTCAGTGGAGTTATCACATGAATATCAATGCAATTTAGGCACACAGATTACAGAATACAAGGAATAGAGTACGAGAAAACAAAAACAAGAACAAATAGAAATTATTTACGAAACTTTGACAGGGACAAAAAAATCAACAGGGATGAAACTATCAGACATTACTGTCCAAAACAAACAGTACCATCCTTGGGCAGATTTTTGGCATCTACTTCAGAATTTTTGGAACGTACAAGATGTTACATGTTTTTGATACATATTCAAGGACAGTTTGCATAGTTCAAAGAAGAGTTGACTACATTTCGAATAGAATGTGGGGGTCATGGGTTCTTCATTCCCTTACGACTTTGTGCATCATTTGGATCATAAGCACTTGTACAATGCACAGTGTGGGGGCATGAGCATGCATCATTCTCCTTCGACTTTTCACATTTGACACATTGGCACTCATCCAATGCACAGTAAGTGGTATGAGTCTAGATTTCTCTTTTGGCTTTGCACAGGTTTTTACATTTAGGACATAGATCCGTCTACAGCACAACGGATCTGTGAGTGGAAGGCTTTTTAGGCAGCTAGATGCCTTGTGACACCCTTCTTATCCTTAAGAAAGATGAGCATGACTAAACACTCACCCTTCATCAATGCGTTGGGACACCCATTTCCCATCATCTGGTCCGTGGGGATGCCCAATTCCCTTCATGGTTCTGACTACTTCTCCAAATTGGGGACTGATCATCCCCAATCCTCCAACAGCACAATTCCAATCCCACTCTCCAAATGCTTCAAATAGAAAGCTCCTTCAACAAGGCATACAAGTGTATTTGTTATCTTTCAATTTTCATATTTCAAATTCAATTTCAATATAGCATTGAAGTTCAATTCTTTTTGTGGACATCGACTACACTCTAAGTTGCAAGTTTTCACATTGAGATCTTGCAACCACCTCAAGCAATCAAGCAAAGACAATGTATTTACATACTTAGGAATCTTTTCTTTTAAACAAGCAAATTTCATTTCTTAGCTTAAATGTGGGGCTGATGTAGACACCTAAATTTGGTAATTTATCACTTGATAATGTCAATATTGGCTTAATCCCTAAATCATGACTTGTGCACCTATTTCGAGCCTAATTGTTATATCCCTAGTCCTATTGCAAGACTTGCTCTCCTCATTGCACTACTCAATCACTCACAAAAAGCTCACATCAGTCCAAAGAAGTCTATCAATCATAATTATCATGCACGGAATTTTACATCACTTCATCTCCCTCCTAGACCAAACCGTCCAACAGTTTGGTTCGAAACGATGATTTTGTCTACAGACCTTTCAATGGTTAATTTCTCAATTGCATATCTTTTATGGGTCATTACTTTCCTCATGGACCAGCCTTAACATGAAACTAAACATACGGAACCCTACATAAGCAAGTCAAATGCACTAATTTTCTATTCACAATTACTTAGCACACTCAAGCAAATATCTCTCAAAAAGCATACAAAGCTCTCCTAAATTTCTCTAAAGCAACAACACACATTAAAAGCAACCCCACACAGGTTTGAAGCACTCCAAACTAAGTTCAAGAGTCAAGCTTCCCAAGCCAAAGGTCCTCAAAGCCAAGTCAAGCACAAACAAGCAAGTCATTACAAAGCATTATCAAGTGATCGGGTTATCAAATATAGTTGCATCCATACAAATATCACATCTCTTGGATTAAACTACTGCGGTTTGAGGCCTCTTTGGAGCAATGCCAATGTAGGGGGTCTATGGATTGCACTTTGAATATCCCATACACTAACATTTTTGTAGGGATTACACCAATGGTTGGGGTTTTGGGTCATTTTGGTTGACTACACAAGGTTTTGCACATTTGTTGAGATCGAGAGGCGAAGCATTTGACAGACATTTCCAACCTACTCGTCACTTTGTCACACCCGGATCAACTTCTCGTCAACTTAGCATTTGAAGCATTTGAAAGACTTTTCCAGCCTACTCTCTCATGTTTTATTCTATTTAGCACATGTTCTAATTGATCTATCTTGCAAATTGCTATATATGTATATTCTGATCTGAATGTTTAATTAATAATCTGAGTATAAATCATGTTTCTAGCCCTACCATGAATTTCAATAAGAATCCACATTTACTCATTTATTTTTGGATTGAATCATATGTATATGTATATGGATATGGATATGGATATGGATATGGATATGTATATGTACATGTATATATGTAAATGTATATATGTATGTATATATATGTATATATTTATGCCATCTCCAAGTACCCATCTCTGTTTTCTTAACAAAATGGCATACTTGTCCTTGTTTGTGTCCCCTCATACCTGTACCTGTACCCGTCTCCTAGTAACTATGCCGATTTTAAGTTGATTTCAGATTTTGATTATTGTGCTTGGCCTCGTATTTCTATAATCTGAATTACTTTAAGTTTGATTCATTTATGCCCTTGTGCACTAAATAATTAAATAAGAAGTATATCTCTAATGAATGATCGTAGAATAAATGTCTCATTTCCCTCCATTGGCAAGGGTTGAACCAAGACGCTTTCCACAATCAATAGAACATATCCTTCTATACTCCAATAATAAAAAAATCCTTGCATTTGACACTCTACTTGAAGAGTGGTATAGTGATTGACAATGCACTCAAAATGTGCTTCACAAAGATGCCTATTTCAGACATGGATATAGACTCTAGAAGAACATGGCAAGCCAAAAAATAAGAGTCAATTCACCACTCTGTCAAAAACTGGATGAAAATTCAAATTCTAAATGGTTTATGTACTTTTAATAACCAAATTTTGTTGAGTGTCAGGTCTATTTTTCCACGTACTCCAAAGTCTTGTCAACTTTGACAAGTTCAAGTAGGTTTGGCCAAGTCCAAAATTCATCAAGTTTTGTCAAATCATATTTAATGTGCCTCCAGTAGTCCAAAAGCAAAGAGGACTACCTTAAGATAAGGTTATAACTTATCAAAGAATGGGGATGCATTTCTCATGAGCCACTCTAATGCTTCAACAATCAATAATCATCATATAGGTTGCATGAAGAATAAAGTAGCAAGATACATATGGCAATTACATTGCTTCAAAGCAAATTGACAATCCCTATTCATGGGGATTTTGCAAAACCAAATTAGTAGGAAAAGCACTATAAGATCTTGCATGGAAAAATGATGCTAAATATATTTCCCTTGTTATGATTACTTAAATGCTTGTTCTAGTTCATCATCATTCTTATCCTCCTTGCACTCAGTCATACAAGTGATTAATTTCATCTTTTCCGTAGTATCGTTTTCCCTGCCACCAATTATCATTATCTCCCTTGTGATGCTTCAGTTTTTCCCAATATCTACTTTCTTACTTTGCACGCACCCAATTTTCTTGTAGTTCAGAAATTGCCTTCTTCTTGTGTGATTGTTTCTCAATCTTTATAACTTTTTTCCTTTTCAATAAATCATATAAAGTAAGAAAATGATCTTCCTCTTCTCTTTCTAAAATGACACATTATAACAATGTCTCCATTCAAATACAATACAAGTGCAAAACCTTCAAAAGTCGTGCCTATCCATAAAAAAAAAAACCAATGTATTTGAAAAACACTTAAATTGTTTAACCATGTACATCTAGTTGATATTGGTCCTTGCGTTTTTTTATTTCCATAGCTTGACATCTAAAGATTCTTAATGCATAATGGTTTTTAGAATGACAAGCAATAAACTTGCATTCAGAATGCATGCATTTCTTTATGTAACGAAATTACTTTGATCGATTCAACAACATATCACATAGCCGAACACAGAAATAGAATAACAATAATTCACAAAATAATAGCATAATAGAATAGGTACTGCATAATTGATAGACAATAGAACAACATATATGAATTGGCCACTTCAAGGGGCAACCTTATGATAAGATTAGAATACACAATATGATGATCCAAGTATTACCTACTACTTCCTATATATACTCAACATAGGTTATGGTTACTCCATAAACTGACCCTACTAACAATATGCAAACATAGAGAAATGTGATATGACAAGGTAAGAGATTATGTTAGCCACAAGTTGGCCATACATATCCCAATACACATTATAGGTTAAGGCGTAGCATGCCCCTCCCCTTGAAACCAACGTTGTCCTCAACATTGACTAACTTTGGGTGCTTTTGTCGAGAATGTTGCATTCTTCCACTTGATTAGATACTCATGGATCACCATGGTTCACAGCTTCTTAGTGCTCGTTTGAAGGATCTCCTTATAGTCTAAGATGACTCTACCTTCTTCATCTAGCTACGGTAACTCTATCTAGTATGATATTCATTATCAAATGACCTTTTTCAAGTAGGAGACATGAAATACTAGATGGACTCATGCATATTAAGGTAATTCTATCTTGTATGCGTTACAGTACCAATTTTCTACAAGACTAGATATGGACCATAATACTTAGGATCCAACTTGTTATCCTTCTTTTGTTGCTTCAAGGACATTTTCCTATATGGTTGAAGTTGCACAAACACCTAACCCCAACTTTAAACTGCCTTTTACTACAATGTTGATCAGCTTGTTGTTTCATTCAATTTTGTGCCATTGTCAAGTTTTCCTGAGACTGCTAATACCACTTGTTGGTGTTGAATATGATCTTCCGTAGCTTGAACCTTTGGTCGCACACTCAATCAAGAGGTGATAGATGGTGGTTGGCACCCATACAATGCTATAAATGGAGACATTTTGGATGATGTATGGAAGAGATATGCCACCATTCTACTAGATGAAGCCATTGATCCCATCTTTCCTATTTATTTGAAGCAAAGCAACGCAAATAACCTTTGAGGCATTCATTCACCACCATTGTTTGCCCATCCATTGAGGATAATATTATGAGCTATATGACAAATGGGTGTACCCAAACATGACAATAAACCAGTCCAAAAATTATTGGTAAAGATAGGATCAAAATCACTTACTAATAACTATGATCTTGGAGGTACCATGTAACTTCTGAACTTTGCGCACAAAATTTGATGTTACTATGTGGGCAACAAATGGGGGTAACAAGGCACAAAAATGTGCATATTTGGTGAGCCTAACCACAACCACCATAATGACAGCTTTCCTTTCTAACTCGGGCAATCTTATAATGAAATCCATAGAAACTTCCTCCCACCTTTGGCTTGGAATGGATATGGATTGTGACATTAATTGAATTGTCTCACCCTTGTTTTGTTGACACACCATACATTATGCCACAAATTTTGGACATCCCCCTTGGGTCCTTCACGAAAGAAATTTTTCTTGATCCTATGTTGTCTTTAAGAATCCAAATGCCCCCAGAGATGAATGTAGCTCTACAAGAACCTTTTGTTTTAGGACTGAATTTTTGCATTGTACAACCTATCCTTGTACCATAAGGTGTCCCCTTTCCAAACAAATATGTTGGATATACATGAGTTTTGTTGGAGCTTGTGAATCTAAACTTGTGTACTTGCATCATTCTCCCATTCAAATCTGACCACATCCACCCAATCATCCTACAAGATGGGCATTGCGCATAGAAGTGCTTATGTGGGCTCATCCTTCCAAGAGAGTGCATTGACCACTACATTTTCCTTCCCTTTCTTATATATGATTTCAATTGTAACCCATTCTTGTTTTTCTTCACATGACAACCTCTGTTCCAAGAATTATTTGAGGTTATCACAATTCGTTTTCACCTTAAATTGCCTACCATCGATATGGTCTCCATCGTTTGATGGCATGAAGGATAGCCATCATCTCCTTCTCGTGGATTGGCTTTAGTTAATTCCTCCCTTTGAGCTAACAACTCTCAAATGCAATGAGTTGCCCTTCTTGCATGAGCATCGATCCCATTCCATACCCTAATGCATCATATTCCACAACGAATGTATTTGCAAAATCAAGAGTAACTAGGGACTAAAGTGGTGCACATGGCCTCTTTCAACTTCTCAAATGCCTTGGTGGCTACTTCATTCCAATGGAAGGAGTCCTTCCACAAAGCAAGGGATCGTGTGTTGTTGTCCTACCATAATTTTTCACAAAGCGACCATAATATCCTATTAGCCCAAGCAAACAATGGACATTTTGTGGGTTTTGGAACTTTCCATTCTACCATGGCCTTGATCTTATGGAGGTTCGTTTTTACACCTTCATGTGAAACAATATGACCCAAGTACTCCACCTCTTTCACCCCAAAAGAAAACTTGGAAGACTTGGCATAAAGTTGATGTTTTAGAGTTAGCAATACCTGATCCACCTATTGCAAGTGTTCTTCACATGTCTTACTATGTATGGTAATATGTCATCGAAAAATACCAAAATAAACTTTCGTAGGAATGGGCGAAAGATAGTGTTCATCAAGCTCTAAAATGTTGTTTATGCATTTGTAAGACCAAAATGCATCACCGAAAATTCAATGTCCTCATGGATTCTCGAAAGTTGTCTTATGTATATTCTCATCATTGATCCGAATTTAATGGTAACCTAAGCGAAGAAAGTAAACAGCACCATGTAACTCATCTAGCAAATCATCAATTACCGGAATGGGAAACTTATATTTAATGGTGTGTTTGTTGAGTTTTTTTATGATATGGGCACATCCACCATGTCTCATCCCTATGCACACTTACAACTAGAAAAGAATATGCACTTTGGCTGTGTTACATAATGCCTTCTTCCAACATCTGCTGCATCATTACAACTTGAGAAGAATATGCAATTTGATTGTGTCAAATATTGCATGCCTCCAACATCTCCTGCACCATTACAACTAGAGAAGAATATGCACTTTGGTTGTGTCAAATAATGCTTGCCTCCAACATCTTTGGAACCATATTTTCAATTTCACTCCCTTGGACATATGGGTACATCTAAGGACAGATGTTGGGTGGTTGACTTCCTAGTAGCAATTGAATGGCATGATCATGATCTCTTTTTGTAACAATCCCTTTAGCATTGTGCGGCAACATAATTGAATGGTTATCAAGAACTGATTATAAATATGGCGAAGTAGAAATATTTTCTAAAAGTGCTTCCAAGGAAAATAGTTGTGCTCCAAACCCATTTGCTCCCTTCTTGAGAAGCTTCTACATCTGATGAGAACTAACTAGTTGTGGGGATTTTGCACACATACCACTGAAGTTCAAATTTCTTTCCCTCAAAATGAAAGTGCATGAACAACTCATGGAAATTAATCTCAATTATTCCCAACGTGGAGAGCCATTGACTCCCAAAATGACATTTGCTCCTCCGATTGGAATGGCAAACATAAGAGAGTTTAACTGTACCCACCCATGGAAATCTTAATACTATAACATTTTCATGAACAAGTGATCAGTGCCTCCATCTGCGATCATGGCCTGAAATTTTGGAGCTAAGTAGACATCTAAAATGTCAACATGCTTAGTTACGACTAATTTGTCCCGCAAATAACATCATCATACCCATATAATAATTAATCGCAAGATTAATTATTATTATTTAATCCATTTTATCATATTTCCCCTTTTATCATTTTATCATCATTTATCACTTATCCTTTTATTTCATTATTACATCCCATTTCATCATTAATCTTTTATTATATCATATTATCATTATAATCCTCCATTAACATTTTATAGGAATTTAATATTCTTACATCTCACCTACCCTACACATCCCTACACCTAGCCTTTCCATCAAATCACACCCCTAATCATCATTAATCAACCTAATCTAATCCTAATCCTAATCACATCCTCACCTCTAAATCTAGAGGCTTCTAAATCTAGAAGCCTCTCTAACCTTCTCCTTCCATTGAATTTTTCCCTCCATGAATTTTGAATTCAAAAATCTAGAATTCTCCATTCTAGAGAATTCCAATCCTCTCATGCATTCTCCACCCTTGATCTCAATCCAACATGGCTTCATCTTAGCCATTGAATCCTCCACCCACAAGTTATAAATCAAGCTCTCCTCCTCCATGAGAGCCAACTTGAAAATCCATAACAAAGTTACGTTAATTCTATCAATCAATCATCCATTTTCATCTTCAATCACTCCATCAATCCATTCATCTACAATCAATCCTTCATCCTTCATCAAGAAATCAAAGGCAATCAAGGGGAGGTGCTGCCCAAGTGACTCCAAAATCTGAAAACAACAATCAAGCATCCAACATCTTGAGCACATCCAAAGCAACAAGGAAGGAAGACTTCAACTTGTAGGTAAGTGCAGGTATATTTCTCTTCCCTCCTTCCATCTAGCTCAATCTAAGGTAGCAATTAGAAGTGTTAGTTTGGGATTTAAATCTGTTTATTTCCTAGTTTGCATTTTATACTAACACCTCTCTTTTTGCTTACGATTATCAAGAACCGACTGTAAATATGGCGGCGTAGAAATATTTTCTAGAAGTGCTTGAAGGAAAATAGTTGTGCTACAAACCCATTTGCTCCCTCCTTGAAAAGCTTCTGAATCTAATGAGAACTAACTAGTTGTGGGGATTTTGCACGCATAACCCAAAGTTCAAATTTATTTCCCTCAAAATGAAAGTGCATGAACAACTCCTAGAAATTAATCTTAATCGTTCCTAAGGTTGTGAGCCATTAGACTCCCAAAATGACATTTGCTCCTCCCATTGGAATGGCAAACATAGGAGAGTCTAACTGTACCCACCCATGGAAATCTTAATACTATAACATTTTCATGGACAGTGATTGTGCCTCCATCTGCAATCATGGCCTGAAATTTTGGAGCTAAGTAAATAAAGCAGTTCAAGTGTGTTGCCAACTTATTAATGAAGTTGGGTGTGCTCCCTGAGTCTATTAACACTATCACTCTTTGTTTCTTCAAAATATCCACCACTTTTAAGGTTTGTGCAATGTTAATTCCTTAAAAGTGCATGACATGAAATAGTTGGTTGGGAGTCTTCTGATCCTTCCTCGGTCTCTTCCTTGAATTCACCTACAATTTTCTCATCCTCTACTTCTTCTTGGCACCTTTAATGTAGAACAATTTCTTCTCGGCACATACATGTCACATGTTGTACTTGTTATCACATGCTTAAATCACAATGCTTTTGACCTTTTCGCTTCAATTTGTTAAAGAGACAATCTGCTAGGCGAGAAGAATGACAGGATGGAGTACTCCACTCCTTACCAAAGTTGAATGTCTATTGTTTGACCAAATCCCCTTCTTTCTCTACGGAAAAGACCGTAGCCTTTGACATTGAACTTGGATTAAACATGCGAACATCAAGAATGTTATCCTTGAGTCCACCCAAAAACAAGTCATTGAGGTTATCCTCTCGTGATGTCCTCCACTCATGAGGATATGTTCTCGAATTGTTGAATATGATCTTTGGTAGGCCCCGTTTGTTATAATTTTGCTAGCTAGTTGAAGTAGTTCTCTATCACATTGTTGTGTTAGTGCTCTAATAGTTCATCAATGATCACCGACCATGTGACCGCCAAGCCCTTCTTTTGAGTAAATAACCATGTAAGCTAAATTAACTACTCCAATTCTATATACAAAGATGCCATTACTACCTTTTATGTCTGACAAGGGCTTTGATGTAAATCAAATAAACTCTCCATTTGATTGATTCATGTGACTTGCACATATCAACCTTTGATCCTTCCAATTGAACTTGCACATATCCACCTTTGGTAGCATGTTATGAACCCCTATATTGGCACCAAGCGGGTTTTGAGCTGTAATGGAGTTGGATTTGGGTTGCTTGAAGATTTTGCATGAACCAGATGGGAATTGTCAGATTGTATCTACACTAGCAAATCAATCATGGTTACAAAGTGATAAATGTAAATGCCCAAAACGCTCCTTGCATTATGTTCAAGTTGTTAACTACATCCAAATTATCTTTTTTGTCGTGTTTGGAATTTTGTCTAGAAGCTCGGACATTGTTACCATTGCATCGGAATCATGCGATTCAAAACCCGTCCCTTCCTTGGGTTGTGTCTTTCCTTTAGGGGAGGAGCCATTTTCTTAGGCTCTAGTTGACCTCCCCTGTCATGGTCCGGGGTTTAGGGTTGATATTCTAGGGTTGGGGTTTTAGGATTATCTTTCGAGTTTAGATTTCAATGTTTAGGGTTTGGGGTTGAGGAATGAGGGCTCAAAAATAGGGTTACCACTAGATTATGCAGTTTTGATTGCCTCCTCAAGACAAATCCAAAGATTGTTGCAAAAAGGTAAAAATCACCGAAAAAGTTCTTTGGCGGCTAATACCGTTGTGATCATCTCACCAAGACGAATCCAACAATCGTTATTTTGCACAAGGGTGTAAAAAAACCCAAACTCGTTTTTTCCTTTTTCACTTCATTTTCATTAAAAAAACTCGAGCGATACTGCATTGACAAAAAAACAAATTTCTTCCAAATCGCAAGCTATTTTTTCCACTTTACGCAGCCCCTCAAATGATAGTCCTGAAACAAAAATTACGCCACAAAAACCTTGCCCAAATCAAATCTCTAATACCACTTGTAATGAAATTACTTATAGTTATTCAACAACAGATCGCATTGCCGAACATAGAAATAGAACAATTGCAGTAATTTACACTTATAATAACAAATAGAATAGACAATAATTGATAGACAGCATGACAGAATATATGACTTCGCCATTTCAAGGGGGCAACCTTACAATAAGATTAAAATATGTCATATGATGATTCAAGTACTGACTACTACTTTCTATATATACCCAACTTAGGCTATCTCCATAGGCCAACCCTACTAATAATATGCAAACATAGAGAAATGTGATATGACAAGGTAAGAGATTATGTTAGCCATACATATCCATATACACATGATAGGTTAAGGGCGTCGCATTCTTGTTAATCTTATATTCAGTGGCATACTTTCTGTTTTAATTTTTATGATAGATGGTTTCACTTTATTCATTAATTTGAAGGCAATGGTCCCATGGAGGAGGGATGCCATAATTATCCCCTGTAGGGATTTTAAATAACGCAGTCCCATGAAACATAAAATATCCCTCTCCCTACAGTTTTCAAGGTTTGCATTCAAACATCTGCTTCTGATTTCTTGAAAAATTCTACTACAGGAATCCTGTCATTTGAAAAAAAAGTAGAACACGCTAGAACTTCTGAGAGCGTGCTGGTAACTTCCTACTCTCACTCAAAGTTTCACCCCAGAAATTTGGCCGCTTTGGGTTTAAAGGGAAATATTTAAATGTTGAGTGGCAACCCCGTCCATGGGACCACGTCCTACGTTATTTAATGCCTTCAGTTCCTTGGTGTTTGCTCTAGCATTTAGCCTCTGGCCCTGATTATGTTGTTTCAGGGCTCCAATAAGTGCCTGAATGGTCCCCCAGTTTTAGCTATGCTGAGTACTTTAACTTATCTCTGGAAATAAGTTAGTAGTGGCTTGTGTGCTTGGATTCTTATATTATCTGCTATGTAGAATGGTAAATGTCATGGGTAGCAAACTTTAAGTGTCTCGTCAGAAGCCAGTTTGTGTGTTATTGTCTATTTATATAATAAATGTTTCAATAACTCCCACAAGAACAACAAAAACAATGATTTTTGCATAAAATCAACTTTTTTTGTGGTAAATTTTGAGTAAGGTTATAGGCGCGTTAATTGGGTTGTGGGTTTGGGGTGAAAAATTGCAGAGAATTTGGAATGTGTCATGTATTGTGATCGGCTGGTGATAAATTTTATATTTGGATTCTTATTCTCTCTGTTATCCCTTGCAGTAAACGTCCCTGGTAATCACAGGCCCATTAATGTATAACTCTGTTTGTATAATGTCATAGTTGGATACAGGTACAAAGGGCCGTTGTTTTGAGAAGGGTAGTAGAATATATGAATAAAGGTATAGCTATGTTTCATTTATGGAACTGGAGTTCACTGATGACTATGCATAATATAAATTTCCGTATAGAATAAAATTTTACAATAATTTGTATTTTAATTGATAAATTCTAGGTAATTGCATTCTTGTGATTTTAAACCCGGATCACGCTTAAATCTACCCTGGGGTTCTGGATTGGGACCTCTGGCCCCGTTGCCATTACGCCATGACTCCTTTTGTGTGTATCAATATCTGTTGAAATTACATTAACCTCCGTATTCCCCTATACAAAGAAAACGATTGAAATAATGAAGGGCACGTTAAGGATTGAATAAACTTACGTTCTGGTGAACGTCGCCATGGTCCTTCTCGACAAAACATCTGTTCCCCATTCATGACACGCAGAAGAAGAAGAATAAGAAGGAGCTTCTACCAATGCATACGATAGCGGTGCCGAGAATCGAACCAGTGACCTCGAAGACTTGGCCCTTAAAACAGCAGCAGCAGCCATCTATTCAAAACCGTGAAATGCACGACCAGGGCGAGATTCGAACCTCGGATAGTACACCGAATAAAACACTGTGCATCGAAGTAATACCTTATAAGCTCTACAGCTCAAAAAACCCTTGCATTTGCCTTCTTGGCATCGAAGGACATTGAAATTATAGGAACAAATATGAGTTTCCGAGTAAGAAAAAAGAATGGGGAATACAGAAATGAAAGAATGGAAACCCTGGTAAACCACGAGGGTTTTAGTGTAGGGTTTTAGGTCTATTGAAGAGGCATTTATTCAAATGTTAATAAATAAATGAAATGATTTTGTAATTGTGATATTTACTTAAGTAGGAAGCAACACATATTAAACGACAATCGAAAGGAGAAAAAATTGGGTGGGTTCTTTATATACGATTACAAAAATAATAATAATAATTTTTTTTTTATACATTTTATTATTATTTTGATGATGTATAGAACCAATCCACAATGCAAGACCGTAGGATGAATAGCTCTCGGGTCATTTCTCATGGTGGTCGTGGATGATATCAATCGTTATTGAATTGATTAGGTCAAAATAAATAAAGTTTTGTGTTTGTTTGAATCGTCTTTACCACCGCTTTTGATCGGATTTTTCTAGAACCCTAACTTCATACGAGAAATTCCATGTAGAAATGGCTAATTTTATAAATTCATTGTTCTTTGTAGGGAACTAACAGTCGGCGTTGTTAGCGGGGCGCATGGCAAAAATGATTAGGACATATGTTGGAATCCCTATCCGTAAGCTCTACGAATCTGTCTTGGGCATGCCACTCCACCTTGGATGTCAATGTGGTCAAGGAAGAGAGAAGAGAGTGAACCGCATAAAAAATACCTCAAAGCACTAGTTCGTTAGATGAATTTATGATATGTATGTATGTATAAAATCTCTAATGGCCACTTTAAAAAATTGTTTTCTATAACACCCACATTTGCTTTTAAAGTTTTATGAAGTGGGTAAATGTCAATCTCAACTGATAGCTAATATTTATAATGCCTACATAATAAGTATTTGGTTTCTTTAACACACAATGCTTATTTTTAAAGTTTTATGAAGTGGGTAAATGTCAATTTCATCTAATAGTTTTTGTTTCTTGAGTGACTCTAAATGACACTTAATCAATATATGGATTCAATGAAAACATATATAAAACAATTTGGAAGCTATCGGTCATGCTTTGGAAACTCATGGAGGTGTTAGTTGGGTTATGCATTACAAGATTGTTTTATGTATGTACTCATGGTATCAAAGTGCTTACTTGGTTTGAGTTTCCAAACCCATTTACTTGATTAGTTTTTAGGATTTCCCTCATTTCTTCACAATTTGAAGTCCTTACATTAAAAGCTCCAATGCCAAATTTGGAAAAACACTCCTCTTAAGCCTTTTTATGATATGAGTGATAATATTTTTAACCTAATTTAAAATTGAAAATATTTGATATCTAGAAATTATCAAAGTAGCTTGATGGAGTTGAAGCACATTGTCATGTATTTATTTTTATCTTGAGTACCTTGTGTCAAGGCATTTAAGTTGAAATACTGGTTCTTAACTTTGGGAACATGATATACACAATCGTCACCACATGTAGGCAATATGGTGACCCCAATCACTCAATTACGGGGAATCATTACAATGCTTGTACTCTGTGGTGCAAACATATTAGTTTGTTTGAGTGTAGCGCTCACTTGCCATGAGATCAAAACTCGAGAGCACATAATTTATCATTTCAAAATAAACAAGGCAAATAAAAAATAATTTGATGCGGAGCATCCATGGCAAACAAGTAATCTTGTATCAATATAAACATAGTGACGCTTGTTTTTAGTTTAATTTGTTTTTGTTTTGTTTTTGGGGTTTTGGTTTGATATTGTGGAGGTGGTCCTACAAGGCATCCCTCGAAAAACAAATATTTTCAAGAAAGTGTGTTCTTGAACCTTGAATTTTGGTATCTTGCTAAGCCACACGAAACTACCATCATATGGAGGAAATTTTGACTTTTTGTTGACTAAATGTGAATCAAACTAGATTATGATCATCAAGAGGTAAAGTAAATGATATTAAGATAATCATTGATATGAGATGCATCTTTTGGTTCCTTGGGGAGCTAAAGAGACCTAGGGACGCATTAGTAAATAAGGAGGGAATGAATCTCAAAGGTGAGAGAGAAGAGAGACATTAAAAACTCTTTAGACAAGAAACCAAAATAAGTCTTTGTGCACCAATCTAGTTGGGTTGTGTTATAGCTATTTTTTTCTCCATGTTTGTAATGAAATAGTCATATAGAGGCATGTGTGTGAGTGGTAGAGTGTGCTCAAGAGTGTGTGCATCAATTGTGTAATGTATTCATTAATGAGAATAGTTTATTGAGTTGTGCCAAGGTTGTGGGAGTGCTCATGTGTGTCCATGGAAGAGTAATAACCCTTGCATCACAAAATTAGAGGTTGTCCTTAATTGGACACCCCTCGGTGTTTACACCATAATCCCATTGTGGGACAACATGATCTCATACACCAAATATCACTTGGTCATGACCTTAAAAAACTAACTCCACCTTTATTTATCTCATTAGCAATTTCCTTTTTGTTGGGCATGAGCCTTTGTTTAAATTGTCTTAATTGGTTCAACTTGATCCTTTGGGCCCATATACTATTTTTGGCCTTGTGGACATTGATAAAACCATATTCATATGCCTAGAATTTGTACATCTCTAATAAGAGAGTTCCATAGAAGCACCTAAAATAAAGGGTGTTGACAAAAGAAAGCTAAAGAAATACATCTCTTAGTTAGAACAATCCTGTTTAAAATGGGGATAATCTTGTTTTTGGCTTGTACTTATGTTCATGGATGTTGGCATTATATTGTTCTTGTGGACCCTCTGGAATGGAAAATTTTGCAGGAGACTACAAATAAAATTGTGATATACATGGCAAATACAATCAGTGCTGCTAAATTTGTTCTTAGAGTTGCTATAGGTGGTCGTGATAAGAAATTATTCCTCAAAGGCAAGAGCATTATTGGAATACTTGTGATAGAGAAAGGAAAATATGGTGTAGGAAGGTTATATATTGATATTTGGTCGGTGATTTAGTATTGCGATGTGTACAACTTGAATTACTTTGAATCTTACGGTCTATGATCTTTGTTTGTCTAGGGCACTATTCCACGTTACTTTCAATTTGATGTAATGGATAGTTAAGGGAATTTTTCTATCAGAGCTTGTAGGTTCTACATGGTACAAACTAACACTCACACAGTGAGTACGTAGTTAGTACATGTAAAATCTACGTAAGTACAAGCAATTGAAATTTACAGCATATAAGTATATCATACATATAGCATTTCTATTCATTTTTTCAGTAACTTAGAAACCGGCATGCTCTTTACAAGTAGTTATTATCATTTTCTTTTAAATATATTATGGGAAGAGCAACATCATGTGCCACAATTGTGTATGCAGTACCGAGTTGGGTTTTTAACAGTAAATTAAAATGTTTCATTTGGTCAATAAGAGATAATGAGACTTGATAATGAAAAAAAAAGTTGGGTCATATTTATGGGCATTGAAACTGATAAGATTTTGTCATCGTGGACAACATTATGGATTGTTTCGTTGATAGTTTGCTTAACAAAGTTGTTACTTTTCTGGTCTATGTCAACTATGTCCTCTGGTTCTATCATCGCTAGAAAAAATGAACCATTGACTATTGGATGCATGTTTGAATGAATATCAATTTTGTCTTCCAATGGCAAGTGATAATTATTTCATATGCTAACATAATTCCTAGACTTATGAGCTATTTGGTTCAAAATATTGAATATGGTGGTTAAGTTTTATGGTTCATGGAGTTGAAAAGGAGTGTGTGGTTCTAAATTTCCTATAACATAAGCATTAATTTAGATGTATTATAGGCAATAAATGATAGTAATCGTTTTACAAAATTTACAACAAGGAATAGTTCTTTCAAGAGTAAGTTTGAGTCACCAATGCATTGTTCCAATATGTATTGTTTTGTAACTACTCTATATGAAGTTTGATTGTGTTTGCATAAGAAGATTCAAGGGTGAGGTTCAGTTTATAAATTTAAAGTTATAGCCACATTTGGGATTTAGTCCAACAAAATTGAATGGCCTTTATAAACTTTCGGTATAACCTAGGATTGCATTTGTTTTGGAGCTATCACTTAGTAGAGGGTTTGAATTAAAAAGAAAAGATTCTCCTAGACCTCTTATTATGCTTCATTTTGTACGGTTGTATAATTATAATGTAGTTATATGAGATCCTTATATCATATAGGCTAACCATCATATTTTGCATTCAAATCCATTTACACCAAGCATTACAACTTTACAATTACTTGTGATATTGTTGGCTCTGTAATTGTAGTGAATTACTGCATTATAAGACATTACACCTATGAATTATAGATCAAGGTTGATATTTAGTAAACTTGGTGTTATATTAGCTTTCAAGAATATGTGAAAGAATAGATTTCTACTTAGGTGATGGATGGTTTAGCTATTTTTGGGTTTGGTGTTGTTCTGATATTGAATGTAGCAAACACGTGTATCATAAGAGAAAACATTCATATGAAATGCATTTGTTATGTGTGTATTTTTAATGGACATGTTATATCACTCAACCTGGATCCTTTCGAGAGGATATTATCGTTATTGTTTGATACCTTCGCATTGAACCTATGTGTAGAAAAAATAAGATCTAATGTATGTTATTGTAGAAGAATGTAAATCCATAATTGACCAATATTAGGTGGACGACCTTTATCTAAAGTTTTAGTTGCAAGTGACCTTACAAATGTGTATTAAAAATGCAAAATCATGTGAGTTGTTTAGGAAATGCCTAAAAGGAATGTGGTATCGTGGACTACAACGATTGTAAGACATGCAAAAAATGAAAAGGGTTTTGTTGAAAAGATCTTAGTTTGAGTTTTTGTTGTGTTTTACTTAAATTTTGTCAATGTTTTCATGTGCCTTTAGCATGCTTTCACAATTTACATATATCTTGATCCCTATTATAGTGGACACCAACGTGGCTGATGGAATGTTTTGTGTTGTTCACCTTTCTTTGAAAGGATGTTTTCCGAAGTCTTAGTTGCAGAAGTGCTCTCCTAGTATTTATACTTAATATTTTATGAAATTTATATTATTTACTTTTTACTAAAATTATATTATAGTGCAAACTTGACATGTTTATATCTGTTTGTGACTTTTAATAAAGAGAATGTAGATGTAATTAAGTGTTTTGTTTATGTAAGTTCTTGGGTCGGTGATTACGTGTACTACATATTTTTCCTTATGATTTTTTATATTTATTTTAAAGGTTCCTTTTATGAGGTGCAAAGATAGATGAAAATTTGACATGTGATCTTTTCGTTTCCAAGTTTCCTCATATTTATTTTCAAAGTTCCATTTTTGAGTGCGAAACATAGATGAAAAACATGACACCTTTTTTCATTTCCAAGTTTCCTAATGATGTCTTCAAGCATGCCTCGGTGTGCGAGGAAGTGTGATAAAGTTTATGGATGAGTTTAGCGAGTTCGAGTGAAAGACAAGTCTTCCTAGAAGCTTAAAATGGCCATTTTTTGTCATTTTGAAGCCAGTATGAATCTTATTTAATAAAAATTGAATTGAATCTAAATAGTACAGTCGTTACAAAACCAAATGATATATAAATGCTGAAATATGGAAACAACACAAGCAAGATAAGATGTAATATTTGAAACCCTAAGCAAAGAAAAAGGAGAGAGGACTTGGCTGATTTACGCTTGATCCGAAATTGATATGGGGGAAAAGTGTTGAACAAGCTAGATAGGGTGTTGTAAATGCTTAATATAAATTATGAGACACATGAATGAGGGCGGACACGGGTGCCCTGGGACAGTCAAGGGTGCATTGGCGCTAAAGATCGCTTCTGGGTGTTGGTGACTACACAGGAGCTCAAGATCTACTTTCTGGTGTGTTGTAGGGTCTTTGTTGTTATTCTCTTTCAATCACCTAATGGTCGCACAATGATCGCCAAGAATACCTGTAACTCCGCAAAATAGAAGTTCACATGTATAAGCCCACAAATCACATCAAACCTAAAAATAAAGAGGCAATATATGGGAGTCGATTGACTTTGACTGGTCACCCCGAGAGTGAACTTATGACTGAGCGTTGCACTACATCTCAGACTCCATGTAGTTCTTGTGAGTGTGTGTAGAAATTATGTCCTAGGATACCCTTGTGCAAGTGCACTTGATAATGTGTTGTAGCTACTGATATGTAGCAATGTAGTAGAATGTATGAATGGAATAGAATGAACTTCCCCTTCTTATGTTGTGTATGTAGATTATGTGGTCCCTCTTGTCCCTTGAATGGATGTTAGATGGATGCCTTAGAGTATTTTAGGTGCCATTTGGATGCAAGCTTAGGTGATAGTAGTAATGCTTAGTGTTTGGTCCTTAATTTTGAACACATAACTATGTATTTATATGATTCACTTGTTCGAATTTTGTAATTGACAACTAGAAGGCCAAACCATTAGTGAAAAAGATGCCCAAAAAGAGTGAGTAAGGTGGAAAAGGGTTAGGGGCACCCGGATGGGACAAGAGCACTGGGTGCTAGTGTATAAACCATAGAAGATAAATCTATAAAATCACAACCTCAGTAGGGTGTGTAAGACCAAATAGAAAACAAGAAACACATAAAAGAGTCCAAAGATAGTTATCGATCACTAGTTTTCTTACTTACTTAGAATCATATGAATGTGAGCATCGATTAGGACCTATAAATGTACCCAAGTGCATGATTTTGTGTCTACATTTTCCCCCACTTTATATTTTTGAGTGAATAATCAATAAAATAAAGTAGATAAGAGATGTGTACCTCATGATCCTATAGAGCTTGCGGTGAGTAGCGTGTCGAGTGGACAAGTGAAGCGTGGAATGATGCAAAATGAAGCGTGAAAAGTAGGAAAGGAATGTGACCATAGTGGTGTATGCGTATGTGTTACATTGCACATGTTGTTGTTGTAGCTTGTGATTACTACTTCTCGTAAGACGAACCTATAAAAAGAAGAACAAGAGAGTAGTCAAAGTCGTGTATATGAAAAAATGGCATAAGTATGTAAAAGTGTGTAAAAAGGAAAATGTGCACCTGATTGAGAAGAGTGTAAATGATAGAAAATGTGTCCTGAAAATGTTGTGTAGAGCAAGTTTTTTGGGTGATCTCACACCAAGAGTGAGTTTTTTGGGTGATCTCATGCCAATTGTGAGTTTTTTGGGTGATCTCACACCAAGTGCGAGTTTTTTGGGTGATCTCATGCCAAGGAGCAAGTGTTAGGGAGAGAGGTTTAGTCTTACTCTCCTTTTATGAAACTTCCTAATAAACACCACTACAGATGGTATGTCCCTATTTTGTTCTCGCTATCGTGATCATTACAGAATTGTATTAATTCAACTAAATGTAAGAGATAAATAGTATATTGTTGTTGGAGGACTTTCTTGTGAATATAAAACTACTCTCGAAGGATTGTGTGAATCTGTGCTAATATGAGAAACCGATTATATCTACCCCCAAGACATTAGCCCCGAGGGAGGACACAAGCACCCGAGGCGCTCCTGTCTAAGTCCGCACTTGTGTATATGTTGTGTCGAGGACCCAAGTCGAGACTCTAGGTCATTTTGTAATTGTGTTCTTGTGATTTTTTTCAGTCTTGTGCGAGATATGTATTGTATCTCTGAGCTAATGTAGGGGTGATTTTTTCACCCTATGTATGCCCCCTCGTTTGGGGTGCATACAACGACTGTAGGAGTGTGCGGCCCAAAAGAGAAGACCTGATGTTGTGTTGAACTATATACTTGTAGGGGGTAGGGGATGTGCATGGTAGAAACCAAGACACGTGCAAACAATATGGATAGTAACATGTGTTAGTGGTAAAAGCTAGCAAACATGCAATAGAAGATAATGTAACAAGTAAATGTGCAAACAAAGTGGACCGTGAAAAGTGGGTTTCAAACATGGGACATTACTCACAATGTCACAAGACAATCAGGGCCGAAGCGGCCAAAAGTATATAAACAATGATCAAACAAGACATATGGCATAGCCTGCAAACAATGACATATAATAACAAACAATGACAAATAAAATGTATCAAACAACCATGGTGGCATATAATCCTACAAGGTAAATGCTACACATGAAGCACCCATTAGTATGTTAGAAAGATAAAAAGTATGTCAAGGTATGTATGTATCGGTGGAAAGTGTAGACACCTAAAATCCGCTTACGCGGTTTTAATGCTAAAGTGGTACTAATTATCCTCTATCTCATCATTTCTGTTATAATTAGTGATTTCCGCTAATTAACTAATGTTTCCCTCTATTTAGTCAATTAATGACACTTCATTAATTAACTAACTTTATCACATTTTGGATGCCAATTAACGACACTTCGTTAGTTATAATCCTCTTCGAATCAATTAATTAACTATCATTATTTAATTAAGCCTTTTTAACAATGTATTTAATTAATAAACCCTTTTATTGGCTAAATATCGTTTTCAAATGATTCAAATCATATTAAATTCCTCCTAAATCACCTTCAATAGCCTAAAAAGATTATTCTAGCCTATTAATTAATCCTAGTTGATTAATTAAAGCACCCTCCAACTCCCATGAGTTGTTAATCACTTGTTAATTCTTCTAAGCATGCTTAACAAGTCTAAATCTACTTTATCCTTTATCCCACATTCATTGGGATTCAATCTTTCCCAAATAGGAAATCTATATAAAGGACCAAGCTCCTACCTTCACACCTTACACCATACTTTTGTTAGTATTATCATAAAACATATGATTAAGAGCCTTCTCCATTGATTTGGAATAGCTTGTTCATCTCTTACATCCATTCCTTCATGCTTGATTAGTAAAGAAATATCTAAACATGGCCTTGTAGCCATTGCTTAGTGAGATTATTTCATCATCTTGAAGCAACAACACAAATTTGATTGCTTGTGATCTTCATAGGTTCACATTTTAAAGGAAATCATACATATATAGTAGGAATGTTTGTAGTTAGATGATTGATTTCATGTTAATTTCATTTTAACATTCCAATAAGCTATGATCATGATGGTTTTATGGTAGATTTTAGCTTAGCTCTAGAATACTAGGTGTTAGTCTATTTTAATTAGCTTTGCAAATTTTATATGAACGCAACAAGTAATGTGTTAGGAAGTAGTAGTAAATGATGAAACAAAAACACTTGTAATATAGGAGAGTAGTAATAGTAGATGCCCCCGGGAGCCTCAATGGTACTGCGAAAATGGATATATTGTCGAACATCATTGTAGCGTGTAAGAACCTGTAAGAATTCTGCATTCACAACTAGAGACCAAGTGAACATGCATGTGTGTATATAATAAGATAATGGAAAACTAAGTATCGACTAGTATAATAACCAAAGTGCATCATGTAAGTAGTATAAGCAAGTAAGAGTAAGGGTAACCAAGATATGCAAATGCAGTGTATGAGTGTGATGGAGTGGTATGCAATGTGTGAAAGTTATGGCAGCGAAAGATGCCCCCAACGGATGTGTATGAGATGAGTTTCATTTATAAAAGACCACTCAACAATCAAGAATGAACCATAGAACAAGAGTGTGTCATTGGGAAATGGTTTGAAATTATGTGCTTATAAAGATAGATCATGAAGCATGCAGTGTAAAAAGTGTGAGTGATGTGAGATTCATTTCATATTTAGACCCTCAACATTCGAGTATGAACTGTGGAACTAGAGTGCGTCATAGGGTAATGATGATACAAGATGTGTATTAAATGGTATGAAAGTGCATAGAAAGATGGGACACGAAGCATAGAGCATTAAGTGTGATAGTACATACTAAAGACAACTAGTAAGAATGGGAGGGGGAGAAAGCTTGATGCCCCCAAGTGTGTCAATGATGGAGATGTGAGAAGGACCATGTCATGGTGGTGGCGTTTGAAATGTGTCCCGATCATCAAAGAGATTAACTTGTTTGACAAAAATAATTGGAGGAGGTTGGAGAGAAATCTTGAATGGTGGTGGCTTATCTAGGATTGATAACAATATAGAAGACGTGAGAGGAGGATAGGGTGGATTATTTTTTAGAGGAGGTTGTTTAGTTGGAGTTGGTAACATTGTAGATGACTTAGTAGGAGGAGATAATGGGGTAGATGTTTTTGAATATGGTCTAACACTAAGTTAGACAGGTGATGCATGGTTGATTGAAGGAGGAACATTAGTAACCATGGAAATATTTTCATTAGAGATGGAAGGACCAGATTTAGGATCACATTGGGATTTAGCAATTGAAGATGAGCATGAATCAAAATATTGTGTAGCAAATGAGATAAAACCTTGATGTGCAAGGTGTTTAATTATTTATTTAAAAACATAGCAATCATTATCATGATGTCCATTCAGTCTATGATAACTTAAAAATGGTAGACCTTGATATTTGGCAAGCCGATAAGGAGGATAATAATGAGTAGTTGACAAGTTGATCAATTAATGAGTAAGGAGCTGAGGAAGAATATCATGTTGCTTAGCATTTGAATCAAACTTGAGAGGCATTGGTAGCGGTATGACTTGGGGTTCACTTATATGAGCACATGTAGAAGACATAGAAGTAGAATGAGATGTAGAAAGAGAACTAGCATGGGCTTGAGAAACATCCTTGAGATGTTGGATTTCAGCTTTAAGAGATGTAATCGTTGTTTCCATAGCTTGAATTTTGTCTTGAAATAAACAATGTAAAGCTTGAATTGACTCTAAGATAGGTTGATTGGATGGAGGATTAAGACCAATAGAGTCATTAGATAGATGATCAAAAATGGCACTTACTTGAGCGGGCATACTTTGCGAGGGAGATACATAGTGTCTAGGGATTTTTGGAGAACATCTTTGCAATGTGGGTGCATTTGAAGTAAGTCATGTAAGGAGATTAGAGGATTTTTAGGAGCCATGAAAGAAAAAAAAAAGGATCAGTGTATGATCACAAGTGTGGTTTATCAAATGATTTGATAAAATTTGAATTGAATCTAAATATTGTGGAGTCACTACTAAAATAAATGATATATAAATGTTGAAATATAGAAATGACACAAGCAAGATAAGATGTAATATTTGAAACCCTAAGCAAAGAATAAGGAGAGAGAACTTAGTTTATTTACACTTGATCTAAAACTGATATGGATCGGGAAAAGTGTTGAACAGGGTGTCATAAATGCTCAAGTATAAATTATGAGACATAGGAATGAGGACAAACATGGGCGCTCGAGACAAAGCAAGTCGGGTGTTTGGGCATTGAGACTGTTTCTAGGTGTTGGTGATTGTAAAGGAGCTCAAGATCTATTTCTGGTGTGTCGCATGTCTTCATTGATATTCCCTTTTGATCACACCGATGGTTGCACAATGATCGCATGATGGTTGCACAACAATGATCGTCGAGGACACCTATAACTTGTAAAATAGAAGTTCACCTGCACAAGCCCACAAACCACATCAAACCTAAAAAGAAAGATGCAATATGGGAGTTAGAGTAAACTTATGACTAAGTGTTGCACTACATCTTAGACTCCATGTAGTTCTTGCAAGTGTGTGTAGAAATTATGCCCTATGATGCCCTTGTACAAGTGCACTTGATAGCAGGATGTAGCTAGAATGTAGAAATGTAGTAGAATGCGTGGATGGAATAGAATGAACTTCCCCTTACTATGTTGTGTATGTAATCCCTTATCCTTTAAATGGATGTTATATGGATGCCTTTGAGTGTTTTAGGTGCCTTTTGGATGCAAGCTTAGGTGATAGTAGTAATGCATAGTGCTCGGTCCTGATTTTGAACACATAACTATGTATTTATATGATTCCCTTGTTTGAATTTCGTAATTGACAAGTGTAAGGATGACCCATAAGTTAAAAAGATTTCCAAAAGATAAAAGAGACCCAAAAAGAGCGAGTAAGGTGGAAAAGGGTCATGGATGCCCGGAGGGACATGAGCACACAGGTGCCCCTCCTTCCTTGTTGGGAATTGGTGTTTGAAGCCATAAAAGATAAATGAGTAAAATCCCGATTGTGCTATAAGGTGTGTAAGACCAAATAAAAATAAGAAACATAGAAAAGAGGCCAAAGATAGTTGTTAATAACTAGTTTTCTTGCCTAGGAATCATATGAATGTCAGTATGTGTTTAGGACCTAGAAATGTACCCAAGTTCATGATTTTGTGTCTACATAAACCTCTAGAAGAGTCCAGGAAAGATCTAAAACATCCGAAGGTGATGTAAGGGAGTCTTGAAAGTGTTGGAAGAAATTTAGGAAGATTTAGGAAAGAATTGATCATTCAAGGATAATCTGCTCAAAATTGGTTTTCTAAGCGATGAATAAATACCCCACAAGTGAAACCTAACTTATCTGGATGATTTTGGGAGATCCTTATGGATTTAAAAGGAAAACAAGTAGGCATTGGAAATCTATGAGAATTATATACAAGTTGGGAACATCAATTTGGTTCTAAGGTTCAAAGGTTTCTTGAAACATTCCAAATAATGTAGCTGCCCCTCTCCATTCCAAACAAAAATGGGCCTAAATTTTTAATTGCAAGAATATTAAACTTTTAAAAGTTGTTCCATTGATCTTATAATGTGTTTTGGATTCAAAATCATATAATATTTGACCCCAAAACATCATCCTAAGCCTCTGGAGTGAAAAAAGTAAGTTTCTTAGCTATTTCTAGACATCTAGTGCAAATCTAGCTTTCCATTTTTAGCCTAGTCACACTTTTCACCTCCTTGTGTCCAAATTTTTCCCTTGAGGACAATGGGTACATGAGGGACACAAAAGTGTGACCTCATCCTTCTCCCCAAGTTGCACTTTTGTGTCCTTTGTGTCCCAATTGTTCCCATTGTCCCAATTGTCCCCATAGTGCAAGGGGGACAAGAGGGGCACAAAAGTGCAACCTCACTCCCTCACCCTAGTCACAATTTTGTGTCCCAATTTTTCCCTCTGCCCCCACTAGGACAAGGGGGACAAGAAAGTATAACCCATACAAATTTGGAGCTCATGGACCCCATGCGACCCCACTTAACTCCACAGTGCTTTTCCCAACCCCTTCATCTCACTCACCTATCACCCCATGTTGCCACTTGTCATAATCCTACTCCAAGTTGTATTTCTCTGCCCCCATTATCCAAATTATCCCAATTTCACCGTATTCATCTCCATGTAAACTCAACTTCAACTCGGGTTCAAGCACAGTTAGCAGGGTGAGTTAAAACCTCACTAAAACTCATTTGTAACTCATTTTCACTACATAGGACACCATTTCCACATATATTGTTTCTACAACACCCTCAAGAATTCCATTTTTACATAACGTTTCTATCAAAATCCTTTTAGACATTCATGGCCACTTAAAATCAATATTTTCACATAACTTGTCATCTAGAAGTCAAATTGTCATGAAGTTTTGTCAAGATCTTCATTCTAAAACACTTTTGGGGAGATTAAAACATCAAAATCATTGATGCCCTAAATTTTCACAAGATATAAAACTGATAATTCAAACCCTAGAACCTACTTTTTCAATTTCCCGAGAGATCCAACAAATGGAAAACAATGAAATTTGGAGTAGAAGACCCCGTCAAAACAAAACATTTCGATGGTGGTTTCATTCCAAACCTACACTTTAGTAAGTTCAATTTCTAAAAATAGCATGTGTTATGAATAATAGGTTGCTAAAAATAGTAATTTTCCTAAAGTGATGAATTCTCAACATTCGAAATATCTTGAAAAAGTAAGAAACATCAAAAAAAGGTAATTTGGGAAACTTTCTAAAAATAATAGTATTCAGGAAAAGGGGCATCTAAAAATAGAAAGTTTCTATAATTGGTAAACCTTCATCAATTGCAATAATTTAAATGGGCCAGAGGCATTAGGGAGTGAAAACAATAAAAAAGTGTGAAAAATAATATCCTGGTGATTAACTAAAATAGAAATATTCTAGTGTAATCTAATGTTATAGGAGCAATAAAATGACTGAATAAATGAAGTAATAAAATACCAAAATACACCCAAGAAAACTAAGCTAGAAAATATGAAACCCTAGTGTGCAAGAAGGGTTAAGAAAAGCCTTAGTTGATTTGTAGATGTCATGGGATTGTGTTGCAATGTAGACCAGTGAACAAGAGGAGGAAATGACCACACAAAAGCCTGAGAAAACACATATCTGAGCTATTTGACTGGACTGTGGTGCCTGGAGAGGGATAAGGGCACCCGGGGTACCCTGGTATGAGATCTAGGTGCCCCGTCTATGGAATTGACCAGAAACCTCTTCTCGAAGTGTCATTGGATGTTCTCCTTTGTTCTCTTCCTATCACACTAATGTCATTGAACTACACCAGGATGTCACTATGAATATGAGATGGAAGAATCACCTACAAAACCCTAGACAAAGCATAAAAACCTAAAAAAAAAGATGCATATGAAGGGTTCATACTGTCCTCAGTCGCCACAATGGTGGACTTACTAACTGAGCATTGCACTACATCTCAAACCCAATGTAGTTCTGGTGTGTGTGTGTGTAAATCATGCCCTAGTTGTACTTGTGTTAATCACACTTTGTGAAGTAGCGAGAAAATAACTAGATGTAGAATGTAGTAAATGTGTGCATGGAAACAATAGAATCCCCTCCTATGAAGTGTGATGCAGATGAACCAACCTTGTGTGCCTTGTGATGGAGCTAGATGGATGCAAATGTAGCTTTAGATGCCTTTGATGGATGTAACTCTAGATGGTGATAGTAGATGCTTAGTGCTTGGTCCCTCATTATGGTCACATAACTTTATATTTATATGGTTCTCTTGTTCTAATTTCGTAATTAACCCCAAAAGGCTGACCACCAAAAAGATAGAAAGCTCAAACAACTAGAAAGTGCCCAAAAGGTGAGAGTAAAGTGTAAAGAGGATCAGGGCACCCTATGGGGGACCAATGCGCATGGGGTGCCCTACTCCTAGCTAGGTGCCCTAGTCAGAAATAGGAAAAACATAGAATGACAATATAGATTGGGCAAGTGCAGTGTATAAGATTGAAAATATGACAACAAACAATGTAAAAATGGCCAAAGACATGGGTTAATTATTACTCTTTTCACTTAAGAACCATATGAATAATAATATGAGACCGAGACTAAATAATGACTCAAAGTGCATGATTTTGTGTCTACATTTTCCCCACTTTATGTTGGTGAGTGGAAAGCTCGATAACATAAAGTAGATAGAGATGCATACATGATAATCCATGTAGAGTGATGTAGAATGTAGTAAGGACTGTGTCAAAGGACTAAACAAAGTGTGGAGTTAGTGGAGACTAAAGATGCAAAAGTGTAAAAAGTGATGAAAGTGAACCTAGGGAAAGCACGTGTTTAGATGCCAATGTGTGTAGTGTACTTACATGGCTAGTATTGCATGTTTAATGTACCCACCGTGTGTGTGTTGTTGTTGTTGACTGCTTGCTTCTCATACATGCATTTAACCTGCAAAAGAGAAGATAATTAAGTAGTCAAATACACATGTATATGTGTAAAAATGCATGTATATATGTAAAGAAACATGTAAAAATAATACAAAAATGTGAATAAAAAGGAACATGTGCACCTGATCCATGATGAGAAAAAAGGGTATAGATAAGATATCTTATAACTGTTGGTGAAGTGTGAGTTTTTTGGGTGATCTCATGTCATTGTGGCCGAAGAAGTGTAGGGAGAAAGTTGTGTTATTCTTCATCATGTAACTGATTCCTTGATAATGTTTAAAGAGATCTCTGTACTGTCTAGTTTTTTGGGTGATCCGACGCCATTGACCGAAGAAGTGTAAGGAGGAAAGTCTAATGTTGCTTTAACCTATAACTGCTCCCTAAGAATGCTAAAGACAATATGCCCTGTAAAATTCGTTGTGTATGGGGTTCGTAGACTAGTATAAACCCACTCGTTGTATAACCCATAGTGTGATGGACAAAAACTTTAGACTGAATTATCTGGTACTATATTGTGTAGTGTGTAAAACCAAATGATGCCCCCTCTTTGGGGGCACATGTGACATCGTAAATAGGAGAATGTGGCCCCAAAAGAGGACCGACTGTGTAACTAAAACTTTTCCTTGTAGGGGGAGGGAATGTGCTTGGTAAAGACCAAGGCACACACAAACAAGTGGCTAGAAAACAAGTGTTAGTACGAACATGCATGTAGAAAAAAAGTGTAAGCTAAACACACAATGTGTAAGCTAGAACGTAAGCAGATAATGTAAACACCAAAAAATACAATGTAGGCCGCACAAAGTGGGTTTCAAACATGGGACACCACTCACGGTGTTACAAGACACTCAAGGCCATAGTGGCCTGCAAAAAAACAAGTGTGCACACAAAACAAAGGGAAAATCCCACAAATAATAACAAGCAATAACAAACAATATAACAAACAAGTATGGAAAATATCCTTGCATAACAAATGTTGCACATGAAGCACCCATTAACATGTTAGAAAGATAAAACGTATGTCAAAGTGTGTATAAACCAAAGTAGTGTGCTATGAACAAAATGAAACAATAACACCTATAGCATATGTGGATGCCCCTAGTAGGTAGTGTATTAAACATCGGTGTTACATGTAGAAGCTCTATGTACTGTGATCACAACTAGAAAAGGACATGAACATGCATGTGTGTATGGTAAAGATAATGACATACAAGAGATCTATCTAACATGTGTAGTAAAGTGAACATGTAAGAGCAAGTGCAAGTAAGAGTAAATGCAACCATAAAATGCAATATGTTGTGGATGGATGGAATGGAATGCAAAGTGGATGATAGGGCCGCATGCCCCCGAGTGAATGGAGTTGTATGCAGTGAGGTTCATTTAGTATGCCCCCTCAGTAGTCAAGAATGAACCATAAACAAGAGTGCGTCATCGGGAAATGGTCGAACTATGTGTTGTGTGTAGCGCGTTGTGATGAGTATGTGGTGATGATATGTGACATAGAGATGAATTGTGTGACTCTGTAGCCTAAGCATATATCATGACAAGATGAGTAGAAAGGAGTGGTGATTTATCCTAAAGTGTATACCACTAAACAATGTAAGTGAATGTGATGATGTAGCCGATCACGAGATGATGCTAGAAGAAGTGACTCTATAGCCTAAAGCGTATATCACTAATCCTAGGAATGTCGCATGAGAAAAATAAGATGGAATGATGAATGTGTGAGTGTGATGTGGTCCATTTGTGATGTATACCCTCAACAATTCAAGTATGGACCGTGAGACTAGAGTGTGTCATTTGGTAGTAGTGGGCACATCGCTTAGAAGAGAATGTGTGAAATGTGTAATATGTGTAGGAAATGTGGTGTGATATGTAAAGTGTGTAATGTGCGATGTCTAATATGTAATGCAAGATGTGTAGATGATATAGGTATAGAATGTGTATGATGTATGAAACGATGTGTAGTGAAAAAAGTGTGAATGATGCATGATAGATGTAATATGGTAGTGTGTAATGCGTAGATGATGTAGTAGATAGTGTGATGATATGCATATGTGGTGCCTAAGGTGTGATGACTATTGTGCAAAGGTGTGTGGGGTTCATGTGTAGAGAATGCCCTCAACAGTCAAGTGTGAACCAAAGCACAAGAGTGTGTCATAGGGTAATGACGATGCTAAGGTGCAGATGAATATGCGTATCTTGAGATCAAAAATATATGTGTCGAGTAGGGCGGGGGGAATAGATAAGTGTAATACCCCCATGTGTGTTTGATTGAATGAACTATCCAATGAAAGTGAAGGATGAAGGTCCCTCATCCGATGTTGTGGTGATGAAAGTGTATGACCATGCTCTAGTAGTGGTGGAATAGTAGATAGTTTCTGCGTGGGTGAGTGAAGTCTATGTGCATGCGATGGATGAGTATATCATAAGTGTGTGTAGGTGCCAAAAATGTTTGGTGATGGAGACCGATGAGAATCCGAGCACGGAGGTGATGGACACTTGTGGGGAATAAAATGAGGTGGTGACCTATGTCGAGATGTAATAACTATGCGAGGAATGGGCTTATGCCTATGTAGGACTAGTAGAGTGATGAGGCCACATAGATGGTGTGCAAGTAGGTTAACTAGGAGTAGATTGCACTTTAAGTAACATATATTACTGTGTACTAGATGAAGTAGGAGGTGTATTAACCGATGCTCGAGGAATGACAACCATGAAGTAAATGGAGGTATACCATTGATAGAAACAATTTGATTGACATGAATGAATATGAGTCGCAAATGGTTCATAGAAACGATGGCTCGAGACCTACGAATCCAATTGATACCTAAGAGCATGTCATGAAAATCGTCGATTTGTTTATCCGACAAGGAAGGGTACAAGCATAGTAAGGGGTCCTATTGTAACATGAAGGTTAACAACACCATATGAATTGTTCATCGGATATGAGATGTGCGAACGCAGATAAATGATAGCATCAAGAATTGGCATAGAACATGCACTAATAGGCCATGATGGATCAACCTTAGTATTATTGAATGTGTAAGTGATTAGAAGAGAATTTGGATGGTGATCACGATAGTCGTGGTCATAGAAAAGAGATGATCGGTGGAGAAGTGTCAATGTTAGCAACTAAGAAATCAAGGGCCCCGATGTAGGTGGAGGCATTGTGCGATAAGTATGATTAGCTGATGAATCGGTGGTTTTTGTGTCATGTTGTGGAGGTGGTTATTAAATATTTTGAGATTACGACTTTCATTAACCGGTGTGAAGTCTGTAGCCTCTGGAAATTCAAGCTTGTTGTTATCGATAAGATCTTGGATGATGGTGTGGAGTTTAAAACACCTATTGGTAGAGTGCCCCACACAACGGTGATAATCACATCGAAAGTTTTTCATTGTAATTTCTTCCTTTTGGTCATGATGGATCCAATTCAAGTGATGTGGAGGAAGCGTGATAAGATTTCTTTCAAGAAGTTGTAATATGAGTTATGGGGAAATATGAAATTTTGTGAATGTACAGTTGAGGTGGTTGCGAATGAAATTCTTTAGGAGTAGCTACCACATTGACTGTGATTTTGGCATCGATAGGTTTTGTGGTAGAAGGTTTAAATGTTGAATTTGTTTGAAAGCATACAGATGAGGATACTTGTTCTTACTTAAGCTTACCGATGGATAAAAGCTTATTTTCACGAAGCTTGAGGGTATGACAAAGTTGATTGAATGAAGGAGAGGTCTCAAAGAGTACACTTTCTTAGAGGGCGATAGTAGAATCTAGATGAATAAATCCTGAATCTCAGATTCTACAAGAACATTCGACATCTTAGCTAAGTTGTTTTTGTAATGCAAGACATAATTTGCTAAGTGTTCATTAGATCCTTGTTTAAGTTGTGCAAGTTGGGCATAAGAGATCTTAGAGCCGATGTTGATAGAGAAATGAGTGATAAAATCATCAACAAGATGCATGAAAGAGACTCCAAATGGATAGGTAGGTCGTAAAACCAACGCATCACATAATCATGAAGGCTATGAGGAAAGAGCTTAGCTAGGAGAATGTGATTATCCAAAATCTAGACAAACCACATGAAATGATCGAAGGTGCTCTTGTGGGTCGCCTTGGCCATTGAAAATAGGTAGTTTAGGGGTAACAAAATTTGGTGGAAGCAGATAAGTGGATATAGTGGGTGCGAATGGAGTATGCAATAATAGAGTGGAATCCAAAGATGGAGACACATGAGAAGAATCCTGTCACAATTGATGAATTTTCACTTGAAGGTCTTGATAAAGGGAGGCTAGATCTTGAGTGTTGGTGGAAGGAGGTTGTCATGTATGAGAAGCAAGAGGCGGGGTATAGTGATTAGTAGGAGTAGGAACAGAAACAAGAATGGTAGAGATGGGTGGAAGAGTATAAGCAAGTGGTTGGGTAACAACTGTGGTGGGAATAATGGCATAGATGCATTAAGCTACATAAGGTTTGTAGCTTCCTCATGAGTAACATATAAAAGAAAGTTTAGATCTTGGGGATGCTCAACGATATGATCATTAATGGCTTTAAGATGAGCTTTAGTAAAATCTTCAAAAGATTGAGCCATAATAAAGAAGAGAAAGAGAGCCTAAGTGGAAGGTGGTGTCGAGCATAAGGTTCACCAAAATGATTAACTAAAATAGAAATATTCTAGTGTAATCTAATGCTATAGGAGCAGTAAAATGACTGAATAAATGAAGTAATAAAATACTAAAATACACCCAAACAAACTAAGCTAGAAAATATAAAACCCTAATGTGCAAGAAGGGTTAAAAAAATCCTTAGTTGATTCGTAGATGTTGCGGGATTGTGTCATAGTGTAGACCAGGTGAACAGGAGGAGGAAATGACCACACGAAGTCTGAGAAAGCACGGATCTAAGCTATCTGACTAGATTGGGGCACCTGGAGAGGGATAGGGGCATTCGTGGGCACCCTGGTATGAGATTTGGGCACACCGGTCTGCAGAAATGACCAAAAACCTCCTCTCAAGTGTTGTGGGGTGTTTGATTGTGTTCACTTCCTATTGCACTAATGTCGTTGAACTGCATCGATGCCACTGTGAATAGGAGATGGAAGAATCACCTAGAAACCCTAGACAAAACATCAAAACCCTAAAAAAAAATATTCATATGAAGGGGTCATAATGTCCTCAATGGCCACAATGGTGGACTTACTAACTGAGCGATTCACTACATCTTAGACCCAATGTAGTTCTAGGTGTGCGTGTGTGTCAAATTGTGCCCTAGGTTACTCTTGTGTCAGTTTGTGAAGTAATGAGCAAATAACTAGATGTAGAATGTAGTAAATGTGTGCATGGAAACAATAGACTCCCCTCCTATGAAGTGTGATGTAGATGAACCATCCTTGTGTGTGCCTTGTGATAGAGCTAGATGGATGCAAATGTAGCTTTAGATGCCTTTGATGGATGCAACTCTAGATGGTGATAGTAGATGCTTAGTGCTTGGTCCCTCATTTTGGTGACACAACTTTATATTTATATGGTTCTCTTGTTCTAATTTCGTAATTAACCCCAAAAATGCCGACCACTAAAAATATAGAAAGCTTAAAAGGCTAGAAAGTGCCCAATGTTAGGAATAATATTAGATATTGTGAACATTATTATGAGT